>LXGU01000021.1:0-212303 GCA_001640685.1 Catunica adiposa
GGGGAGGGCCTTGGCTTCTTGCTCTGGTTGTATCTGAAGGCCAAAATAAGTAAATCCTATCACGATAGCTGGCGTTGGCTTCGTGGGGGTCATATGGGATAGTGATACTTTTGCGTACATCAAACCCAAGAACCTGGACAAATCAAGGTCTGGTATCACCAAGATCCACTTTAGGCCCTTATCAGAAGTTTCCCCTTGACTGTTTTCTCAATTTTGTCACCTTGGTAAAAGCTCAGATAATGCTATACTAACTCATATTCTTTATTGCATGAGAGATCACATTAACGTTGACACCTAACCGAAAAGACGCTCAAATATACCCCGGGGCTATTCGTGCCGTCGTCGTCGGCTGATATGCGGTTGATGTGTCTTTTCAAGGTCCGAGAGACGACTTAGATTTGCTCCTGGGGTATACCTGCTGTCGAGGGCTAGTCATCCTGGGAAGACGATAGAGTATCATGAAGAGTGTGGTTACTTTGTATGCAGCGCATGCAGGTGGTCTTCCAAGCAATGAGAAGACCGCAGGGCGGTGGCTACAACGTTGCAGGGTGAGGATGGAGGATTGCTTTTTTTTTTCTAGCATGGATGTAGGACTCTGGATATCTCGAAATATCATGGTGGTAGATAGACAATAGTCAATTCTTATGTTCAGTCTCCAATAACTGCGTATTCATTCATTTCTTGCTAGCCCTTCACTTTCGGCCAATACCCCAATCAACCCCAATATACTACCGTCAGACAATCATTCATCCACTGTCCGACCTACGCTGTCTCCATTGCCCCCAACCCATACTTTTTTACTGTAACCCTCTCAGCCGTCAGCCAATCACATCTGTAATGAGTGTGTCTTTGGCATCCCAATACGGCCCTCCACATGATTCTTAATACATTGTCACTAACCATCAAGCTTTGCTTGGCTCTTTTGCATGCTGATGCATCATGTCTTGGCTTTTGTGATTACGCAGGACATAAATACAAGCAAGTCAGCTTGCAGGCTTGGCGGTACTTTTTTTCCCCCTTTTCTAATGTGAGTGGGCAATGTTGAGAGGAAACCAACCTCGGAGATGGCGACAGCAGTCAAGTTTCATTGTGATATATAGTTGGCCAGAGATATATTTCTTCTGCACATGTAGATGCATCACATGTTGGTCATAGTGCCACACCACCACAAGCACCCATGGAACCAATGTTATCCGGATTGCCTTCACCTGATGTCTCTGTCAGCCAGATCACCCTCGCACATCCCGAACTACTACAAAAACATACACCGAGTATCTGTGGCTGTGTGATCTACTACATACTCTAAAGTGACAATATGAAAATACTCTACAGATAGATCTGAGGGGCACAGCCGAGTCGATATTCATAGTATGAGGCCTGATTAGCAGTGGCTGGTTGAAGTTGAGAGCGTCTGGGGTGATCTGAGAGAGACTCGACGTGGTCAAAGGACTCGGCGCAGGTGGGAAGTCGTCAGATACTTGTTTGGGTAATTGCGTTTCTTATCTTTGGTGGGGTATCGTTGGAAGGAAGGCAGCAAGGGTAACGTCAGGTTTGGGGGTCTTCTGAATATCATAATGAGGAGACTTGGCGTAGTGGTCGGGACAAGTGATGGTTGGTTCTTTTGAATAAGAGGAGATGATTAAGATTATGACTATTTGGGGAAGAGATATGGCATTGACTATGGCACTTGTAATTTTGGTATTTCCATCTAAAGAATCATGCGTTAAAGACTCATTATAGATCAAAAGTTGTCATGCCTTTAATAAAATAAAATATCACGAAACTACTTATAGGGTTGTTATTAAGTGATAGGGTTTCGCTTACAACCTCATTGTCACTGTCAGCATTCCACCTGATTTGAGCTTAGGATGCCTCAAATTTATCAAAAATACAATTGCCCCACTCAACAAGTGATATTCATGCAAATCATACTACAAAACCCTCACCCACAAAGCCAGGGACCCTCATTTTGACATCACCAAAAACAAGAAGTCATATAGAACTTCCAGAAGGATGCCTTCCACCCAAGGTTTGGCAAATAGCCAAGTCTATACAATTGCCAAACTAGGTCATTTTTCCTTTTTGTCTTCTTGGTCACTTCGACGGTGGTGATGCTTAGTGATGACGATCATGGGATTCTGGCAGACAAGGAATTTCCATGCTGAGTTGATGATAAAAGGGATAAGGGGATATAGCTATGTAATGCCTGAAAACAAATAGACAAAATAACAATTGTCCTTTGTTTTCATGGCAGATATTCCAGAGAATATGGTTCCCCTCAAGAGACAACTCACCCATATGCATCATGCTCATTCCAAAGACAAAAATAACATTAGAGGCACCCTATGTCTATGTCTCACTGGTGGATGGCTCAGCTCTACTAGTCTTCGTTACTAATATTGAGCGGAAAAATTCTACAAGCAGATCATTGGAGCATCTAAGGACAGTGTCGGATTCTGTTTATCCTTAAGGATCCAGTTCCTCGCCCTTGGTCGTATTAGCCAAAAAATATATCAGACTTCCGGTTAATTCTTTTAGAAGCCGGGCGGGTCAAAGTTCGTCAGTGCAACAGTGATGTTGGTTATGATTGGAGTGGAATGAGGATGGGCTTCCTTTTTACATTGTTGGCCTAAGTATAACCATGTTTATGGTATATACTTAGAATATGTATTATTCAAGATCTATATCACAATACAGAAATCTGCTACATGAGGTCCTCAGTGTATATCATGGGTTCTTGAACACCAAACTCTCCTATCTCGACCCCACCATCGTCCGACACCCGGAAACATTCCCCAAAGCCATGGCCCACAACCCCATGGCATGCTTCCCAACCACCACGGCGTCATTGGCCAGTAACCCAAGCCACCATGCGGCCCACCGATACCATTTCCGCCAGCCTAAACGGACACTTTTATCCCAAGCCAGAAACGCTAAAGTTATACAAAGACTTTTTTTTTTGGTTCTCTTGGATTCAATTGATAGACTTCAGAAACAGGCATGGTCCCTCGAGAGCCCTGGATACAGGTATAGCGGCATTTCCAGAGCTAGTAGTGCCAGCCGGGGCCGCGGGGTCTCCAAGGCCCCTGTTCGTTGTCTGATTCGGTTGCTTTGATGGTGAATACAGTGGCGAACGATAATGAACCGGGAGAGGTATGGTAGGGAATTGGTAAACTGAAGACAGGCCGAATCGGTTGATTTGATATTTACAGTGGCTCTTGGCTGGAGGCCACGCTGAGTTTCGTTAAATATATTGGATTTGTGAAGAAGCGGTGACTAGTTAGCTTTCTTGGCTTAATAATTTGCTAGCTTGGATCAATTGGTTTCACCGGATGATGTACAAGAGTGAGACAGAGTGAACCCTAGCGAATGTCATTGTGATGTCTGCGAGGCACCAAAATGTGACATGACCCTATATTCTTGCAATCACACTAGAAGTAAATCTATCCCCAAAAATGACACTAGTTCTTGGCGGTTGCCAGCTCAATTTCCAACACAACCTCGCAAGGCCAATGCCAAGTATCTAGACAAAGTTGATTGTTGGCCAATTTCGAATGTCACACTTGACATATGCCATAAGATAATTATGTCTTATCAATTCTCCGTATCTGCGGAAATCTACCTTCAAATTTGTCTTGAAACCTTCCGTTCTACGCACAGCTATCGCCAGATCGTGATTATTCCACACGGATATCCGCTAGGGTGATCTTCTTCCCGTATATTCTCTTCGCACGATCTACCCCTTGACACGCCTGCCTGCTTAGAGAAAGTCATCTCAGTCTGACATAGCTCACGGCCAAAGACCCTAACAAGAGGTAATATGGAAGTAAGATCGAGACGACAAGATCAAAACAAAATCTATACTTTCCTCACACCTTAAAAACGCCCAACCAAGGACCGTGGGGTTCGGCGCAGACCGGCCGCTGGCCATATAGTTGGAGACACCAATTCGATTTTGATATGAATTCTCGAAAGAACAAGGCTTGGCGATTGGCGCCGGGGCTATGGATCGTGAAGAGAGGATTCGGATGCGGAGATGTATTACGAGATTGTTACTACAGTCATGCGGAGAACCATGGAGGTGAATTTTGTCTTTTGCCGAGCTACCAGCGTGATCGTTGATGGGGCCGGTCATGTACGATACGTTTCTGGTGCTTCGCGACGCCGTTCTCGGGAGCTGCTGCGCCTAGTGTGGTCTAGTACTTCAATGGGTGGTGCCGATGCGCACTAGTGGCTAGCACTAAGATGATGGCTTCCCTCATATGACCTCTAACGGCAAGTGTGTTGCCGTTAACTGCAATTTTGTACCTATTGATATATTTAGTTGGGCTGTTGGAAGTTTATGAATCAGTATTTGGCGGGAAGTTTAAATTTAGTTTGTCATAGAAATACATTGATCAGTTATATTAACTTTATAGTCCCATATATTACGTTGCAGCCGGCCACTTTTGTTATAGTGATGCATTCGTCAGCCAAAAATTAAACTCCTGGAACTCACCACACAATAAACGCATAACTGAACAAAGTTGACAGAGGGGTGGAACGCAGCACAGTTTGGTACACTCTTACGCACTTTGGCCACAAACTCTTGTGGGGCTTTTGCAGGATTCACAAAGCTAAGTTTCGCCGCCTAGTAGATTGGCTGGCCACCGAAGTCGCGTGCCTTTTTAGTGTGTTACAGTTCCCCGAAGCTAAGTTTGCCCATCCAGATAACACATTTCCCTCCAGAGATAAGCCAGCACCGCGCCAAATACATAAAGAAACACGAAAAGAACCTAGTACGTTGTGTGTCTGAGACATCGCCAAACGGTTTGTCTAGACCGATTGGCCTGTCGAAGTCCTGTCATCTCACCGTATTCATGTTGAGCAATAGGCTTGTTATATTAACCAAAGCGCAGCCAAACCCTTGGTTCCTGTCTCAATGGTTGGATGTTCATCCTGTTCTATGACGTTGGATCGCACAGGTAATCTTGAGGACAGGGCGAGTGGTCTCTAGACTCTTGTCTAGCCTGGCGGTGGAGAGCTGGGGCCACCCCGGACGCGTTGACTGCTTTTCTGCGAGAAGTTGATGTCCGTCATCTAAATGATACAGGGCCAACTGAGCGACTTGCGTGAAATGAGCGGGTGCCGTTGGTGAGTGGTGGCACAGAAGGACGGACGGTGAAGCGTATGGAGGGGGCGCTCCTGGAAGAGACATTATGTGGAAGAGAACTGCAGCAGGGTATTTTTCAGTCCAACAATGGGTAGAACTGGGAACGAGGGAACGAACAAGAGGAAAAGAATGTCCAAGGGATACATACCGCAAGCACACATTCTGAGATTCCAAGCAGCTCGCTAAATCAAGGCGTCTGTTGTCTCAGATGATATGCTTGTTTTCTCCATGTAGAGATAGCAGACATAACGTGTATTAATGGTCACCCCACAAGTTGTTCTCATACTTGCAAGATAAGCCCATCCCCATTGATCTATTCACGGTTTTATGTACCAGAAGAGGATAGTGAGTGTGATGGTGGAAGTCAAATTGTAATATCGATACCAATATTACACACCCCCGGCGTCGTGGTGCGTGCTTTTTTGGACTCGATAGGTCCACTGATAACCCAAAAATCCGCACAAGCAGTTTACTTGATGACCCGGCCGAGGACGGGTTTTGCAGTGGCAGGGGACATTTTGAAGTCTAACGTGAGGTCTTGGAAAATTTTAACTGGTATGAGAGTCAATGATTAACGTTCAAACGTGTAAGAATAAGCCATATTAAAGAGACATTGTGAAGTTAGACATTCTGTGACATAGACAGCCTTAGATTCTTTGGACCTGATTGGAGCCGACTTGGCTCTGTATGTACCCTTGATGGATCCCATCTTGGTGGTTTCATTTGTGTCTTCGGGCATTACTGGCTACACACCCCTAGGTTGCGTTTCGTGGTGGGGCCTTGTATCCACCCATCTAAACGGCGTTTTTATTGCGTCTTAGAAGGACTATGCTCACTATGTTAAATTCATCACTTGTGATAGCATATACCCCGCCTTCACGACTGTAGACACTCAGTTGTTTTACAAACAACTCAACCAATTACGAAGAAAAAGCAATATTTTCATGAATTAACTTTGTATATTCCGCACCAACCCATGGCTCCTATGGCTGCACAGAACAAACCTCCCTTCTTCTTTCACTTCTTTCCTCGCCTTCCCCAAATCCACCCTCTTCTCCATCTACCCGCACCCCTGCCACGTCCGCCCGTCTTCCTACTTCAGCGTAGGAGCGCTCCATCCACCTTCTATCCCTCCAGCACCCCCTCGGCCCCTGGTATCTATTTTCGCCCACTGGGCCTCTCTAGCTTCTCCCAAGGCCTCTCAGTAAGTTCTACCAACCGCTGCCTATCTAACGGAAGCAGCGAACAGATCTGACCTGGCCAGGCCAACTTAGGCCTTGACGGCCATGCCATGCCCTAGCTTCCATCTCACCTCACCAAAAAAATGACACCCGCTTTGGTTGTTCTCATCGTAATGTTACTGGCGTGTTATCAGTACGCTAACAAACTAAGTACGGGCTTCCTTCCTCGAGACGGCCACACCCTCGCTCACTCGTAGTTTGTGCGTTTGACCCTCCTCCCCGTTTTATCTTGCCTTGTACAGGTAATCCACCGTAGTTTTATATATTCTGGTCATTCCCTCCCCTCATATTCCACCGTCTTTCCCTCTCCTCTTCTTTTACTTCTCCAGACTGCCCTCGCAAGTCCCGGCGTTATTCAACTTATACATACAGACTTCCGCTCTGTACCACGCCTTCTACTCAGGCCATCTTCAACATATCTTTGTTGTTTATAGTCCATCTATTTGTCTTGTTCCTGCTGTGAACAAGCCTCCTCTCTTGCATACCTTATCCTCACTCTTTCTATAGCCTTCCCTTTCTACCACACATCACAACAGCCCAACATGGCTGACACTAAGGTTGCCGACCCTGAAAAGGGTATGGGCTCCAACGACTCGGGCTCCGGCTCTGTTGCCCCCGCCGAGACCTCTACCCACCAGGAGTCCATCTGGGTCCGCCTCGGTCTCTCTCCTAACTCTTTCAAGAGGCGCGAATATGCCGAGGATGAGCCTCGTGAGCTGGAGCGTAAGATGAAGAAGCGTCACTTGAACATGATTGCCATTGGTGGTTCTATCGGTGCGGGTTTCTTTGTCGGTTCCGGTGCGGCTCTCGCTAAGGGTGTACGTATATCCCCTGCTTTTCTTTCTTCAACGCCCTTTCCTGTTCTCGACAACATACTCGACATTTATTATATCACGTGGACTGCTTTTCCTATGTGGAAGATTTGGTACCTGGACTCGTGACAGCTGTTGCCTTAACATTTAACGTTATGGTAATATGCAATGAGAGCAGACCCAATCAGGAAACGAGCAATTCAAGCGCTATTGGATCGCTGGATCATGCTAGTCATATCTTAGTGGTTTCGATGTCACTATTGGGTTTAGCTTTGGGACTAGGTGTCTCCTTAAGTTGAATCTGACGTTGGAATTACCTTAATCCTGGACATTTGCCACCTTTGGCTCACCCAGCTTGAGATATTGCCACTCACTTGATTTTTTGGGGGAATTGTTGGCCATTCTTGTTGCATAATGAGTCTCTCGAGATTTCTCCCAACAGGAATGTTTGGTTTCCACCAAAAATCAGTAGTGTTGGCGAATTTCCCATTTGGATGCGTCCTGCAGCCGACCTCCTGCGCTGCGGTCCCGCCAATGGCAAATGCTCCATTCCTTGATTGCCAAAATCCCCACATGAAGGAAATCCTGCAAGTGCTGGAATAGCCTCGTATTATTTTACCAATTTAGCAGCAATAATTGTGGATTAGTCTGCAAATCTCTCAATGATCGTTTAGTTTCGCGACTAGTCGGTGCTTTCTCTGCCAACTCCGAATAACGGAGAGCAGTTAGCGTTGTCCCAGCTCCGGCAATGCACGCTATCAGGAATTTGACTCCATTGATCAACTAGTTAACTTGCGAGACCCACTGTTGCCATTTATGGACTGGTGATCGTGTTAATGGGCAAGATTGATTGGAAGTTGCTGATTCTTAGATATTCGGGATATGTCACGTGATCTACTGTATCAATTGTTCGTTGTTGCAATTGGCATTTTTATTATTATTATTGAGGCCCTGCAACATGCGACTGATGCACAACAAAGTTTGACAGGTGAATGCTTTATGCACTGCAATGATGCAATGCAGTAAGCATCACCGGCACACATCCCTGCTTCCGATTCGATCATTGAGAGACAGCGAATCGACGTCACGTCACCTATCTGATCATGTGAATACTGGCTAACATTGTAAATTATAGGGTCCTGGATCTCTTCTGGTTGATTTCGGTATTATCGGTATCATGATGTTCAACGTTGTCTTCGCTCTTGGTGAGCTCGCTGTCATGTACCCTGTCTCTGGTGGTTTCTACGTCTACTCTACTCGCTTCATCGACAAGACCTGGGGCTTCGCCATGGGTTGGAACTACGTCATTCAATGGGCTGTTGTCGTGCCTTTCGAGCTTGTTACTGCGTCTATCACAATTGGCTACTGGGATGAAGAAGGAAAGATCTCTCATGGTGTTTGGATTACGGTCTTCCTGCTTCTGATTATGCTTATCAACGTCTTTGGTACTCTGGGTTACGCTGAAGAAGAGTTCATCTCCGCCTTCCTCAAGCTCACTACCACCGTTATCTTCATGATCATGGCTTTCGTCTTCGTGCTTGGTGGTGGTCCCGATAACGGTATCTACAACGAATACTGGGGCACCCGCTACTGGAGGGACCCTGGTGCTTTCCAGAACGGGTTCTTCGGTTTCTGCTCGGTTTTCGTCACTGCTGCTTTTGCCTACTCTGGTACCGAACTGGTCGGTCTTGCTGCTGCTGAGGCCAAGAACCCCGTCCGGGAGCTCCCCGGTGCTATCAAGCAGGTTTTCTGGCGTATCACCCTCTTCTACGTCTTGGGTCTCTTCTTTGTTGGTCTGCTGATCTCTTCGGATGATCAAAACCTGCTGAACACCACCAAGTCGGGTGCTAACACTTCTCCCTTCGTTTTGGTTGCTAAGTATGCCGGCCTGCCTGGATTTGCTCACTTCATTAACGCCATTATCATTGTTTCCGTTATCTCGATCGGTACATCTGGTGTCTATGGTGGTTCCCGTACTCTCTTGGCTCTGGCCGAGCAGGGTTTCGCCCCCAAGGTCTTCACCTATGTCGATCGTTCTGGCCGTCCCCTCGCTGCTGTCGGCTTCATTTTCCTGTTCTCTCCTCTTGCCTACGTCAACCTGTCTTCGGCCGGTAACACCATCTTTGACTGGCTGCTTGCCCTTTCTGGTCTGGCTGCTCTGTTCACCTGGTCGTCTATCTGCCTGTCGCACATTCGTTTCCGTTTGGCCTGGGTTAGACAGGGCCGCTCTCTGGATATGATCCCTTTCAAGGCTGTTGGTGGTATCTATGGTTCCGCTATTGGTCTGGCCATGAACGTGCTCGTCCTGATTGCTACCTTCTACACTGCCATTCACGACCTTGACGCTGAGGTTTTCTTCAAGAATTATCTCGCCGCCCCTGTTGTTCTTGCCTTCTGGGCTGCTGCTATCGTCTGGAAGGGTAAGGGCTGGGTCCACATTGACGACATTGATCTTGATACTGGCATGCGTGAGCACGACTGGGATGAGATCAATGCTTACCGCGCTCAGCAGGCGGCTCGCCCCTTGTGGCGCCGCATGCTCAGCAAGGTGCTGTAAGCTTGTCTACCAACTAGCATTTTCCTCTTACATAGCTGGCGGCCCTCCTTTTGTATCATGGCTTCACTCTGGAGTACCGCTTGCGTAAACTCTAAGAGTCGGACAATCTGATCTAGCGTGTGGCTTCTTTTTTCTGTCGTGTCGGAGAGTTGGTTCTGATGGTCGAAGACTGATGTCTTTAAAATATGATGGTTTTTGTGGGTTTTGATCTCGTGTCTTGATGTGCCACGACTGGCCACTTTGAAAAGTCAACTGTCTTCGACTAAGGCTAACTCCTTGGCGTGTTTTGTCGTTTACTGGCGTTCATTGTGTTTTTTCGTCCATGATTTTCCTTATTGTCTTTTTCTTCAAATATCGTTTCTTGGGCAGGATTGGATTACCCTGCTTGTTTATACCCGCGATGATAGTGTCAGTTGACGAAATATATGGGAAATAATGACCCAATTCAAAAAAAAATAAGGTTCCGAAGATGAAGTGTCGTGCATGTGTGCTGTCGAGTCAGGAAGGAATAGGTGGTGAAAATCGGAGACGGAGGAAAATAAAAGTCCAGTCAAGGTGATGTGGGCTGTTCTTATAAAGATGTCAAGGTCAAGGTAAGTATTTTTTTCAATGGTGGCTTTCCATCCCGTGGGTGTCACTATATCACACTTTGCCAATAAAGTGTAGCCCAACATCATATCAATCCCAACCACTAACTCTTGTTCTCCCTCTTGGGAAACCCATAGCCAGCATTAGAATAAAATGAAAACAACATCATGGTCCAAAAATAAACAGAGAAAAGAAGGTACTTTCAGTCCTTTATATTCTTCCATCACCCACCCATCACGCCAATAACTCTTCCCTACCCGCGAACTCTTCCCGAGACCCACGGCATAAGCTGTTCCATGCGGGCATCCTCGGTGGTCATCATACCTCTAAATCACGCAATGCACGTGTCGACAAAAGCATTCGGCAGGGTCCAGAAAGCCGGGGCGGAACGTGAAGTTAGTTGCCGGTGGGTAGCTAAGGGAGTGAAGAGTTTGTGTTTATGATGGGTTACTTTTATCCGCGGAAAATAAATATTTAGGGTTGTTTTGGGTAGATGCGGATAGGCACGGCGTCGGCAGAAGATTGGCGTGTAAGTGGGAAGCCAGCCCCTGATGTCAGGGCTAGCGGGGAGAACGACAAGAACGAATATGAAAAGAACAAAGAGAAGAATGTAGTCGGGTTTACTGAGAGGCATATTGATGAGGAGGACAAGCCTCTCTTATAGATAGCTCCTTATTCTCTCATTCATCTTATAGCTACGCCCGACTCTTTTGAAATGGAGGGATTGTCATCAATATTCCTAAAAGTATTGAGAGATCAGTCAGCTGCCGACATGCTCTTCACTCGTCAATCCTGATTGGGTGATCGGGCGACGGCCACATGCGCGCCCTTGGACCAACATGCGGGGTTAGCATGTTGAAAGTGGCTTGGCAAAGCGCTGGGAAGGCGTGGAATGTGAAGAATCCTGGGGCTTCGGCTCTTGATCGACTTGGGAAGTACAATCAGGTCATAGGATGTCGAATCAAGGGCGTCGATACGGACTTCAGATCCCATCCGAGGAACTTCTGTCTAGTGAGAGAAAACCATCCTGGACTAATAGCAACTGACAGGTAGGCGTCCATATTGACATGCGCCCTGCAAATGGCATGGTTTCATGCCTCATGGCAATAGCGTAAATAGGAAATAACATGACTCGGCTCCCTTTCGGAAGGTATGTGATGTGGGCAGGAAAGAGGGCAGGAGAGTCCGAGGGTAATTTCCTAACTGGGAGAGTAAGCGGCTTAAGTTGAGCCAGGGGTAATGACTTGCCATGCCAATACAAGGGCGCTCGCATTTAGGTGAAGGTATTTTGTCATTTTGCCAAGGACATGCGTGGAGTGCCAGGATATCCACGAATTAACCAGTAGAATGTCAAGTATCGAGGCGTATGCGGAAGTGTATCAGTCTGAGTATCTGCTGACATAAAAGCTTGGCCACCTTATTGCCAAATGCGGGTTTCCTTTACGTACAAATGAGCCGCATTACATACAAAGTAGCACGGGCCGGTGTTTAGATCGTGGGGCAGGAGTGAGAGCCGTTGAGATTGATGAGAGCGGAATCGAGCCGTGGGTAGAAGCTTGGGCTCGAAGTCGGTGTCGGGTTTGGCAATAGCATGGGATGGAGCGGGGGATGGGAGAGGGTGAGGAGGCTAGTCGCGGGTTTCATTATATGGTGTGAGAATTGCGAGATGTGGTGGTTGGCCATTGTTGGGTGGGTATGGGCAAATTTCACGTCGGGTTTCGGGTTAGTAAAGGAACTGAGCCGACGGCACATTAACATAACCTGACGATCATTAATAAATCATTCTAGTAACTATATTGACCCTGGAAGAAATCAGGGAAACTTCGAGTTTTTGACTCGGATCTAAACCTTTTGCTCGGATGGTCACGGCTCTTTGCGGTATTCACGGGATGCTCATAACCAAAGCTGGGTTGATCTGAACCAACCACTACGGGCTAAATACTTGCTACCGAATTATGAGTTCTCAATATTTCAAAGTGAGGGTATGATTTAAATCAAAGGCCAGCCCTGAAAAGATCTATTGAGAGGCATCAATATCTGCGACAGACCGGTAGAAGATACCCTTCGGGAGATACAGCTATCCGCGGGACTAGAAGACCTGAATCTGGCCAATGAAAGTGCAAGCAAGTGAAGGAGGATTAAATGTATATATTAATCAGTTCTACATAGGGGTTGTTGATCTATATTGTGCGAGTTGGTATTTAATAGGGTTAGTGATCCAAAGAGGAAATTTATGATCAACATCAGAGTAATACTCTATTACCTGACTATCAATTTGGCAACTGAAACTGGAATCAATAAATGTACACATATTGGCCGATCGTGATGTTAGGCATCATAGAAAAAAAAAAGAAATAGTCGACTAAGTATACTTAACCGGGGCTCATAAACCAAGAATAGTACCATCGAGCATCTAGATTGGATCTTTGCTTTACAGGGAAACCCTCCGAGGTGCTGGTAGATTAGAATGGAACCAATGGAGAACATGGTGTCCGCTGATATACATGGACGGTTATCTTGCGGAAGTATTTATCACCAATTGCTGATATTATACAAACGTTCTCGTCAAGGCTTTATTTGTGTGACTGGCGCCCGAATATCTCACAGGGTGAACAGCTTTACACAGAATGATATTATCTGTCCAGTTATGGCCTATATAAGTGGTTTTAATTCAAGGCATATAAGCTTCACTGATAGCATGCGGACATTTATGACAGTGTCACAAGTACACCATCCTGAGAATCAAGATGTAAAAAGACATCCCAATAAATTGCAATCCAAACTCCTTTATGAGAACCCAAAGTACAAGAACCAAGTCTGATATCTACGTAAACCAAACCTTAAATGATTAACTAACCCAATGTAGAAAACCAGAGGACCTAGGTTCAAAATCATAACTAGTAACTCGTAAGTCGTAAATCGTCAATCATAAATCATCAATAATAGCAAAAACCTCCACCTGCCCAAATACCAAGACCTGAAAAAAGTACTCATCCAGACCGAGGTATCATGTGAGGGCTCATGATCCTCCACTCTAATGAAGGAGGCGGAATAGTACTCTTATCAGCGGAAATATCAAGTAGAAGAACATCAAGACTAACAGGCCATAGACTGCAAAACTACATACCAAATAAAACAACAATCTAACCTGTACTCCAGAGATTACTTCCAGTGTCCATTGCAACTTTAACCAAAACAAAAACTAAAAACAGAAAGAGAAAAGCAAACCAAACTCACAGAAACATATCAAAATATAACCATAAAGCCAAACAGTTTGTCTCTCAAGATGAAACCTCACCCAAACTGCACAGCCAAAGAAAACAAAAGAGGGAAAAGGACAGCATTCTCTCACATGGCAACCCAGAACCACCACGTGTGACACATTACATCCGACACCCGCCTCAACGGCCGACCCCTCATCCACATTCCCTTCTGGCCGTCTGCAGATAAAGCCGGAGAGGGAGAAATATGAGGAGCCAGTACCGACAAGGCAGGTGACAATGGGGAAGTGCAAGACGCCCGGGCTGCAGGTGCAGTGAGCGAGAAGGAAGGGGGGTTCTATGTGGACACTGCCGAACAGCAGGAGGCTACAGACTAGTGAGCGGAGACAAATGAGGCAGTTGAAGCCTCCGATTTGGCTGGGCTCAGTGTGGCGGGGAAGTCGAGGTGGTGGCAAGGCATTTCCACAGAGGAGTTCCCAGCCAGAAAGAAGAAGGGGAAGCCACGGTCATGGTTGAAACCAGGAACCCGAGAGCTATCCCAGCACCAACAAGACAGTGGCGCTTCCGCGAGGGAAGGTTATCCTCACCAGACTTCCACGCTCTCTTTCCAAGCACGGAGGAGACCCGGTGGCCCATGGTGAGGCCCAGGCAAAGAATGCCTCCGAGAAACTCAGGGTTCCTCATCTGCCACCCGCTTGCGCTTCGCGAGACTTGGAAGAGCCTGGGGAACCACAGCAGGAACAGATGTGGGAGCAGGTAATGGGAAACAAACGCTGGCGGGGGAAGGGCGGAGGAATAGATGTGAGAAAAGGGAGACAGGGACGGAACGACGAACTCTCCAGGGAGCACCTCCCCAACTGACGGCGCGATGTAACTTGGCACAGGCAGAGAGGTCGTAGAAGCCACAACAGGAGACCTAGAAGCAGTCGTCACTACCGAAACAGCCACCGACTCTTCAGGAGTAGAAGCCCCGCCAATCAGTTCTATCAGTAAGGCTTCAACATCGTCGCCGACGCCTCCCAACGAAGATACCAGTGACACTAGAGCAACAGACTGCTCAACATTCGGGGAAGGCACTGCGTCTTCTTGTTCTCCTATTTCTGGCAGCGGTGGCGGCGACAAAGATTCTGAATCGGAATTCTGAAGTGATATATCAGCCGGCCATAGAGCCGAAGGGAAGGGATTGGAAGGCCCGGCAGTGGCCTCACCAACAACCAAGGGAACAGCAGCCATCGGGGAAACCTCATTCACGACAAGTTCATCCTTCGCCCCCGGAAACTCCATGGTAGGAGCAGCCGAAGAAAACATTGTAGGCACCGATTCTACTGGAGGAATTGAGGTGCCAAGAGACGCAACAATCTCTGTAGCGACGGGAATCACTAGGGCGTCCAAACCCCCACTGCCTCCGAATAACATGGTCTCCTGGTTGGGTTCCAACTTGAATGTGAGAGCCTGAAAGTGCTCCACCTCCAGAGTAGATTCCTCAGCAAGACTGCCCTAATCCGGCGAGAAAGCGACATCCACCAACTCTCGGACCTTCCCCTCATTCTCTGGGTTCGACGCTGCTGACGTCACACAGCCATCCTCTCCCTCGTCTACCTCCTTCACCAGACGCACCATCGCCACCAGAGCCTCAGCCCACGTCCGCTCAGCGGCCTTCATCATCCGAGCCATCACCTCCGCCAAGTAAATTTTCTGCTTAGAAGTCAAGTAAGGAGGACACGGCGGAGACAAAGAGCGGTGTCTGGGGTGAGCATAATGGCCAGCAGATGAAGTTGCGGCAGTGGTGGTGGTAGCAGTGGCAGCAGCTTCAAGACCCAGAGTAAACTCAAGGTCATCAGTGAGCCACAGAGGCGGGTGCGGGCCCAGAAAAAGCCTTTACTGGGAGGGGAAATGGTGAACCAGGGCGGTAAGACTCCATAGTTTGGATTTGTGAATTGCTGTTCGGCGGTTTACTGGTCAGGCCTATATTCAAGAATAAAAATTGAAGCCTAACTGGGAGTATTTCTCATGCTCAATGTCCCAGTGGTTGCTGAGATCGTGGTGTTTTGTTAGATAAAGATGGATCCGACTTTTAAGTCACAAAGATGGCATCATATTGAATAGACATCCCACGATGGGTCCAGGAAATACAGTCCTCATCTAACAGTCCAGAGTCATCACTGCGCCGTATAATTTCCTGCTTTCAAATATCATCTCATCTCATGATTCGACACCTTTTCTAATAAGGATTGTCTTTATGTCGTATATCATCACATCAATATCTCAACACAGGTCCACATAGCAGCATGCATCCTCGTGACCAAACTTATGGTGCTATCTTTTATTTCCTATTTTGGAAATAAACATCAAAACCTCTGAAATTGAAATCTGTGTAACTTCATTTTATAGCGCTTTCCCTTCCCTATAGATCCATTTTATTCACAAAAGCCCCAACATATTAATAATTCATGTTTTTTGCGGCGCTGCAGCTTGTTTGCCATCGCGTCGCCACTATATGATGTTTTGGATTCTATGTATGCAAAAGTGAAAGTATTAATTGTAATATACAATAATATGAATTAATGTCCTATAGTACATAAGGCTTTGATAGAGAGATAGTTAATAATAGGGTTATGTTACCAGGTTTAGTATCGCCTCAAAGACCCTGTTATATCGGACTAGATAGACATAATAGTCAAAAGTCACTGCAAAAGTAAGATTAACAATTAGTTGTATTTAAGCCGCAGGTACATACCCTTTACCCATATATCAATTATCAGACAAAATAGTATTGTGCTAAAAATGCCACTGAGGCAATTTTAGCAACAACATAATGCTATCCTCATCCAAACAGTATCAAACCCCCATTCAATAAAACCCTAATAAACGCATAAACCCCGGCAAAACCCCACCAAATTTCCTCCACTACAACTTCACCTTCGTCATCCTCCCGCTCATCTCCGGCCCCCCAATCACCCCAAGCACCCCTAATCACACCCGACAAAATGCCCGGCAAACCCATGCGCCTCCCCCCTCTGCAGTCCTTGTACATCAAGGACCCGCAAGCGCGCCCCGAGCCCCACTGCGTCCAAGTAATGGCGACAGTCCTCGGTAAGTCTCCCGGCAGTTCGCGGCCCCTCCGTTCCCCTCCCCTCCCCCACCCTCCCGCTCTCGGCGCATTGGCGCCGTAGATGACAGGCTGATATCAGGATAGTCTTGCTAACGGTATGGGGGGTTTCCAGGTTGCTGGGCCGCTGCCGGTTATAATACTGCAGGATGCGCCGTTCTCGAACAGCAGTTGCGCAAATGCATGGATGGGAGTAAGCCTGAGCAGCCTCCGCATAACGCCATCAATTCGCATCTTGCCCGGTTGAAGAAGCACGTGAATCCGACGCCGTATAAGAAGGGAAAGAGATTCCAGGGCTAGAAGACGGTGGGAGGGATGATTGCGAATGAAACGAAGCATAACATAGGGCGAAGAGCATGACGAATAGGCGGAGAACTACACATTTTGTACGATGGTACTACACTTTTGTTGTTTATTGATTGTTTTATTTTATTTTTCGGGGAGAGGGGAGTTTTGTTGGGAATTTGGCGGGATATTAAACAGATTATTGCCGCTGCCTTTGTCCCTGAATATCAAAATTCAGAGATCTGTACATCACTTTGTAAAATACAACTATATATACTTCTAATACCATTACATCATGTGACGTTTCACACACACCACCTGTACACATGATATTCATAATTCACACAAGGCCAAAAAGTATTTTAACATTTGTATTGATCACAACTCTCTAGACTACCTCCATTCCACATATACTCCTACCCAGCAAACTGTCTCTACACCACAACGGAAAATCCTCTCAGAAACAGAAACAAAGACATAAGGGAAAGCGACAAAGGGAACGCAACCAAGATAAACGAGACGACAAAGAAGCAAAATCAAGAAATGAACATAAAGAATGAATAGTAAATTGGGAACATTCTGACCAGAGAACCAGAGATAAAAACAGGACACATGAAAGAAATGGGGATGATAAAAAGAAGAAAAAAAAGGGGGGGATAAAAAGAAAAAAGATAGATGGTATAATGCGCCGGTTTCCCCGTGTATATGATGACGAAGCAAGACAAGATTCAGAAAAGAAAGACGCCCACAGAACAAGTCTGAAGAAGAGTACACAGACAGTCCAAGCAAAGGGCCATCATAAAGGGAAGTCAGCATACAAGAAGACTCCAGAGCATGAGAATAAGCAAAGCCTCCTATGGTGGCCAAGGCCTAGCTATAGAGGAAAAAGGTATTGAGGCCATCATAGCCATCGCCACCACTATAACACCAGAGCCCTCTCGCATGCTAGCCTCAAGAGAAAGAAAATGCAAGAAGGAAAATGCAGCATGAAATGAAGGATATCACCAGCCAACCCAGAAAGATAAAACATAGAAAGTCGACCAAGGAAAACAATGCGAGCGCAGCAGACCAAGCAAAACAGAAAACAAACAGCCCAATGAAGTGAAAACATAATTCACAATCCAAGGAAACAAAGGGAATCAACGCACAGAGTGAAAATGCAGACAATAGAGACAACAAAGGAAAAAAAAAGACATCATGTGCCGACTGGCAGTAGAGACCAAGAGTTCTAGCAGGGCCCCTAGTTGTCACTGGTGCAGAACATCTCAATTTCTCCGCCATCAACACGCATGCTTTCTCTCCATTCTGTGAATGCCATGTGAATGTCCTCGTCACTGCTAATCAACACAAAGTCGCCATCCTCATCTTTGTACCGGAGCTTGAGCATGCCGCGGCCAATCGTCGCTGTCATAAAGCGCGCAAGCTTGGCATCAATACGGTCTACCAGCGTCTGGTACGCAATGTTGAATCCCACCACAAGAGTGAAGTACGTGCCACCGTCACAGTTAACGCGGACCTTGAGTTGCGTCGATGATGGCGCCTCTGGTGAACCCATGAGGCCAGCTGATGATGATGGCGGCGACACTGTGCGATATTCCGGGGCATTGGACGGGGGTAGAGAAAAGCCACCGTTAATGGACCCGGGTGTTCCTTGCCTAATAGGCTGAGTAGGGAACTGTGCCATCTGACCACCGTAGCTGCCCTTGTGAGCATGACCACGTATCTGTTGGCCAGTTGTGCTGGGGCTGGCCGTGTTTGTGCGGGATATGTCATTTCGGGGAGATCCCGCAGCTGACCGATTAATACCATCGTGCAGATGGGCTGGAATACCGGGGACTGCAGGAATAGCGCTGGCAGGAATGTTGCCTGCGGTATTTCTGCGCATACCCGGCTGGTTGGCGATGTCGGGCGTACTGTAGGAACGGCTGCGCTGAGAAGCAGCATTCACTGGAGTTGGGCCCCGGGAACTACGGCTGTTGTTACCATCTCTGGATGGCGCACGAGGCCCAGGTGGCGCGGTGTACCTGTTAGAGTCTTCATTCCAGCCACCCTGGGGAGTGCTAGTACGCTGGAATGACGGATAGCCCATACCGGGCGTAGGGAATGACCCACTAGTCGTGCTGGTTCTCATAGAGACAGGAGACTCACCCACAGGAGAGAAGTAAGAGTCCATGCCACTTCTATCGCTGGGTGAAGGAGCAGTCACTCTAGACATACCATTCAATGACTGAGTCTGGATGCTAAGAGGGCCGTTAATCGGGTTCATGGGGAAGCGAGCAGGCGGGGCACCCATGGACTGAGAGCTGTTGCCTGTAGCAGAACGAGCGCGCAAATTGGTGCTTGACGCATTTCTAGAGATGATGCCACTGGAAACCTGGGAGCCGTAGTTACCAGGCTGGCCCATCTCGTCTTCCTCTTCGTCATTATCGTCCTCTTTATACGGGTTCTCGAGACTCTGGCCACGGATCCAGTTGAACTCTGGAGGAACATCCTCGGCCACTGTCTTGGCGTCGTGCTCCTTGCGTTGCCTATCCAGAGTCGCACTCCATTTTTTGAGCTGTTCTTCATTGGCAAATTTAACCGTAAAGTTTTCAATGCCAGGGTCGCCACGCCACCAAATCTGAACACTATATGAGCCTAGTTGCAATGTGTTAGTTTAATCTTCGGATCAAAGACATGCTCAGCTTCAGAAAAAGACTTACCCGGCTTGGAAAGCGTCACAACTTCTGTGACGTTGGACATGAAGATACGTCCCTTAAGATGCAGCTTAGAGTTCTTATTCTTGATGGGCTTGGGCCCGGTACTCTTGGTGCGGTCCTTCTTGTCTTTGGATTTGCTCTGTGTGGCTTCTTTGCAGCAAAGCAAAATGGCCTCAAACAGGTAGATTTCGTACTGTACTGGATCAGCTGACTGAGCTCCTGTCACCAATGATGGAAGGAAACTTACGTCGCGCTCCTGGTCGTTCTTGCCGGTAATAACGGCATATGATCCGTGCATCAAGAGCTTACCAAACTGTTCAACCTTGTGACTGCGCCAGTCGTCCACGCGATTCATTAGTTCTTCTTGAGCTTCATCAAGAAGGTCAAGGTTGACAGCTTCGTTGGCTTTCGTGAGCACACGCTCGGCTGCACTAATACCATCTTGAAGATCCTGTTTGATGACAGGATCTTCACTTTTCTTAAGCAGATCCTGTAAAGAAAAATTGGCTGTTAGCTTAAATAGATAGAAGCTACTCCAGGAAGAGATCTCACCTTGAGAAGGAGAGGGTACTTGACCAATCTCTGCATGGGCTTCAACAAGAAACCATCCAGAGTGTTGAAATCGACTGCAACTGGGTGATCGGCGGTTTGGATTTTGTCAAAGGACTGGTTCGCAAGCTGCGCAGCCTTGCGCTGGTTAGCGATGAAAGGTAGATAGATTTCAAAAGCTTCTTCAAAAGTTGAGAATGGAGCACCCCAAAACTGATTAGATTGGGGCATCGAGTTTGTCGTCTCCACACGAATGAGGAAACGGCGCTGGAAATCCAGGATAAAGTTAATGTTTAAGAAGATCTGGTGAATGACATCACCAGTAATGGTGCCCTTCTGTTCCAAAGTTTCCTTGAGCTCGTGAAGGTTCTCCAGATCCTGCACATATTTGCGTTCAGTATCAACAAGCTCGCGAATGACGTAGTCCTTATAGGACATCTGACCACCGGGGCCAGACTCAGCGGCATCTTCTTCGGGATAAGGTTGGGCCTGGTAAAGAAGGCCTTTGGCTTCAATGAGGTCGAGAACATAGTTGACGATTTGGGTGACCTGTGGAGAGAAACGGTTAGTATGATACTTTTAAACTTAAGTTCAAATGCAAGATATCTCACCTTAACAAAACCTGTAGTGTCATTTCCAAGAACATCGTTGATCACGAAGCAGTCGGCAGAAGAAATGTTCAGATCCTTCAAACAAGCGTTGACAAAACGGAACACGGCCAGCTTAGGCTTCTTATTGGCGGGCAGATTCTCATCAATCTGAATCTCGCCTTGCTGGAGAGCGTTGTAAATGGTAACCAAGGGCATACCAGTACGGAACATGTCCCACAGCGAATCAACGGGTTCCTCGGGGTTCAATAGAGCTAAATGCGGCTCCATGCCCGGGACGAGCGCCAGACGCTGCTTCAGCGACAGGCATATCTGATAAAGGGACCGCGATGCATCGGCCTTTTGGTTGATAATGTTCGTAGTGGCGACCACATTTCCTCCTGCAGTAGCTGCGCTGGAGAGGCTCGTATCGGAGCTGCCAAAGGTAGTACCGGAGAGAGCGCTGGCACGGGGAGCGTTGCTCATGATTGTGGCAATCGAGTTCTTCCTATCGCGCGAGAATAGGGGGAGGGGGGCCGATTCGTTCCGGATGAGGGGGGCATGAGCCATCACATCCAGATCTTGCTCTGGCGGAGCAAGCGGGAGCGCAGTTTAAAGAGGACGGCGAGCGGGTGGGCGAAGTGATTTTTTGGGAGGTTGGCAGGAGGGCGTAGATGCGCTGCGCGATGATGTGGCTTTTTTGCGGAGACTGGATAAGAATTCAAGCCGGTAGCCAGGCGAATGGGAGGTGTCTGATGGTTCTGTCTGTACAATGTGCAGCAGCAGCCTGTCGATTCGCGAGCAGGCGCAGTAGCGAAAGGAAGGGGGGGAAAGTTGTAGGCGTGAATGGATGTCGATCAATAGGTCTAAAAAGTAGTCGACTGTGTAGTCTCTCGACACATGTGGCGAGATGAAATACAGGCAAAGATATACCACGAAATAACAGGGGGAAAAGGCAATATATCGTGACAACGAGACTGTTGGTAGGCAAAGACAAAGCAAAAGCAGGAAAAGAGGCGTGAGCAGTCAACAGCAGGAATCCAGAGAATAAGGGAATCGGGGAATCAGCACAAGCACAGCCAGCACAAAGGAGGGTGTTTCGAATGAAAGTTGGCAAAGGTGAGTTTGGGACTTGAATGGGAGTTCGTCTGGGTCGGTGGATTGGCGTTGGATTGACTAGCTTGGACTGGTCAGGCGAGGTGTGGTCGCTGCTTGTCCTGTTCAGGCTTGGTTGATCCCAAAGAAGGACGCAGCAACAGTGGTGTCAGTTCTGGAATGGAAATGGAAGCGAGAGGTAGGGTGAACAAGGCGTCCTTTGGATGAGTTCCCTTGCGTGCTAGAACTCACGTCTGGGGGGGCGCGGCGGACGGGCGGGGGGGTGAGGGGAAGAAGAGCTCCTAAAAGATCCTTAGATACAGAATTTCGCACCTTGGCTATCCGTCGCTCGCAGTTGGCACAGACGGGTGTTGTAGCGTAACGAATGTTATTGAGTAGCTGCAGTGTACTGGAAATTTAGTATGTAGACGAATCGATAATGTAGCCAACGAAATTTTGACACCATTACTGAGCGTCTAATGGAGTCACGATAGTTAATTTTATGGGCAGATCAAATGAATGAGAGAAACAGGAGAAAAATAGGCCACAAATGAGGGGATTCTTCTTGCACCCCCCCGAACTGGAAGGAGGCAGAGGCTCACTCCTTCTGTATTTTGGTCCTAGTTCTTCCTTGTTGTTCCCAGTAGTACGGGGGCTCTTGCCTAGAAGGCTCTGTAACAGGAATTGGTTTTAGTGGGTGAGGAAGACCCAGTAGTGTGTGGAGTAGGCGCTGTAAAGGCATGCTAGAATGTGCTTGTATCCGGAGACATTAGTTTGCTCCAGGAACAGAAAGGGAAGCGCCGAACGAGCATGTAAAGCACTCTCACGGAACTGCAATATGTTTATTTTATATTAATGGGTAGGAACTACTATAATCGCTATTACCATGGGAGAAACCGCCAGCACGACCTTAGGCGGCTATCTCTCAACTCGGAAGGAGCAACATGACAACCACCCATAATCGCCTGTGTGCTCCAGTCTCCACACAAACCAATATGTCATGTCACAAGATGGAGTGCTCGATAGCCGTGCTGATCTATGTACGTGTAAGGTAAGCACTCATTTTGATTCCTTGGCCTGTAACTTCTAAGTATCAGATTGGCCATGTTGCAGAAAATCTGGCTTTGTCTACATGAAGGAAGTCATATATGGTCGATTCACGTCTCTATTCACGTCTCTATTCACGCTTCAAATACACCAGTATTAGTATTGGTCATCGTCTCTGTCATTGTCTGGATGTGCCTTGTTAGTCCGAGATGCAACATGTCGGCCTGCATGAGAAGGAATAGAGGGTTGACCCAAGGAGGAAGAGGGTTGACATGAACGGCACAGAATTGCGGAGCGAGGGGTTGTCGACATAAATCTTGATGAAACATAGACTAGCTGGACCGGCTTGTTTCTGGTCTTGATCTCTTTCTCTTTGTTGCGAATACCACGTCATGCGCTCGACTTTCTATAAGTGGAAATATAAGCAAAAGCCCACTTTATATCAGAATCTGATCACGAAAAACGTTCTCTAAGGGCCACCCACTACCACCACTCATTCTTTTTATTTTTCTTCTTTTTTTCTTCTTTTTCTTATAACCAACCAAGTGACAAGGCTATGCTACGGCACCAGTATCAAGGTCAGCGCGGGCAACATGTTCCCTCCCCTTGCTTGCTTGGTCTTGGTTGGAACAAAGATAGGGGTGATACACCAACCATAGCCAACCAAGCGTCAAAAGTCACCAAATTATCAAGCAAAGAAGAAAAAAAAGAGAGAACAAGTAGCCAACCTGTCTCGTTTGTGGCTGGTCACACCTCCTCCTCCTCCTCCACCACCACCACGCCTATATTGCCGCTCTCCACAGTTACCCACCTTGTCACCCAGCTCAGCATTACTCTTCCGCCACTAGTCTATATCAGTCTCTTGAATCCGATGTGTATCTTGCCTCCTCAGCTCTCAGTATCCAACCAAAGCAAAACTCTCAGTTCGTACGCAATATTCATGGTGTGAGGGACGGACCAATATTATACTCCGTATCGAGGTAGACGCCTCTTGTGTGCCTGAATGTCTCTTTAACGCCTGCTTTTCTTGACCTGCTGACGATACACTATGGAATCGATACAACCAGCCACTGTTGTGTCATTACATTGCAGACTCTGTTATATGGCGCCTGTACCTTCTATCGTTTTTTTGTCACCATCTCCTACCTTTTGTTTTTGCTTCTCTACAGGTTAACCTGGATCTGCATTTACGAGATGCATCATGGTCTGTGGTGATGCTGTTTCAACTTGCGCTAAAGCAAGGGAATGCATGCCACCGTGCATGGTTTGGTCAGCACGGTCCTTGACTCCGCCTGCTCTCCAGATCACGGACTCTGTGAATTTCCATCTCAGACCAGTCAGACTTGTCAAAAAGGCGAGGAGTCTCCACTCACCACTACTAGCTTTTGTGTTGCTTGTGATGACTACAGCGGCGCATGAGGGCATAAAATCATGCTCGGAATGGCTTTCACTATAAAGAATCACAGCTGTCTCAAATTCTTGGTGGAGGCATAAAGGATGTTCCATGGTTGAAAGTCCAGCCGTTCTCATGTTTGTCCAAACACGATGACAAGTGCAAGTGCATACATACATTGGGACCGGAGGAATCCGGAAGGCACTGACACTGGCACGGGCAATTACTCCTTGGCTTGATAAAATTCCTTCCCAGTTTTCCTGGTTCTCTCGTAGACTCGACTCTTATCGTTATCGGTTCTTTCCTATCTTACCTATTTGAAATCAAGAGATATCTATCACTGGCATTCGATTGTTCATGGCCTAATGTTCTTGTTTTAGCCTATGATAATAGCCGCTACCTCAAAAAGCCAAGCCTGCTTGTTTTGTATATAATCTCAGCAACGTACGTCTACCGCATCTTACTTTTTTTTTTCCTTATCGTAACTGGAATGCCCTCATTACCCAGGTCACCCATTTTTGGTTCTTGTCTGGAACTGTGTTTCACACGTGTTGGATGCAGTGATTCTATGCAACCCCTCCGTCAGTTTCTCTACTGATACCAGACTTGACGATGCGCAAGTGCTTCATCCTGTATTCCGCCATGGCCTCGAGCGGGGTCCAATGTTTCTTATAGAGGGTACATATGTTACCTTGACATTCTCATGTCTGAAAGAAAGGACAGTAGGGTTCCAAGCGCCGATCCAGCGATTTTCAATGTTTGATCTGGTTTGGTGATTGGTTGGCTTGTTATGGTTATAGAAAGAAAGATGGATATCAGTCTTAACAAGAAAGATTGAAGTGTCAGTCTCGACATACTTAGCCGGGTCTTATTGCTATCACCCAACATCTGAAGTCCCAAGAATCGACCAATATCTTCCGTTTTCTTCTTTTTTTTTTCAAACGAACTCAATTATATGAACCTCCTTTTAGCTATTTAAATTTATATCCCGTAACTCTGATGTAGTATTGAACCTGTCTTCTGACGTCTCTATCCACAACCACCGACTATAGATACTGTGGTCCTTTTCCCAATGAGCTTCTATAACAATGCAACTTATTAACAGTATAAACACTGTCCCATAATTGTATTACACCAGCAAGAAAGCACAGTGCCTTTAAAAGGGCACAGGGCATTGATTTATAGTGTTTCAAATAAGCGAATCGTGTACTAAACCCCTTCGGGCATAGTCTGGCATGTTGCTCCCCGGTATCCTTCGACAAGGAAGTGTTCCAGAGCTGGACAAGTTTGATTGTTTGACAAGATGTCGTAGATAGAGCGGCATCTTGCCTGGACAAGATTACATAGGAATAGGGGTCAAGGTGGTTGATCTTTTCTCCTCGGTCGCCCAGATAGTGCAGAGAACCCTTTATCGTGAGGTGCGGGCAACAAGAGAGATCAGCTACTGTATCAAAGCGGATTAGAGAACACACAATGAGGGGTTAAGGAAGCATAAGATGCATCATAGAATGTTCGGCTGCAGTTCTTTAATTTCCTGAGTGTAGCCCCTCGGTAGCGTTTGCGTTTGGAACTTGGCCAACCGATGGTGTGCGAGATATTTGATCTATCCAGCAATGGTAATCGACTGGTTGGTTTCGCGTCAAGCACTCACCTGCTTAAAGTCCACAGTAGATTCACTGAAATGATCTCCTGTCTTCCATTAGAGGGTATATTTACCTTATGTACCTGCATATATGGCAACCAATAGTTTGGTTTGCAGTCTTGTTTGGGTTTCTTAGTTTATAAGCTGCCATGAAACCCTCCATTAGCATTTGCTTGCATTGAACCCTCCATGATAATGGGTGGTCATATAAAATCTCATATGACTGGTTCCGTGAGTACCACTCAAGAGTAAAGTGCGTAATACAGATGTCCTATTGGTTGTTTGGCATCAATCTATGAATATACTATTACTCTAGAAAGGGGGAAGATTTTTTCATGAAATGAAATATCAGCACTGTAGTCGCCCGATATACAATAAACAACCACCATCAGCGCCGTGGGGCCAGAGGTCAATATCCGATCACTATAGGGATCATACGAAGTATGTGCATTCCTTGGCCAATCCCTTTACCCGTAAGGAAAATATCAGGTCATGCGAGTCATTCAGTCATTCTATCTCTCCATCTATCTTTTTATTATCGAAGATTTTTAGTAGCTCAAGTCACTAGTTATTACACTACTGGGCAAAGCTCCGCACGATGTGGAGCTACGGAACACAAGGTATTCCCTTGTTCATGTCTACCTTAAGTTGTGCTTTCCATCTGCCGCACTTTTGTGATGCACTCCAAATGGTATGTGGTAGTCTTGGTAATATGCAACTGTCTGCTTGATTCTTGGGTCCTTGTATTGTGCACAAAATCAGCCCATATGTATTACCCAGGACAAGTATACTTTAGTGCAGACAAAGGTATACTAAGTGACTGAGTCGAGACAGAAAGTATGGAGGTCTTCATACTAAAGGAAATGTTCTTCATGATCTTTAGTTTACATGTGCAACATTTAAGGCCCACCCGGAAATTGACACTTGTCATCGAACTTCATTTGGTCGCCAGTTATTATGGGACATGCATGAATAGAGACGGTAGGATGAGATGACAGATATTGTCCTATTGACCAAAGGAAACCCGAGCTATCATTGATTGGATCATGTTATATGACATGAAGTAAGAAAAGACGCTGAAAACAGATGATTGGTGCTCCAATGAATGTGATAACCAAGGCTAAGTCGCAAGGCCCTTACAAGATTTGTTTATGATTAAAGAAAATTTAGGTAAATATTAAATTCTATTAAATAACCCAATTATAGGGTTATAAATCACCAGGGTTATCTAGGCGTCCTTTATTGTCAAGCTAGGGGCGAAGGTCACGTGTGTATGCTTGTTAGGAGTTCATTGTTGATAATGGAGGGATTTGAGTTCTTTCATGCCGCGGTTTAACTCAAGGTTAATTTTGGTTGACTGAATACGATACAGTTCTCACTACGCCTGTTGTACCCTAACAACCAGAGCCATCACGACATCAATATTTTCCCTGTGCCTTTCAAACATTCGAGTGATTGCTGCCTTGATTACTAAGACAGCCACAAGCCATTGCATCATTGTAGCTACTCTAAGTGTCTCGTTGAGTTCAATCACTCTAACTTGGCCAAACAATCACGACCGGATTCTTTAGCTGTAACTTCTCACTCATATGGCCGCTAAAGAGCTGGTTCTACTCCAATAAGCCCGTTTTTTGCCCTTGGGACTCCGGCTACCTCAAATTACAGCAATAATATATATAAGCTTACCATCCTCGCTGCAGCCTGGATGTTAGGCCATCGCTTTGCCGTAAACCACGCTTATCAATTATTCATAATTTCAATCATCGGTTATCGCTCTCATTGCATCCACTTATATCGACCGACCAACACGTTATAAACCATAGTAAGTGCTTCATTCTTAGAAGCGACGTCAGCTCCACACTTGATTGGACCCCACGACCCGGCCCCAAGCAACCCGCTACCCTTGACCCTCTCTTGCCATCTGCCGAATTCTCCATTACAGACAGTCTTGACCCTTGGCGGTTTCCGACTATCCAGCCTTCTGAATACCTGCCGAGTCGGTCGGAGGTTTAGGTTAGTGTTACCTGAGCCTGACCCTTTGAAATCTGGTGTTTGCTTTTGCCAATTTTGCCGTGATCCAATTCTGACTGATATTGATCTCTTATCTAAGCAACAGCACTTGCTCATACATTCATTGCCATGGAACGTCGCGGAGGTCAACCTGACGAAGGCTTCTTCGATGCGGCGCCTGTGTCTAATATGAACACCATTGCTTCTGAAAATCTTATCTCATCTCTGGATGCCATTCGGGATATGCCCGACGAGGACAAGGAGAGTAAGTAACATTCAAACCCCTTTATCTTCGTATCATCATCTCCCATTGGCGTCATATTCTACGTACCAATTTTTATCCCGAGCGCATGTTGAGCCGACTATACACCAACGCATCTCATACTTTAGACATTGTCTTTGGCGCGTTTCTGAGAACCAGAAACCCGCGAATCTTTTCTGATGATCCTTTTTTTCATTTCCTGTCGGCTGCGCATTGATGACGGCCACATATGTACAAGCGTACATCGTACACACATGTGTGTGCGTGTGTGTTGACAGGGCTAGTGGCCGGCCCTGCGGTCGGAAGACGCCGTGGATGCCCTCCAGATCGTCCAGTGCCGCGAGCGATAGAATCCGACGTACTTGCGCCATGATATTCACGAATCAGCCAGCTTCGTCATATAATACCGACCCGCTATTCATGCGAGAGCGAGTCCTGGGTTTGTTCGAGCCAATGCCATATGCCATGTCCATACACCATGTTGGAACCCTGGCGCATTGTGTGGAGATCCATTTTTGTCCCTGAAGTCTCTTGCTAGCACGGCAGTCTTTTGCATGGGGCAAAGTTGTTGATTCGACTTGAAGCTTGGTTTTGTTCTTGTCGGTTGTCACGATTGATGCATCCGTATACCCACATTGTATTTCTTCCTCATACTTGGCAATGGTCTAACTTGCTTCTTTCGTCTTTTCTATCAACAAAAACATCATCATCATTAGCTCTGGCTTACTGCTTCGTCTTACTCCCAATTATCTGATCTTGAAATAGCCTTGACTCGACAAACAGTCCCCCTTCCTACACTGATTAACGCACTTCTCGAATACTACCTCTCATTTTGTCTCTGATGAGCATTCCATGATATCTTCCAGACTCTAACAGCCATTGCGCTTTGTAGAATTAATCATGGCCGTCATTGAAGGCCTCTCCACAGCCCGAGTGGCTAAGATAATGGAGACTATCTCCCCGCGGTTGCATATCAACTTCGTCGAACACTTGCCCATCGAACTCATCTTCAAGATCGTTGGGTACCTTGACCACGACTCTCTCCGAAACTTTATGCGCACATCTAAGGCCTGGTATAATATTGGCCTCGATTCGAGAACATGGAAGGACCTATATATCCGGGAGGGGTGGGCTTACAACCAGCCACAACTCAGCCGTATCGAGAAATGGGCCAATTCATCTCAACTGAACTTGGATTCCATTGACTTCCAGTTTTCCATGCCCCGCTCAACTAAAGACCATGACATCGTTATGGGTGATGATTCTGAAGTTGGGCAGTCATCTTCACAAGTGGCTCGCCGGAGTCTGGTTTTACCACCTTCGCATTCCCCAGAAGATGATTTTGTTGACTATGTCGAGCGTCCCACGGCTTCCAAACCCGATGGTCCGTGTGATAAGCCGTCACTGTTCCAAGTCAGCGGCTCCAGCGACGCCTTCACAACCAACTGGAAGTATCTGTTCCAAATGCGCCAGCGCCTTGAAGAGAACTGGGATGAAGGCCGCTTCAGTAACTTCCAGTTTCCCCATCCGCACCACCCCGAAGAGGGCCATACCGAGTGCGTTTATACGATCCAGTTTGATCATGACTACCTTGTCAGCGGAAGTCGTGACAGGTCCATTCGTATTTGGAATATCCACACACAAAGACTTATCCGCGCCCCTTTAGAGGCCCACACAGGTTCCGTTCTGTGTCTGCAATTCGATAGCTCACCAGAGGAGGACATAATTGCTTCTGGTAGCAGTGATTCGGATGTTATAATCTGGAAGTTCTCTACTGGTGAGATCTTGCACAAGTTGACCACTGCGCATAGAGAGTCAGTCCTGAACCTCCGCTTCGACAAGAATGTTCTGGTCACGTGCTCTAAAGATCACACAATCAATGTCTTCAACAGACGTCCACTTCGCTTTGGAGATGCTGGATACGGCGATGCGACGTTAGAAATGATTGATAAGGCCCCGATGATGGCCCTATATGGCTACGAAAATAGCCCTGCAGACTTTCATCCCATCAAGCCGCCTTACCAATCAATTTGTGTCTTGAGAGGCCACACGGCGCCTGTGAACGCAGTGCAGATCCATGGCAAAGAAATCGTTTCTGCTAGTGGTGACAGACTCATCAAACTCTGGAACTGGGAGAAACACAGTTGCACTCGTACTGTCCAAGGACATGTCAAAGGTATTGCCTGCGTTCAGTACGACGGCCGGCGCATCGTTAGTGGCAGTAGCGACAACGAGATCAAGATCTTCGATAGTCGCACTGGCGCTATTGTTGCTTCTCTGCGCGGCCACAGTGCCCTTGTTCGTACTCTTCAGGCTGGGTTCGGTGATACGCCTACTAGCGTTGAAGATGATGAGAGAGAAGCCCTACTTGTCGATCAGGACTTTGATCGTGCCGTTATGGAAGGTACAATCAGTGACCCTGCTCGGCCACACAGCCGTCCGAGCTGGCGCTCCACTATGCCGGGCAGCCGAAGACCTGACCAGCTCCTGTCACGTGGAGCCAAGCTTCCGCCCGGTGGTGGCGGCGGTGACCATGCCCGCATTGTGTCGGGAAGTTATGATACGAATATTTTTGTGTGGAAGCGGGATCGCCGCTCTAGGGATAAACTCTGGGGTAAAACGCGCACCTTGATCCAGGAAGACGCCATCATCAACGCCCAATTGTCGACTGCCCAAGAACATCTACGTACAGAAGATCTTGGTCGCAAGACGGCAAAGGAATGGGAAGCCTGGTGTACGGAGCACATTCTCTCTAGTGTTGAAAATATGTATCGGTCTGTTGTAGCCCGTCCGCAGTTACTTCTTCTTGAGACCATCGTCTCTGGCCTTATAGATCGCATCCCTCCACCGGGCCAGAGGGGTGCTTTTCGGGATCAGTGGTCGAGTCTCAAGGAAAGCTACATAGCTGCAATTGAGCATTGGGAGCATATGAAGGAGAACCCCGGAATACAACCGGCCACTCCGCGAGCACCGACATTCATGATTGACCCGGAGCTTGGTCCAGCCATGAGTAAGGCGCAGTTATCATCGCGATTAGACTTCCTGCCTGCTAGGACGTTTAGAGTGCAGTTTGATGCCTCGAGGGTTATTGCTTGTACACACAAGTCGACGATTATTGGCTGGAACTTCTGTAATAATGATCCCGAGCTTTTGGCGTTGCAGAGAGTGTTTGCCAAGATCTCATAGAGAGAGTATAGGGAAATCTGGACGAGGGAGAAGAAGGGAGACAGGCGGTAATGATATCAGGTCTCGGATTATTATTGTACGGGCTTTTCTACTATTATATATTGGAGCAGGAGTTTTGGTAGCCCTACGAACAGTTCATTTTTTGCATTAGACTTACGAATTGATGGATTATATCACATATTTGTTTGATTCGCATGATAGAAACAGATTATAGTATGTAAAGTGACCAAAAGAAACATGATATATCGTGACAGCATTCAACTATAGAAATCCCACTCGCTCGCTCACCACTAGCCCGCGACCTCCTTGATCTTGTTCCCTTCTTTAGCTGGCGCTTCATCCACAAACTCTGGCAAGTCATCTTGCAGGAAACTAGGCAACCCACCCTCTGCCTCCGCCTCCCTCTCCATCTCAATCTCCATACCCAACGCTTCCAACTCTGCATCCAACTCCGTCTCATCCACATCATCTGGAATGTCATAACTTCTCCCCAAACTCTCCTGAATCTCATTCCCCACATCCAGCAAATCCGCCATCTCATCCTGCAACCTCTCAATCTTGTCGATATCTACCTGCCCATACTGCCTCTTCAACTCCTTATTCGTTGTCTTGAGCGCATCCACAGTTGTCATAACATTCTTTAAGTTATCCTGCATAGTCTGTGCCTGCTCCATATTCCAAACCTGCCCTTGCAACTGGTCGCGCTGCCCTTCGTACATTTTGCGCCGTTGGAGGACCTTCATGGCTTTTTGCTTGAGGGCGGTTTTCCCGGGGCCGTCGCGCATTTTCGCGAGCTTGGTTTGGTAGCCAGTGAGTTCGGCGTTGATGGCGGTGAGCTTGACGTCAATGGTGGCAATGCGGCTGTCTATGTTGAGGATGGCGGAGTCGAGGGTGGGTTTGGGGCCCTTGGGCTTGGTGCCGAAGAGACGGTTCATTGTGGCAGCGGGGTAAGGTGGGATGTGAAGATGTATTGAGCAGTTGTTGGTTGGGAAGGTTGGATTAATAGCTATTAGCGACGATTAGAGTAGATATTGAAAAATAGATAAACTAAGTAGAGATGGGCGGAGCTGGGTATATATTCGTGGCGGAATTAATTGATGCCTAGGTTACAAATACTATCTTATCAATTGTCCAGGTCTATGACGTTGAACCTATAATTGCGACCAACAGCCGGGCTTAGTCAGCTACACAGTCGTATACACTGTATACACACAGTTTCGACTTCATCATTACTACTGCTCATGGAGTTGAAGATCAAGTATTTATTTTATACTAGAGACAATGCAAAATGTAAGTCTAATAGTTGTAGTTATTGTCATTATTACTTTTTATCAGTAGATATATAGTACAAAACATCCAAACTCTAGGTGCTTACCACCAAATTTGAGTGGTATGGGGCCCTCCCTCACTATAGTCCTAATACCGTTGACTATACACATGTAGAAACAAAACCTATATAAATGGGTATACAATCCCCCCCACCCTCATTAATATGTACAATATCCCATAAATCCCCATCAAGCCCTTCAGCTCGCCTCCTCCTCTTTACCAGCACCGGGCCGACGACGCATAACCGCTTGGGGTCTCGCCAACGACACTTGCGATGCATTCTCAAACGAGCGGATAATAACGGTGGTATCTTCCTGGTTGAAGACGTCGACCTTGGCTTCGGCAAATTTGCGGGCAGGAGTCTTTTGACGGAAGAGAACATCCAGTTCGGCAAAGGTACGACCCATGGGTTCTGGGACGCGGAAGTAGGTGTAAATAATACAGAGAAAGCAGACACCGGCCTAGATAATGTTAGTATAGGAAATCAAAGATAAGTTTTCAGATAATCAGCAGATAAATAAAACTTACCCAGAAGAAACCAGCGAAGTTGGACCAGTTCCAAGCACCGGGGTTGATCATGTAGGGTGTCAGGACACTGCAGACGATACCGACAATAATGCTATAAAGTTGTTAGAAATAGTCCATATGTTTTGGGAGGGTTCGCTGGAAGAAAACTTACTAAAGAACACGACCCATTACAACAGTCTTAACCTGAAGTCTACGAGTAGAGATCTCAGAAACCAGAGAGTAGCACACGGTACCAACAGTCAACTGGTAAACCATTGACCAGCATAGCATGATGCTGCCAGTGGCCAGCGAGGCTTGATCTCTGTGCGAATCTGGAACAAAACCCAGTGATCCGAGAATCAAAAGCATCAGGCAAAGACCACACAGCCCATACAGATAAAGACTCCGACGACCAATGCCCAAACTCATCATAAACCACGCACCAAAGACACCAACCATGTTGATGGCGTACTGACCCAAGGCAAACGCATAAGACATGTTCTCTGAAAGACCGGCCTGCTTGAGGAAATAAGTCGAGTAGTTGGAGAACGAGTTTCCAGACAAGTTTTGGATGGCCCAAACCATGCAGACGATCTCGGTGCGTCGGAAGTCAGTTCCCTTGAAGCAATCCCAGTACGTGGCGCCCTGGGTAGTCTGCGTCTCGAGCATTTGAGTATGCACCATCATGGCAACCGTCTCATCGGCATCAAAGTTACCGTCGGGGGTCTGGGTAGTCAAGCGGTCCAGCGAGCGCTTGGCTTCATCAAGGCGGTTCTTGCGGACAAGCCACCAAGGGGATTCAGGAGCAAAGTAGATGCCGATCATGAGAGGGACGGGCCACATCCATTGCAAAGCATAGGGGATACGGTAAGCCCATTCATCATCACGCTTCAACATAGACATTAACACGCCAATACCAATTTCCTGACCGAGACCCCAGCAGAAGTTCACGTACGTAGTGAGGTAACCGCGCATGGCAACGGGGCAAACTTCACTGGCGTAGGTGATGGTAAGAGTCTGGAAGACACCCCACGGAATACCGCAAAGAATTTCGGCGACCAACAGAGTCTCAACATTCTGCGCAGTGAAGAAGATGGAGGTAAAGGCGCAAATCGCAGCCAGGCAGGTTATGACAGTGTACCGGTATCCAAAACGTTCAGAAGCCCATCCGTTGATGAGCAAACCGATCAGCTCGCCGACGTTGGCACCGTTACTCAACCCTGCCTGCCAGCGCGCAGGAACCTCCCAAGTACCGTCGGGAAGCTGCTTGCCATACTTGCGGTTGAACTGATCGAAGGCATAGAAGTTGTTGATCAAGCAAACGTCATATCCTTCCATAACGATGCAGGTGGAGATTAGCATACTCCACATGATGGCCTTGGGGTACATCTTGAGACCCTGAGCGAGGGTCATACTGTGCTCCTTCTCAGTGGCATTGCGGGCAGAGTCCAGGAATTGATCAACGGCTTGGTTTCCGGTAGACTTCGGGCGAGCGCTCTTGGCCTTGGAGTGGTTTGACGGGACTTGCTCGATGTTGTTGAGCTCGACGGAGCTAGTGCTCGGATCAGCAACAGCCAAAGACAGTGTGAGTGTCTGCGACATGGTGACACAGATTTGCCGAGATGGCAGTAGGAAAGCGGGACGACGAAATACAACTGTTGGCGGGGAGGAGGAGTGGCGGATTTCGTGGCGACTATTACAGGTGTTGGTACATGTATCAAGGAAACGAGAGAAACTAGGTTAAAAAGAAGATATGTATATAAAGATGGGAATTTTCAAATATATATATACAGATAAACGTCACTAGTAGTCAAATTATGACACCTAAATGGAAGCCTGGTCCAAGCAATCGATGTCAATCCCACGATGAATTCTAAAAATCAACGAAAAAAAGAATCCAAGTCGTTGGAATTCGAAAGGGGGACCAGGCTAGTTCAAGTACTAGCCCACGTCTAACTTTGCCCAATTTAGAAGGTGTTCCTTCAACTCATAGCCACCGCATTCCCCAGAAATTCCTGGAATTAGTATGCTTTCCATATGTGGCTGGAGTGGAGAACAATGGTCGTACGTAAGTGATTTACTACTCTTCTTGGATGTTCTATACAATCAGGAGCGATAGGTTCCTTCTAAAAACCGGTGGCTTTTAACAGCGGAAGGTCCGTCTATGTGTGGTGATGTCACGTGCTTGACAACATTTCACACAAAATAGCAATATTACGAGTGAACAAACTGAGGATTGATGTCTCGGGTGGACCTCCTCATGGCAGCTTATTTTTAAAGCCAATATCTCCTCCCTCTTTGTTCTCTCCCAACATTTCCCTCTATGAAAAAAAAAAAAAATCATTCTCTGCTCGATTTTAAAAGCTAATCTAGGATGAAGGATCCAGGGCGCCAGGCTCATAATCGTGGGGCACGAAAGTGGGATTCAGATGAATTCAACAAGCCCGCACCCGATCAGATCCACAAATGCATAACGTAAGGGGCCTCTTGTTAGTGTCCGAAGAACCCGAGTCCATACCTGATCATGTACAATCTCAAGGAATACTCTACCCTTCTTCAGAATATGAGTACCCTAAGTAGATATCTAAATTCACGTCCATGTAATAAAGGACATTCAGAGCCGCCCGACCCTCTCAACAATGCTACCAATACCCTAGAAGCTCTTGGCATATCTTAACAACCCAATCGGAAATTTTCATAGTCTAGAACTTCTTGGAAAAGAAAAACCTGCCCCTTGGCAAATATCATCAACTCCGGTCTTCCTTCGCCATCCCACCATTCACCACCTCCATTGACCGCAGACTTCCTTCAAAACACATACACATACACACATATACACACACAAGAGGCTAAAGTCCAAATAATACATATATTCCTCTTGTCACTAAAGCCCCGTAAGAAATTTAACTAGCGTAGCATCTTGAGTCCCAGATGGGAGACGTAAAGTCAAGGCGCGCAGATTTTGAGAAGATGGAGTCATAAATGGTGCTGCTGCTAGCTGTCATAAGGGCTTAAGTTATTGTCACATAATGATAGGCCTGTAACATAAGTGGTTGGGCTGTGGATGTGCAAGATTTGGTGGATATCACATGTGAACATGGGAAGGCTGGTAAAGATCCACTCACTATAAACCCTAAGCTCTAAACCCTTGTATTGAATTCAAATCGTTGACTTTGAAGCAAGTATGTTTAATCTTCACAGTCGATCAAGTTTCTAAATCATGGAAACCCCAACCTATAATGAAGTTAATCACATTCAGTTTCATTCTTGCAATTATTAAATGTAATGTCACACAACACTAATGTCTCAGGAGAGCCTCTGTTTTCGGATACTACCAGACATCATCAAGACATTTTTCATCAGTATAATAATTAACCACATGGAGCCTAACCCAATATCAATGTAGGTTTCGACGTCATTGGCTGTCAATCAACCCAGAACTCCAATCCCGCTGCAGTTCCAACACATCGCATTCCTGCAATAGGCTTTGGCTCACACGATTACTCGACCCGCAACGATTCCTTTGAATCCTTCAGTTGAACGTGAGACGAAAGCACCTTGAATACTGCTTTTGCTAATATAAGCTTCATATGAGAGCTCTGATAATACTCTGATAATAACTACTATACCGACGTGGTTTGTATTCATGCTGTGAGAATATTCATGTAGCCGCACCTTCCCATATCTGAGTCGTGAAGTGGACTCGTTATAAACCTCGATAAAAGCATAACGGACAATCTTCTCCCATTGTCCGTGCCCGCGTCTGCACAGTTACTCAAACGTCGATCCGAGAGTCTAAGAGTGGTAAGCGAAACCAAACGCATCAATCAATCAATCGCTAGATGACTAGCATCAGCGGCGGCACCTAAATGCAACAGTGGGCTTGTCTCCCATAGAACAACCAATAGAATGCTGTCGCCACCCTCCAAGACATCATCAACCATCATATCAACCACTAAAGTTCCAGAAGCGACGATGAAACTATGAAAGAGACGTGGAAATGATGGACGAACCTTGCAGCACGGCGCATGATATCTGCAGCTTCGACACCAGGGAAAGACACTCTGGACTTGAGGTGTCACCTATATTAGAGGACGTGATCATCTAAATCCGTAGTTTGTTTTTTTTCGTTTTAGAGAGGTGATGTGCCCTGGTTTTGCTCCTTGTCGTTAGTTGTCTCCCTTCAATCAATGCTGCAGCACGAGTCGCTTTTCTCCTTGTTCCAATACATTTGTGTTCTGCAACTTTGACAAGCTCCCGTGGGTTGGACGTGCAGGCAATTAGTAAATTGGGAAGGCAAGAAGGGATGGAAACTGTTTCTTTTTCCTTCTTTCCTAAAAATCAGCATTGTGTTGTGCGGTTCCTTCCCATCAACGTCGTTACCTCAAGCGCACCATAATACAACCAAGAACATATTGCTCGAGTTGAAAGCCTCGACAGCTAAAGAAAGATTCGGAGTTCCGTCAAGTTCCACACTGCCAATCCCATTAAACTGGCATTCTGCGACTACCGAATAATCGTCCTACTAGCGGTACCTGACCGACAAATACTTGGGGTTGGGACCACTCAGTGCGACTTGTCATTACTAGCTTCCTCGCCACCTCGTCTTCTCGACTATCTTAACCCAAGTTCACCTGTTCTGTTTTACCTCGAATATAATTCGCGACTGCCTCATATTCCATCTCTGTTCTCATTCCTAATTTGAGCCCTGCGAAAGTCCGCCACCATCGTCAACCGCGCACTTTTGGCCCTTGCCCTTGCGACTTACTTCACCGGGACAAAGCTCGAAGTCTAGCGACAGAAAATCAGCCGCATTTTATTTCCCTAACCGACTTTACAAGATACAAACGCGTTCGTTTGTGTCAGCCGACTTAGACCCGCTACCACGATTATACCTCCACGATATCCTCATAATTCTCAGTCCACTTGATCGCGACTGCCCCAATTATATCCCCTCACTTGGCTTCTACTGCTCTTTGTCCAACACGCTTCCTCCTTCCTCACAGACAGGAAACCCGACGCTCAGGCAAAGGCAGCGCAACGCAAGCTCCTGCCACTTTCCGCCCATCTTCCAATCCCTCCCATCCACCTTCTTACCTCATTGGCGCTGTGGATTTGTGCCATTGAGCTCAGAGCTTTTAAGAAAACCGATAACTATAGACCCAGACGAGAGCTCCACTCTTAAGCATTCTGCTTGCATTGATTGGTGGACGGCGCATTCCATTGACTGGATTGATCATTCTTTTGAATCTTTTGGGGAAACTTCCTTGACTTGCTTCCTTCCCTGCCGTTCACCGCCTACCAAGCTGATCGCATAAGCGCAGGAGCGTCCGTTAGCACGAGTTACTTTTGGCAGCCGCAGTTTACAGCTCGTTGCTAAATAAGGGAGAAATTCAGCAAAGAGGGCCCTGAAAGTGGCAGAAACCAAAAAAATTCCAGGTGGCTTTCGGCAAGTGCAGCAAGGCTCCAATTGACTAGGCCCGCTCGATCCAGTTAGTGGCAGTTCCTTCCACCTGCGAAGAAGTTCCTGAATCATGGATTCTCGACAGCAGTCTCCGTTTGCGAGAAACTCTCAACTTCCTCCTCCTCACCCGCAATCATCATCATCCCACCCACATTCGCATTCACATTCACACTCGGTCCCTCACGCACCACCTCCATCATCGCTATACCCTAGACCACCTTTCAATTCTACATCGTCTGCTCCTCCGCAGCCTCAACATCCATTCTCTGCGCCACAGTCGACCTACGGCGCTTCCGACACCCCGCCCTCGCGTCTCTCTGACCCCTCGTCCAACTTTTATTCTTCTGGCCGTGGCTACCCCGGAGACCAACCCGCGATCCCTCCCGCCCCGCCACTTCAAAGTGCGCATGGGCGCCATCACAGCACTTCTTCCATCCCCCCCGGTATAACACCACTTAGTCGCAACATGCCACCGCCGCAATCGCCTACTCAGCCCTCGGGGCAACCGCCGAACCGCTCGCGCAACGTCTTTAGCTTTCCGCAGCCACAACCCAGCCAGGCGCGTCAGCCACCGCCACCGCCGCAACCAGCAGGGCCTGGTGGTTATATGGGAGGACGTGAACTTCCCGCTTTAGGATCTCGCGCACCAGTAGGGGGTGTTGGATCGTCCATGTCTATTTCTGCCATGTTGGGAGGTGGATCGGCCCCGAGAGACGCTCCATCAAATGGGCCTCCTGGAGCACCGGGGCACCCTCAGCAACATTTCGGGCCAGGCCCATCTGGCCAGCAGCCAGGTCCCGCAGGTCCCAATTACGCGTCGCCAAGATTACAACACCCTGTGGGCCCGCCGCAACCACCACAACAAGCACCCCAACAAGGACACCCGCAAGAGTACCCACCCCAATACGGCCGGCCGCATACTCCCGACCAATCGAGACCTTACGACCCGAGCCGTAGTACGCATGCATCACCACATGCGGGATATGCCCAAGACATGCAGAGATATGGAACACCGCAGGGATACCGCACTCAACAGCCACCTCCACCGCAACAGAGGCCAATAGGCATGGGTGATGGGCGCGACCCGAGTCGTGCAAGTATGTCACAGCCACCTTCTATGCCTCCGTCTAGACCACCGAGCCAGCCGAAAACCTTCCCTATGCCACGCCCTGGAGAGGAACCCAGACGACTACCCGAGGGCCACTACGGGCGTGGTGACGAGCCTAGACGGGCCCCAATGCCTATGGAGTACTCCAATGACAGGCCGCCTATGAAGAATTTGACGTACGACGACAGATTCAGGTATGAGCGAGATGTACGACCACAAGAGATTGACCCTAGACATAGGGTGCCCGGCGCTAGGGATCGTGCCCCTAGTGGCGAAACTCGCGCTCCAGGTGGTCCCGAGTATGCGCCTTCTCGAACCGGGCCACCTCCTTTGTATAATCGGGGTGCAGAGCCTGGACATTGGCAAAGACCGTCGTATGATTCGTCTCGGCCCCATTATGAGCAACCCGGGCCGCGAGGTCCTGAATATCCCCAAAATAATCCTTATCCACCACATGCGTCATATCCTCCTCAACAAGGTCACCCCGAAAGATACGGTCCTCCCCACCCCCAACAAGGACCGCCAGTGCACCCGGACTACCAAAATAGATCGCCCGAACGGACCCGTGTGGTGTTGCCCGGCCATCCATCGCAAATGGCTCACCCCCAAGGCCAACCACGGGCCAGATTGGAGGATGGACCTCCAGTCCCGTATTCGGGTGGACATGGTGGCCCAGGCAATCAGGTTGGGCCCACTTCAGCGCCTACTTCAGCCCCGTATGATCCGTCGCAACAAAGGCTGCGGACCGACGATGTGCCGTCAGCGCCGCCACTTCAACGCAGTAATAGTTTGCTGGCTATCCAAGAGATTAATCGTAGCAAGGGCCGCAGTTCTCCGTTACCACAGGCTGTCCAAGGAGCGCAACCTCAGATCCCAGGACCAGCGGCCGAACCCGGGATCAAGTCAGAATTTGGTCGCATGTTTTCGGGTATTGGGATGTCACTGAATGTAGGCTTATCCAGTCCTATCACATCAGGCCCACCAGGCTTTGGGGGACCTGGTGGACGTCGCGATGAAGAGGGAGTTGGTGAGACAGAACCGAAGACCAAGGGGCGGAAAAAGAAGGCGCGGGAGGAACCAGCAGTCGATGATGACGGGCGGAACCCGACCGGTGCCAAGACGAAGCGTGTCAAGACACACCAACACCAGCATCACCATCACCAGTACGTGCCAGATGTTTGCTTGTCTTCTGTCCCAGAGACTAACGCAGTGGATTACAGTCATAACCACCACCATCATCACCACCACCACGGGCCTGACGGAGTGCCAATCAAGCATAAGGGGATTACGCCTACTCAGTCGCCCGTTATGCGTGACGATATCCATGCGGGCCCTAATCAGCATCATCATCCTGGACGTCCAGGGACGTCAAATGGACCTGCGGCCAAGTTGGCGCCGTCGCTGGTGGCCCCGGTTATCCCACCGAAGCCTCTGGAGGTTCATTCCGAACCTGTCCTTGAGTTTCTTGCTGGGAAACCATCATATTACCTTGGCGACATAATGTATGATCCGTTAATCCAGCCGGATAGACTGGTTCCCAACCATGCCTCTTCACGAGGATACAAGTCTACGCCACAGCCAATTCCACTCAAGATGATTGAAGGCAAGGAAAACTGCACTCTCACCGTCAAGATCCCCAAGATCCATCTTACGCCTGATTCCCGCGAGGAAATAACGGCGCGCAGGGCGGTCTGGGGAACTGACATCTATACTGATGATAGTGACGTTGTCGGCGCGTGTATCCACGGTGGGTGGATACGCGGCGAATGGCCTGAGGATATCGACACCAGCCTTCTCCAACTCGATGTTGGCGTTGGCCGTCCAGACCCTACGCCCATAATGGCCGGTCTCAAACCCGCTGAACGCCGCAAGTACAAGGAAAGCCTCGATGCTGAACGTGCGGCCTCGGAAGCAGCCGATGTACATAGTAAGGCGCCGGCAACAGGGCCAGTACCGATAAAGGGCGACAGGGATCTTCATGTGACGATCCGGGTGATGCCGAAACTGCAGCATTATGCTAGCACGACACGGTTTGGACTGATGTCGAGAGAGTTTGGTAGGAATCACGATGGACTGAGTTTTATGATTGAAGGGATCGCGTGGGTAAGAAATGGAGGGCAGTTGCAGAGTCGGTTGAGGGGAGCGGCGAGGAGAGAGAGGATGAAGAAGGCAGTGGAAGGTGTGAGATTTGGGACTGTCGGGGGAGAAGGGGCGGGACAGAGTGAGGTTGAGATTGTGGGAGCTTAGAAGGCCGAAAAGAGCAAGATGGAGAATGTAGAGTGAAAGGGGACATAGGATAAAAGGGAAGCAAGTTTTAAGAGTAGGTTTTTTTGGTTTTATAATGTGTTTATTGAGAGAGCCATGGCTTTATAAAAATACAGTATTTGATATCCCATCATAATTATAGTTTCTTTCCATCCACCGTCAATCATCGCCGTCCATATCCCTCTGAATCAACACTCCGTACCTCCTCCTCCTCAAAAGTCTGTCGCCCTCCCATTAAAACTCCAATCACTCCCTGCCCCCCATCTCAACGGCTCATTCTTCGGGCCGCCCACCTCTCCCGTCTTTGGATTAACATCCCCCTCAAACTCCGGCTTCGCCCCCTTATACAGTGCACTCGACTCCTCATTGGATCCCGCAAGGTTTGTAGAGCCATCTGTGGCCGCGGCAATGTTCTCGGTGTTGTTGGGGTTGGTGAGGGCGGAGGCAGCGAGGCGCTGGAGGCGCTCGAATTCAGCTTGTTCGGAGGCGGGAAGGCGGGGGGGAGATGGGGTGGGTTTGAGGGTAGAGGAGGGGCGAGATAGGGGACGGAGGTGGAGGCGGGTAAGAGGGCGGAGAAGGCGGGACATCTTGGGTTTTTTTTTGTTGTAGGTTTGAATAGATTTGATAAAGTGAGTTGTTGGTGATGGAGGATGAAGTTGAAGATGTGGTGATGGATTTTATGAGTGAATGGGTAGCTATTAGTAACTACAGACAGGCGGTGACGGGTGACATGAATCACTTGACAGCTGGCAGATGATAGTTCTTGTAAGTGGTAGGGAGGTACTTGACTCGGGTACTAACAATCACAATTCTGTGTATTCAAATCATATTACTTAATACATACTTATTACCCCATCAATTCCGTTTCTCTCTGTCCTCCCCTATAATTCCACCATCTTCTGTCCATCCGGCTTTATAACAATCGGCTTCTCCTGCCCCTCCTCCGGCATCTGCGGCCTCTTCAGATCCCCCCACCAATAATTGTCACCGCCCCGCTGACCATGTTGCCCCCTCATTGTATCATTAACACAACTCGGGTTGTAATGGTCCTCTCTCGTCCCTAGCGGAAACATGGCAATAAAACACTCCTCATTGACCTGGCACCCCGTGCACCGCTTCCACTCAGCCCAGTCAAGCTTCTCCATGAGCTCAATGACATGCGGGACTGCATGGGGTATCGCGGGGATCAGAAGTTTGTTAAGTTGGGAGGATTCCGGCACGGGGAAGTAAGATGGGCGAAGGGCGGGGGGCGCCGCTGTTAATAGGGCGGCGCGAATGTCGAAGAAGGCGGAGCATATTGTGTGCGTAACAGTGTTGAACGCCGTGTAGAACAGGTAATCGACTTCGGAGAAGTCACCCTTCAAGAAATCCACCGGCGCAAAAAACGACTTGACGCACCGGTCAATAGCCAAATTGACCTCGTCAGCCTCCGAGGATACCGGGACCCCCAGGTCCTCGGCGGTCCCTGGAGTACTAAAGTACACAGAGACCGTCGCCATTGCTAAATCAACAAATTCCTGCCCGCCAATATCTGTCCTTGCCAACTCTTTCAACCGCCAAGCAAATCTATCCGTGACCATGTCGGCAACATGCTGCCAGTCCACAGCGCCTGGCTTAAAGTCCGCCGCAGCCATCTTGGCAACGTCGGAGCGGATTGCCTGGCATTCTTCGTGCGTTGCTTGGATATACCGATGCAGCTCCGGCCGGGTGGTATCCGTAGTCGTCGTATTAAATCCATACCACCACCCCGAGACAACTGATGACCAATCCAAGGTAACACGGCCGCCGCCAATCCCATTGTACCGTCTAGCGGTGGCCCTAAGCCACTGGAACGTCGTCGCCGAGCCAAACCACGCCTCGGTATCCGGGTACGGTTGCCTCGTAGACGATATCTGGGTTAGACCATCGGCAAAGTCACAGTAGATGATTTCAAAGCCAGCCTCCATGCGGAGGAAGCCGTCGATGCCGAGGGGGTGGAGGAAATCGCACATTTCTTGGCCGCGTTCGTATTCCCAGCCGGGGTCGTCGGTCACGAGGAGATTTCTAAGGATGTAATCTTGGGTGTCCAGGGGACCGAAATCCGACTTGGCGGCGGCCATACCGTCGAGGTAGAGGAGTTTGAGGGCGCGGTTAGTGGCGTAGGTGTGTAGATAGCCACGGGTGCCCTTCTTATCGTCATCATCGTCATCATTATTATCTTGAGCCCACGACTCTCCGTATTCCAGGCCGTCCATGTCCAGACCGTCGTTCGTCGTAAGTTCTTCCTTAGGATCATCCTTCTTCGGCGGCATCATCCACTTTCTCCTCCCATGAAAACTATCCGCAAAGGTCTGGGCATGTTCCGGCTCAAATGCCAGCCACTCGAAAGTCTTGGGCGGTTGTTCATCCTGCCCTCCATGGTAAAAAAGCGTACCCCGTGGAACCTCCGCCGGGATAAAAGACATGCCATTGTGGTGGACTGAAGATCCCCATTGACGCATTGCATCGCTGGCCGTGTTGAAGATGCCAAATGCAGAGGCATTGGCGGCCGGGCGAGAGGGCGTGAGAGCGGCTAGGGAGGCCGAGGTGAGGGCTGTGAGAGCGAGAAGACGCTGCATGGTGACGGTGAGTTGTGATGCTAGATACGGTCGCCTTTAATTTGAAATTCCCGATCTGGACACGCGCTAGAGAACAAGGCTATATGTAATATCGAAGGAAAGAGCCCACAGGGTCGAAGCCGAATCTATAAAAAGCGAAAATAGCCTCACAACCACTAACGATATCTACAAATGGCCACGAGAACTTGGGTGAAGGTTATCTTAGCAACAGAGGCATAAATGTTCCACTGCACACCCACAAAGAAAAATACCTAAACAAAAGTGAGCAAAAGGCCTGTTCACAAAATCACATCAGACTCGCTACCTTATAACCTTTTTGATAATAATCTTACAAAGCCCAAGCTTAACCACTTCCCTCAAGCAGCCAAGTCAGGCACGCCTCTTTTCTAACACAGTCTCAATGATTACGACGTTCCCGACCACTTTTCAGCCCAAAGGAGCCAATCTGATAAGCTAAATACCAGTAATTGTCTCTCGCTTTGATTGCCAGACTAGGCAGGCAAGGGATGCACTAATTAGAGGCAAAGCTGATGATTGGGTGACTTTGGCGTGCATGGCTTACGCCGCACATTTATTACTCAAGCGTCCCGAAGATGGCATGGTACAGCTTGTATTCCCATTAATCTTTTCAATTGTATAGTAAGTAGACACACGTTAGCTCACCTCCAAATCAATCAATTACTCTTTGTCACATCGAATGCGTGATTTGATGATCAAGTTGACCCAGGCTCGTGAAAGCTAGACCTTGGTGGCTCAATGTACTGTTCCAAGCCATTACATGCACATAAGTCACCATCACGTGATCGTATTCATCCGCTCATTCCGTTATTTCAAGGGATAATCAACACGAATTGTGTTGTTTTGTGTATATTATATCATCCGTACGCCGGAACCCAGAAATCAATAGATAACAAAATGCCAAAACAATAACCTAGCCTTTATATCAATCATAATCCAATCCAAATAACAACCCATACCCATCCTCATCCATCTACTTCAACTTTGACTTCAAAACTGCAACCTGCTCTAGTACCGTCGCCTTGCTAGTACCGCCCTTGGCACTGCGAGCCTCTGCACTCTTCTCATAGTTGAATACCGCCGCGATATCAGCCTCAAATCTGCTGTCAACCTCCTTCACCTTTTCATACGTCAACTCGTTCATGGGGATCCCAGTGTTCTCCGACAACGCAACAAGACGGCCCGAAATGTGATGCGTCTCACGGAACGGCACACCCTTGCGAACCAGGTAATCCGCAACATCCGTCGCCAACATAAAGGGGTCAAGCGCCGCCTCCATCTTCTTGGGCTGAATGGCAAGCGTCGCCAGAACACCGTTGGCAATCTGAATACTGTCTGAGACAGTCTTGACGTGGTCGAGCATCGGCTCAACAGACTCCTGAAGATCCTTGTTGTAGGTTGACGGCAGACCCTTCAGGGTAGTCATCAATCCGACACAGTGGCCCATGGCACGGCCCGACTTGCCACGGAGAAGCTCGAGGGAATCGGGGTTCTTCTTCTGGGGCATGAGGGAGGAGCCGGTAGAGTAGGCATCGGCAAGACGGACAAAGTTGAACTCGCCGGTCGAGTAGATGATCAAATCCTCCGCCCAGCGGGAAATGTGAAGCATAAGCATCGAACCCCACTGCATAGTCTCCGCGACAAAGTCACGATCGGCCACAGCACCCATGGAGTTCCACAGCAGCTCATCAAAGCCCAACTCCTTGCACATCATATCACGGTCAATGCCAAATGGGTTACCCGCAAGGGCACCGCAGCCAAGGGGACTCCGGTTGACACGCTTGATGACCTCACGCAGACGCTCCAAATCACTAGCAAAAGCAAACCCATACGACAGCATCCAGTGACTCCAGCGAATAGGCTGCGCTCTCTGGAGATGTGTGTACCCGGGCATGACATGATCCACCTCCTTCTCCGCTCTCGCCGCAATAACGTTCAAGAAATCCACCAGGTGGCTCTCGATCTTGCGCAGCTCATCACGCAGCCACATACGCATATCGGTGGCAATCTGCTCGTTGCGCGAGCGGCCGGTGTGCAGCTTACCAGCAACGTCCTTGCCAATAATCTCACCAAGACGGCGTTCGTTGGCAGTGTGGATGTCCTCGTCGACACCGGGGATAATCTTGAAAGTGTTGGCTTCCCATTCCTTCATGACGGCTTGAAGGCCAGACTCAAGCTTGGTGAATTCATCCTGGGTGATAATGCCATTCTTAGCGTTGGCGCGAGCAAAGGCAATGCTACCGAGAATGTCTTGCTTGTAGAGAACGCGGTCGAAGTAGATGGACTCGTTGTAGGCCACCATCAGAGGGTCAAGACCGCCTAGAGACGAGAAAGAATACTAGTTAGCTCCCTGATTGAAAACATGATATAATCTGGGTCCATTTAGACATAATCGGGCAACAGAGGGTAACAAAGTTGCTTGATTAGACTTATCCAAAGTGTCGCCGTCGGCGCCGTTCACGATGGCAGCATGATTGGCAACACGATGGAAGAGGGGCACTTAGAGGTACCAAGGGAAAGGTAAAGCAAAGCACTGACCAGTAAAGCGACCACCCCACAGCATGTTCTCGCCAGGCTTCTTATCCGACATGATGTCTATAGTATGGTAAAATATGCGTATTGCACTCAAAGGGTAAAAGAGTTGATATTGTTAAAAGAAAAAAGCAAGCAGAAGAAGAAAAGGCTGAAGATTCTATATATTCACCAAGTTTGTATGCTTCCGTCAATGCCTTCCCTTTTCTGTTCCCAAGCCGTCGCCCACCTTCTATTTAACCCTCCTCCTCCTCCTCCCTTCGCAATACAGCCATGTTCGCCAGCTGATTCCCGCGTCGACTCACACTAGCGTCTCAACCTGCCCAATCAGCTCCGCCTGAGTCACTTGCCCCCTTCCCAATCTGCACCACCAGTCACCCAAAGTCTCTCGCTACCCAGCATTTGGCAGGGACCTCATTGTAGCTCATTGTAGAGATATATGAGGGTTGGCTCTTAGGGTCTGCCATCGGCAGGTCGTTTACCGTGGGAATGAGACGTTTGGTGACGGGAGGATGCCCTTTAGACTCACCAGGGCGGCGGATGAAGCCCGTCTGGCGACGCGGTGGGTAAATGGATTTGCGGGTATTGCTCACAGCTGCAGGTTTTTGATGTGAGGGTGGTAATATTAGATTGGAGATATGTGGGGTTGAATGGGCACAAGCGACATGACGATGACTGGTAAGATGTGAAGCGAGGGGCTGACGACGATCTAGGTACACGAACAGGTGTAGAGGTCTAGGTGAACAGAGGGAGCGTTGATAGTCTGTGATAGTCTGTTTCTAAGAAAGATCCATATGATTTTAGTAAGATTATTTCCACTTCTGGAATTACAAGAACTTCCCCAGATTCATGTAGTACAACGGCCACTAGTTGACGATATGGCCGCCGGCCGCCGGCTGCTGTGATCCCGCTTGGTGGGGTTCTATATTTGACCCTAACCCTATATGAATCAAGGATTCTCCATTAAACATAGAATAAGCGGCGGGTTCATGGAAAGATGCAAAGACATTGAAGCAATAAATAAACTTGTAACATTAAAATAGATATCATACCATTGCTAACAAACTGTAGATTATAATATCAAAATATCCTCGTCTTACAACATATCTTGTCCGCTTAGCCACCGTTTATCCACTATCAATGCACTGTATGTACGTGCTCTCGCTGAAACTACCATTGTCTGAGAGCTCCAAGCTTATTCTCACTACAAATATATTGAATCTTCAAATCCTCATCTCCTATTCATACAAACATTACTACAAACTACCTACAACTCACCACCAAACCATCACACAAAATGGCCACCCTCGAATGGACCCGCAACGGCCTCACCATGGTTCCTACCTGGCCTACCGACCCCTCTCCCTCTCTCGCCTCTCTTGTCCGCACCCATCTTCACATATCCGATGACGCCTCCCTCAAAATTACCCTCCGGAAGACTGGCACTTTCAGCAAAACCTACCTAATCATCACCAGCGACCCCGCCCTCCCCACCTATCATCTTCGCCTTAACCTGCCCGTCTACCCCTCCGTTAAAACTCTCTCTGAAGTCTCCACGCTCCGCCTCCTTTCTTCGCTTGCCATACCCGCTCCTAAGGTCATTGCCTTTTCCGAGACAACTGCCAACCCCTCGGGCTTCGAATACATCCTCACCGAAACCCTCCCTGGCTCCCCTCTCCCCACCAAGTGGCGCAAGCTATCACCGGCCACAAAGTTATCCATCATCTCCCAACTGGCCCAAATCCATAATATCCTGCTTAGCAATCCACAACCGCAAATCTCCAGTCCATCTCCCGATGGCCCCGGGCCAATCGTCACGCCTGATTACATCACTGAGTCCAATCTCTCCTTCCCGGTCCCTCGTGGCCCCTATACCTCATCGTTGTCCTGGCTCACCGCCTACCTCACCATTCTTCAAAATCAAGAAGAGAAGCTCATCTCCGACATTGAAAATGCACCTGCCGACGACTCCGCTTCCGTTGATTCAGAGTTCCTAGAGGATGCCCAATCTCGCCTTGTAGCCCTCCGGAAACTGGCGGAGGCCTTGCCAGTTCTCTTTGGCGATGGATCAGCGGGCGAACTGGGTATCTTGCAGCATCCTGAACTAGCTATGGAAGATATTTGGATTGACGACGATGGGAAGATCTTGGGGATAACCGGGTGGTCTTGTGCCGTTGCCATGCCATCTTGGGAAGCCATGCGCATGCCAAAATTCCTCACCGGCACTGTACGTCCTGAGGCTCCAGACCGGACTAAATATGCGGCGCCAAATGAGAAAGCCGAAGACGGAATCGATAACGAGGGACTGAGCAGTTTGTTCTGGGCGCACCAATTTGATTTTGAAAAAAGGGATCTCCAGGAAGAATACATTCGTATTGTGAAGGAGTTTGTTGAATCGTGGGATGGGAAGCCCGCAGACGTTACGAAGAAGAACACTTTTTTGACGGCAGTCAAATGGTGTGCAGCTGGCCTATCTGGCGATCTCGTTGTTGCATGGGCGGCGAGCTTAGCTCAAGGAGACTTCCGGCCGTTTATGACTAAGAATCGGTTGGTCATCGAGTAGAGCAAATAATGTGGATTTATCCTTTGTTAGGCTTTAGCTTCTGGGTCATTGTCGTTTTGTCGAGGTATCACATAGAGTCATCATATCGTAATTATCGTCACTAGGCGAGAGATCATCGAAAAGGTTCCTAATAAAATAATGGACTTCTGTTAACCGTGCATTAAAATCTCGGGTGAATCAGCTATAAACCAAAATAAAACATTCATTTTCTCCCCAATGAAATCACCACGCCACTTTAAGCGTTGAAGCGCTTCTCAACAGTCTTCCAGTTGATGACGTTCCAGATCGCATCAAAGTACTCGGCCTTGCGGTTCTGGTACTGCAGGTAGTAAGCGTGCTCCCAAGCATCGATACCCAAAAGAGGCTGCAGGTTCCCAACAATAGGATCCTGGTTAGCTCTGGTCGCAATCGACAGAGTGCCGGTCTGCTTATCCCGCACCAACCAAGCCCACCCGGAGCCCTGGATAGCCGCCAAAGCCGCGTTGGTCTGCTTCCGGAACACATCCACGGAGCCAAAGTCCTCATCAATAGCCGCCTTCAGGGCACCCGAGGGGTCGCCGCCACCCTCCTGGCTGGCGGGGGCAAGGTTTTCCCAGAAGAGAGAGTGGTTAAGGTGACCACCACCGTGGAAGTTGATGGCGGGGGCCTGGCTAGCAACCTTGGTGAAGTCACCGGCAGCCTCGGCGGCGTCAACAGCCTCGAGGGCGGAGTTGAGGCCGTTGACGTAGGTCTGGTGGTGCTTGGAGTGGTGGAGTTTCATGATATCGGTCGAGATGTAAGGCTCGAGGGCGTTGTAGTCGTCTGTAGGGAAAGAGCGGGGTTGTTAGCTATAGGGTGCATAGTGATGGAGGCTTGCAGTGGATGATAACGTACAAGGAAGGTCGGGGAGAGTGGCCTTGCCGCGGGTGAAGGTAGCGGAGACCATGGGACGGGCAGCAGCAGCGCCCGAGGCACGGGTGGCGGCGCGGAGAGCCGAGTTGCGGAGAAGAGTAGCAGACATTGTGACGGTAATTTTAACGGAATTAACAACACTCGAAAGAAACTTAATTATACTTATAAGACAAAGTACAATTAAGAAGAAGGATGAAAATTGTAAAGGATCAGGCTCGTAATTTGTCGAAAGTGGAGGTCTTAAAATGCTACAACATGGGAAACAACGGCGAAATTTCTGCGGAGTACCTTCCAGTTTTGAAGGCGACTGGGGCCGGAGCTATGATACTAGGGTGAGCTTCTTTCCCTTTACGAAACCCAACTACGAAAGCTACGGCAGGCTACGGCAGGCTACGGCAGGCTACGGCAGGCTACGGCAGGCTACGGCAGGCTACGGCAGGCTACTGCCAACTGCAATGCGGGGAACATCCCTAGTGGGAATTCTACGGACAATTGTATACGCACGTAATTACCAAGTATGCAGTCAATTACAAGCCATCAGTATACAAAAGCGGGATGTTCTCGCCGCAGCCACACGGAAATATCGGGGTTTCTAACCATTCAAATTGCGACGACTGACTTTGCCCACTTCCGCCTTTGGCCATTACTGGTTAAATGTGGTAACCACGTTCTGCCTGCCTGGGTAAGTACAGGTTGTCGGTTCCTTCTCCCGGTAATTCAATCTCAATCGCAGCTCATAATTGCGCAAAAGCTCGGTTGCCGGTTTTCAATTGTTGGTGAAATTCTCTCATTAAAGCCGGCCTTCTCATATGAAATGCCACACCACGAACAGCCATGGCTTATTATATCTCAGGGCTTATGGCTAATTCCCAATTTGTACCATGCGCCCACCAATCAAGATGCGTCAATTGACAAAGGGCTGGAGATCAACCCTAGACGAGTAAGGAATGGCAATGGCTTAGGACCGAGGACGGAAGTCCCGCCGTTTCCGGTTCGGTGATAATACTTGAGAACGCAGGTATTTACAATGCAACTAGTAGGGCCTTGTCAGTGTCTGTATAATAATATGACCAACAAATATAGTGGCGGATTTATCCCTGCATTAACTGCTGCATTAACTACTAATGATGTCAACTTATCGTACCTTCTTAAGCTGCTGCTGTTGATCATGGCACTTGCCAAACTCCTCGCCAGGTGGGGCAAGGACATCCCAATTGAGAGGCAAGGGATAAGTAGGGTTATATTTCCTGATTTGGCTGGATCCACATGAGCTTCCACGCGTTAAGCTATTTTGGCAGCGCGTTTGTATAGAGTCTGTCACTGACATCATCTCGCTGATCACCCTCTCACAAAAACAATATGTCTTATTACGATGTGGACATGATCCTCACTGAGGCCGAGGTAGGAACCCGCCAAACCCTTTAGGCTGAAACCCCACCACCACCACCACCAGACACTAACAACTCCCCAGAAAGTGCCTTGCACCTTCAATATCGAGTCCGCAGAACTCGGCTACCTCGACAACACTCCCACAACTCCCCTCAAAGCCGGCACCCAACTCTCCCTCCCCCTCTGGCTCGCCCAGATGCTCGCCACCTCCACCAGCAGTACCGGCGACCCCTTCGTCACCATGACAACGCCCACTGCCCTCTCCATGGACGTCATCCAAGCCCTCAAAGCAGACCCGCGGGCCGTCCCGCTCCGCGAACAGAGCCCGTTCTTCTATAGTTTAGCGGAGCGGATGCTGGAGCTGTTTGACGATGCGCCATTGGCGGCGATTGTGCGGTATTCGTGGATCGTTAGGGCAGCAGAAATTGGGACGCTGGCGAGGAGAGTGGGGGATGAGAGTGGGGCCGGACCGGGTGCGGGGCCGATGGGAGAGGAGTTTTTAAGGGGACTGGAGAGTTGGGAGCGTGATTTCTTTCGGAGGGCACATGAGGCGAGGAAAGATGTCAAGGAGTTTGAGGAGAAGGGCGCTCGGCAGTGAATGATTGGTACGAAGATACTGATATGTGGGGTTTGTAGACGGGATATTTACGAATTTTAATGATATTATATTTATTTCATATTTGTTAGCTTTGAATGACGTGATGTTAACTACTTTCAATCCCCACCAGTTTGAGTTCCAGAGAACGCTCTTCGCCGGAGTGCGTTCAGGTCAAATCTGTGATAACACTATAACCCTATAATCACATTATCACGAGGCCTGCATGTCCCCATCCTCCTCTTAAACCCGTCGGTTTCCTAGGGCTTTTCGCCGTACTTGTATCGCATCAAACTATAAAGTTCTAGTTTATCATTTCCTGATGTGTATTATTGAACATTGGGCTTATCGGACTCCGTCGGAGATAGCTTTGTTAGTCTGGGAATCGAGGCCTGGGATTGGCTGGTTCTGGGTCAGGGATTAGTGGTGTATTAGGGAAGGGGCATCTGCGGGCGTACAGGCTGAGGAGCGAGATCATGATATCGTCTCTGAAGACAGCATGGACGATATTGTGCAGACTTCAAGGACTTGGTGATAATGGCAGGGACACTAAGCTGACTGGGGATATGATAGCATGTGAGATATCATGGTGATATTTGTGGATATATAAGAGGAAGGGTGACTCCGCTCAATCTGTCTTGTTGAATATTAGAAGCTGTTCGCTCATTCATACTATCTTACAGCGTCTTGAGTATAATTTATTGTTCATACATTCCACAATATATTCTTTTCAAATTACACCAACCTTCATTCTTATACACATCCTCATCTCACAAAATAGATTAGCAAGTCATGTCTGGACTTACCATTACTCCCGTTACGCCAGCACCCGGCTCCAAAGTTGATTTTGGAGCTGTGGTCTCTGGGGCTGATCTTAACAACCTCTCTGGTAAGTAAATCATTCGATGCTCCTAAGTCAGGTCTACGTAAGCACATGCATCTGGGAGAATACCCGTTAAATCGGTAACCTCCTTTGGTAAGCAGCAGACACTTTCTGTGTTATTCCCGAGTCTCCCATTCTAACCCTCCAATCTAGACTCTGACCTGGCCACTATCCACAATGCCCTCTTCACCCACCAAGTCCTTGTTTTCAAAAACCAAGCCCACGTCACCCCTAAAGCCCAGTATGAACTGACCCAATCATTCGACCCTACGGCGGCTCCCTCCTACGGTCACGGCAAAACTATTGATGCCAAACGCTCTGTCCTCCACCCTGATCTCAAGACCATTCCTCACCAACCCCAAGTCCAAGTAATCGGTAACGGCTTTGTTCCCGAATACGAGGGTCTCAAAAACATCACTCTCCGCCATCCCCATCACAAAACCTTCCACGCCACCTCCATCCCCGAAGACGAAGACCTCGACTTCACCCGGTTCTACCGCTGGCACATCGACGCTGCGCTTTACGGCCTCGCCCCACCCGTCGCTACCACCCTTGCGGCCGTCAAGGTCCCCGGTGGCCGCAGACAGACGTGCCGTTACGATGATGGGACGGGTGATGTCCTTGATGTTCCGTTGGGCACTACGGCGTTTGTTTCCGGATATGCCATGTACGAGGCGCTCTCCGAAGAGCAGAAGCGCTTTGTGGAGACAACCAAGGTGGAATATGCGCCGCATCCGTATGTTTGGATGTCGAGTGCGAAGGCGCGGCCGACGGGGCTGGGTATGGTGTCCGAAGGCAAGGAGGTCCCCATGGCGGAGCTTCCGGAGATAGAAGAGGAGAAGGTGCAAGTGTTGCCGATGTTGTGGAAGAATAAGGTGACGGGGAAGTTTGCGCTCCAGGTGCATCCGTCTGCGATCCGGAAGCTTCATTTGGGGGATGGGACGATTGTGGATGATTTGGAGAAGGTGAGGGAGATTGTTTACAAGTTGCAAAGACCGGGGATTGCGCCGGAGAGGGTTTATGCTCACGATTGGACGGAGGGTGACTTTGTGGTGTTCCATAACCGTGGCGTTATTCATTCAGTTGTTGGAGCTTTTGCAGAACACGAAGTCCGGTTGTTCAGACAGTGCAACATTGCGGGCAGTACGATGCCGGAAGGGCCGGAGCCAGTGGCTGTCTAGCGGGAGGTAGCTATGATGTAGATAGTTGTGGTGTAGGTGGCTGTTAGTGTTTAATGTAGTTTATGAATATCACGCTGAATTTGCAAAAGTCAAACAAAAAGTGAACAATCCAAATGGTTTTATATTCAAAAAAGAAAAAAAGAAAAAAAAAACAAGTCAACCTTTGACAAAAGACTAAAGCAAGAAAAGACACAAAACCGCAAGTCTTAGTACCTAAGAACGCCAATATCCCAAAGTATCGCTAACCCAAATAATCCCATAGAAAAGTCCAAGCTAAATAGATACGAATGTATAATTCGGAAAATCAATCCCACATAAGCCATAACAAACTCCGCCCGAAGCCAATAAATAAAATCAGATATAAAAAAAAAATAAGAAAAGCTGTCGTCATATCGCCGTAACCACAACGCAACGCAGCAGGGAACGACAAAGAAAGAATAAAAACCCCCAATACGAGAGGATTTCAAACGAAAGGATCCAGCCAAAGCCGTCATATCAAGGCATTTCCAAATACAGCCTGATTCTGGGCTATAATACGCCAATGAATAGTGACGTTATCAACCGCTTATTGTAGCAGCTAGCGTGCATATACGGCGAACGTAAGAGGCGAGCGCTCGAACCGTAGCGGTTGTAAGATGGGCTGTGATTGGGAGATAAGAAAAGAAAAACAAAGAGACGACAAAAATAAAGAATAAACAAATAAGAGACACTGGAGGTCGTAATAGCGTAGAAAGTATCCCGAGAGAAAACAAAAGAGTCAAAAATAGACTTAAAAACAGAGCAACAAACAGAATAAATGACACTGTGAAAACAGGGCCACATGTTTAAGCCCGATTGCGCCAGAAACGAAGGTGGTGGCGGCGAGGGCGGACTAGTGGGGCCGGCTCGGGAATGGTAATGTAGCGGGATAGAGACTTTTGCGCCTCCTCGGGCATAGAACAGACACTCTCATTCATCATATCAAGAATGGCGCGAGAAGCTATGTGGAGGTTAGTACTAGTAGCTATCAAAAATATCAAGCAGCTAATCAAACTTACGCATCAAGGCCTCCGAGTCCATTGCGAGTGCCGCCTCCATGCGAGCAGACCGATAGCAACCAAACTTGACCTGGACGTCCAGCATGCATTTCCATAATTCCCGGTCGGCATCTTTGGCGTTGCTGTGGTGGATGATGCGAGTGGAGGCGGGGGAGCACGGGGAATAGGTGGACGAGGCGGAAGATGTGGAGGTGTGGGATGGAGAGAGGGTTAGGGACGGGGCAGTGGTGATGGTGAGATCAGAGGAAGGGGTGGGGAGGGGACACGGGGAGATGGTGAAGAAGTCAATGTCGAGGGACGAGGTGGCGGAGGAGACGGAGCGGCGGTTGGCCATTATGGGCGGTGTGGTGGTGCTATTGGGAGAAAGTGATTGGTAGAGGTTGATCTTAAGGTTTCTCAAGGTTTTTCTGGTAGATGGTGATAAGTCGAGAGCTGATGGTTAGATGTGATCGAGATAGATATATTTTCAAGGCAGAAACAAGAGATAATGGAAATCGGGAATGTATGACAATATCGAAAATAGACGGCAATCCAACGAACCCGGGAGCAGAACTCTTTTATACATCAACAACGAACCTATATACCCGCCCACACAAAACCCGGTATGCACCCATTCCCACTAACTTCACTTATACAAATCCTCCACCCCTCACAATCCCTCTTTTCACCCCTACTTCCCTTTTTTTAAGTCTACCCCCAATTGCACGCCCCCTCGTCAACTTCCTGATTGCATTCACCACGTCCAGCCTTCACCGTCACTCTGAATCTGCGTTGTCTTATGCCTAAGAGAGGCCCTACAGCGCTAATGAAGCAAACGCAAGCCAGAAAGTACGACGCTGGGGCTCCCCGAGGGTTGATGCTTGCGGGTGATCATAGGCGGTCGGTATCCAGCCGTGGTCCTAGCTGGCCGGAGAATCAGGTTGTGGGTGATTTCCTGAGAGTTTTGTATTTTATGTCTTTTATTATTTGATTTTTTGGATTGTGAACCAAAGGTCTCGTCTGTTTGGTTGGTGATTAGAAGTCATGGGGAATTAAAGGTTTCTACGGGAATATCATATCACGTACTCTGTACTTGGAAGAAAACAGTCAATAAAGAACAAAGGGGGGATACACAACGGTTATCGGGCTCAGAAGCGGGCACAAACCCCCCTTGATCTCCCTACCCCAAAAGAAAACAAATAATCAAATAATAAACAGCAAGAATCGCCATAGCCCTCGTATCAGCCCGCCGCATCACTACCATCCACAGCCCACAGCCAATCACCGCCGCCCACTCATTGAGCATTGCAGCAACATGCCCGCAGTATCCGCAGTGTCCGCAGTCCATCCTACCTCCAAGTCCAGCCAACACGTAGACTCTGCCGTCAAACCTACAACATCATGCATAATGAACCCAACTGTCAGCATCAGCCTGTCTGGTCAAACTAGCCCCGGCTCCTTCACAGCCAGCTTGGGCAATGCCGATATTCACGGTGAAGCGACGGGACGACGATCCGGTCAAATATTGATAGCCAGCGAGCGAGCAAAAAATAACAAGCTTGGCAAATTATAGAGTAGAGAGGGATCTTGAGGGTGGGGAGCTGAGACCGTAATGGAGGTAAGGGTTATGTGAATTATTTCTTTTTTTTCTTGTCACTTTAGGAGGGCTTTTGTTATGTAACAGGGAGAATATCAAGGGATGCCAATGAAAACGGAAATGCCCAATGGGCATTCGTTTTTGTAAATATATTTGGGAAAAAACAAGGCGATGCCAAGGGTTCCTGAGTTATTCCCGTCAGCTGGGCTGCGGTGGCTACGATCTTTCCAGGCAATGTCGCGGCTTTCTGCATACCTTTATCCAATATCAGCCATTTATCAATTTCCTCTTAAACTCCCCATGACGCAAGGAGACAAGTCCGAAGGACCGTTCATCCCCAACGCCATACAAGCCGATAGCCAAGTCACAAGCTATCATCCTGCAATCTTCCCAGCGATTCCGGTCCTAATCGTGTACAAAACAACTGCTATCTCCAGCCGGTAATACTCACTTCCTTAGGCAAAAGCCAAATAAATATCCATCACAAGATCATAATACTGGAAATCATCCAGTTGGCTAGCGCCCTGCTCAAACCTGCGGCAGGATCACAAAAGAAGAAGCAAAAAAAATAAATAATATTACGGCATAAACAGCCCAATCCATTATGCCTCGTCACCACTCGCACCGGCGCTGCAAATGGGAAGCTGATGACCCACTAGAAATTATTGACGGGCTGTCACTGCAGGTTCCTGTGCTAGTTGGACGATATGGTAAGATACCTGCAGGTATATGGCGATGTGAAGGACACGGGGTTTGTCGTGGAGATTCTTTGCAAAGGAGACTTGGGGTGGGATTTTACGGAGGACCGTCGGGATGTGAAATGTCATTTTCTTTATTAATTCTTTTTAAGCCGGACAAGAGAGGGCCAGAGAACTCAGGAGTGTTTCTTATAGATGAGTACGAGACTTGAAGGGGTTTTTTTCTTCTTTCTGTCTATTGAGGCCTCATTCACTATTTTCTGACTGCGCGGCCAGACATATGTATGACTGATAATGAATAGCCCCATGTACACTCCGTGGAAATCTCACTGCCCAGTTATCGAAACAAGCCTTGTATGCAAGCCCCCTCCCCATGTCCATCTAAGCTTCCACGATCACGACCCTTGACCACTTCTATATCCAATCACACCCATGCTTCTTCCTCTGGCCTCACCAAGGAAAACCTTTCTCTTCCTCCCCTCCTCGTAACCACCCACTCTCACCGACCCTACCATCCGCCCGCTAGTCCCGCTTCGCCGTAGTACCCTAAGCGGAACCCCCATCCTCCATAAAGCATCCGCCGCCCAACACAGTTCGTCATTATGCCATATAATTCCTACCTTGAAGTCATCTTCTCCCTACAAGTCATGCATTACATCCAATCAGTCAGTCAACCTTTAATGAACAAGCGCCGTGGTTTGTTTCGGCAAGGACTATGTCTAAAGTCGGATGTGACGGTGCGTTGTTTGGGACGGCACATGTCTTGTTTTGCCTGTTAGTTTATCTGTATGCTTCTCTCTCCTCTCTGACAAGAAAAAGACAGACAAGACAATAATAGGTGTAAACTGACGGTGTAAGGAGTCTGGGGTGACATTATCGGAGCCTGTTCTGGCCTGATTATGGCTGAGGAGGTGGCATTATGGGCTCCGGCATTTGTATGGTTTGTGAGTAGGGAGGGATTCTGCATTCTGCATGAGGACATCACTAAACAAGCGACCATGCAGTTGGAGGGAATTGGGGTTCAGAAAATTGATAAGTGGATAATAAGTGTAATGCATGACGCCAGGATATTGACAGGCCAGACATGTTTTGTGGTTAGCCAGTCCGTGACGATGTGTTCAAGACACCGATCAAACATTTGCAACCATCGGGTATCTCCACATCTGTATCTTCAACGACGATTATCATCCCTTGTAAGTTTGGTACTCTGTTCATCTACCCGTCGTTTTGGCTCGGTTTGTTAACGCACTACTTCATGATCTTGAGTTTGAGAACCGCCAACGCCAACTCTCTAGATTATGTGTCCATCATACAACCGCCCAAAAGCACAGTCTGCCTGGGTTCGTCACAATGATCGTCGTATTTGTAAAGTGATATCGAATTTTTTTAGTCACGTTGATGCCACTGTTTCCATTATGCATTTACTTTTTGCCATTTGAATTTTCACTGTCGCTGTACACATGTAGTCTACATACTTGTGAACTTGATGATCCACACGGAAGGCAGGCCACAGGTACTCGCCAATACTCGAGCCTCAAAAAGGGAAGGAACAAAAAAGGTTATACCTGTTTCGAGGTAATTGCCATTTTCAAGCATTGCTCAAGTCCAGACCAGGCCACACCAGGCCACACCAGGCCATTAATTTCGAGACATGAAATGTATGTAAGTAAAGCTCAGGGCTAAATATTTGTAAGCATAATGATGGGGGTGTTAGAATATGGAGCAAGCTAGACATGTCCATCGTAAAGATATTACATACGGTTAATTAGCCCTCGCGTCGATTTCTAATTATACAACGGTACTTGCTGCAGGCCAACATAGACAGAGCCAATCCTGGGTGGCTTCTTCTGTTGCATATGTCCCTTATTCGCAATATATACACATTCCTCGTAAAATTTGCTGCAACATTGATATTCACTACGTTTCCGGCACTCTGTAGCCGTGCCTTGCCAGTGCCGTAGGGAGTGGTTGGTAGGCGATGGGGACCAGTCAGCCCTGAAGGCGGGGCCCTTGGGGAATTTGGGAGATTGTAGAAACCTAACAGGGACACAGGCCAAATTGTAAGTGAGGGTTTTTCCAGGATCAATGTATTCTACTTGAGGGAGAGTCAGTGGGTTATGGGAGGTGTGGTAAGTGCTGTGCATGAATTCATCATCTAGATAACCAGAATATGTGAACGTAGTCTCCGGAATCAGGTTTTTGCTGTGCCGTGAGGGAAGGAGCGAATTATTGTGCATTGTAGACTCGTGAAATTACATTACATTATGGCCTGTTAAGATCCCATGATGCATTCTTTTGGTAGTGGTGGGGTCGTATAAGCCATGTCTTCTGGCATGAAGTTAGTCACAGCGTATACTAGAATCCCCAGCCCAACGGTCTTTGTTTTTTTTTTTTTTATCTTTCTTTGCTTTGCGGAGAGAAGATGGACTTAATTTCATGACCTGACACCTTGACTAAAAGAGACAGACAACCATAATCAACAATGTACGCTCAGTATCACTATAGAGATTGTGGAGCCACATGTCAATGTCCAGCCATTAGCCATGATCACAATGCTCATATCATTAAATTACTGGTCCGGACCACGATTTTAAGTTGCACAATGGCTAAATTACTCTGGGGGGAAAAGTCTGTTGACCGAGACAATCAGACCATTCTGAAGCAGTGGACACTGTCTGTGTATTCTACCATCTTTAAGACATAGTAATTTCTAGATGTCTTTCCATGTGCTAGGAGTTTCGTCTTGTCCTAGAGATTACATGTCTTATGTATACAACATTACAGAGTACCTCTTGTCTCTATCCCCGGCCACCCAATATCACCCGTCCCGGTCCCGATATCGCCAGTAACCTCCAAATTTAACTTGCAGGATGCCGAATCACTACTCATCCATCAGCGGACATGACCATATCCTACCAAAATTCCCATAGCACATTTAGTCACGAGAACCGCAAGACCCCTCCAATTGACAATTCCACCGCCGATCATTCCCACCCCTCCATGATAAACCCCAAGACCAAAAACCAAAAACCTCATCCTGCCCGCCGAACCTCCAAGATCCTTCCTTAAGCATAAGGACTAGCTCAGTCTATCGTTATCAGTAGTCTTTTTTTTTGTCGCCCAAGACAAGGGGAAAGAGAACCCTCCACATATTGTCCATCAACCGTATACATCTATCTAGTCATCCGTGTGGTGCCCTTGTGTGAACTCCAAGACAATGGCCAAGACAAAGATAACACCCAAGCCATATCGTAGCCACAAATGTCGTGATTCAAGGAATGCATGCAGATCTCTGTACTTGAATCTCGAACAAGACAACTACTCACTATTACCGTGTCACCCCCATTAGTTCCTAATTAAAAAAAAAATTACAGCCATCTGGTCTTTCCCATCGGCCAGTCTTACGCAATCATGTCTCTCCACATGCAGCAACACGCATGCATTGTTGCCATGTGCTGTACACCCACTGTCCCACCAACTTCCGTACGAGCATCCAATGTCGCCTTCCGAGGCCCTCATCACCAGATTGTTCCATCACGGAACAGCAAAAGAAAAAAGCCACCAGCTTAGCAATTTACTATCACATTCACTTTCCCCCTATAACAAACACATCATGTATCTCCCCCCACCCTCATCACATCGCTTCCCCGTTCCAAACCGGTCGCCAACCTCGCCACATGATGTCACTAGCCGTCCCCGGCACACTCCATCCATACCCGACCTACAACACCAACCCGGGCTCACTCTCAAGTCAGAAGGTCCAGGCCAGACAGACAGGCCAACCATGTATAATCAGTCCCCCCTAGGCAAGTAAAGAAGAAAAATAAAAATAAAAGAAAGAAAACAGAAAGAAGACGGGCGTCGTCAGGGTCCTTGGCATTGCATATGGAGGGCTGCCGATCCGTGACATGGCGGACTTGGCTTGACGGGCTGCGTAGTGGGGTGGTCGGGGCCTAAAGTGGGGACAATTGGCGGCGCAATGAAGTAATTTGGTGGCAATATGCTTGGGGGATATTATATACGTAATGATACTCCCTGTTAGCAAATCGGCCCCCGGATGCGGTTGCCGTTAAATAAGTGGACACCGGGATACTTCACTACCTTTCCCCTCTAATCCCACTTTCAATATTCCGCCATTTGCTAGAACCCTTTTTCTCTTTTTTTAAAAAACGAAAGAAAGAAATAAGGAAAAAAAAAATGCATTGATGCATCAATACGGATCAGGGAAACCTCCTGTCACAACAAGTACAACGTTATCTCTTTGCATGTTACGCAAACGCCGCGAATCCCCGCCCACCACAGTTCCCCACCTCAACCTCGGCTTCCCACGGCCAACTTTCCACAGTCTCGCGCTTACCAAAACAACCAAGGCAAGGTATCCATACCCAACTGTCAACTTCCCCCCACCACTCACTCCCTCATCGATCGCCGAGTGACCCACCCGTGACTCCATTTTCCCTCTTCATCATGTGTGCACCCGCAGCAGGTTTCTCTGCAGGTCGACAAATGTAAATAGAGGTGGGAATAGAGCTTGCTTAATCAATCCCGCGCTGTGACGCATTCCTGTGGCGATCTGGATTACATGGTCGTGATAAGTAGGAGGGATGTCGTTATCTGTGGTGGTCGGATGATGAGGTTTGTGACTAGGGGGCGCCCGTTGTATGTGGTTGAACAAAGCCAATGATATAGATGGTAGATTAGGAAATGAGCTAACAGCAATCAAGAGCTACTCGCTGAAAAGGAAGATGACGTCACGATACTCTGCATCTGGGGTTAGGGTAACATGAACGACGATCGATCAACAAGCAGCTGGAAGATGGAAATATCATAATGCGGCTTTCCATAGGCTCAATGTGCTCTATAGACCTAGTAGTGTCAGTGGTTGAAGTCGAAATGTCACTATACTAGTATTTCTCTCTATGTGTAGATATTTTAACGAGTAGTACCGCCCGGCTCCGGAGTCTACTACTCGCCCCAAGCCTTCAAAACCGGGCGGACCCTTCAAGGGTTCAAGCGAAACAAATACATCGCAAGGTGTACGGCATCAACATACCACTCCAAGTAAACATGAAATGAGTTAACCTACCGAGTATAGCTTTCTTCTGAAACGACCTTAGCCAAGTCATGACAAGATTCAGCTGTCAAGTGCCAAATATCATGGCATCACGGTATCATGATACCATCTCTAAAACATAGCCATCTATACATCATAAGACACTTCTCGAGAAGACTAAAAGATGATTCAACAGAATGTATTTTACTTATTTCCAAACCGCCCATCACTACCCCACGAGCCGCCCGACCCGTAGAATCCTGACCTCCGACCTCTGACCTCACCAACACCCCAAGAGTCTTTCTATCTATACCAAAACCAAAAGCCCCCAGAAAATAAACAGTCCGTCCCGATATAACAAGGAACGTAATATATGCCAATAAAGAAGAAAAAAAAAACAAAACAGAAAAAACAAACCCACCCAGAGAATTACCTATAGAGAATACCCAAAACAAAGCTAACCAACGCAACAGAAAATGAATGAACAGATAGATAGTATACAAAAAATGACAAATAGAGAACCCAAAAAGGAAGCATGACAAGCTTCATGTCGTCTAAAGACAAGGACGACAAGCGCCCTGTAGCCCCAAACACAGTCCCCCGGTCTCTCCATACTCCGGACTTCCATCCGGATATCACCAGACAATGATACCATCAACATTCCTGTCCGATGGTTATCAAGGCCAAAGAGTGAAATCCCCTGTGAGCATATCGCAGTGGCACATATGCATGCAATTATGCACCACGCAGAACGCAGAAGCATCGGAGATTCCACTGCATTGCGGGAAATCCACACTCAAATGAATTCTTATCAGTTTAAAGTGACAATATCACCCAGACAAATAAGAGAGAGCGCGGGATTTTTTTTTTCCCGTGGCGATAAACAAGGGGGAGAGAGAGGCAATATCCAGTGGACCCAAACAGTTCCAGCTGGTAGCCTGGCAAGATGAGGGTCGAGTGAGGGGTAATGATCAGCTAGTCTAATTGACAAGGCTGGAAAATAAATGGATGACTTAGCCATCAGAATGGCTAGGCCGGTTCTCAGACGAAGAGGGGAAATGACGAGCGATTATAGTCGATATTTGATATCGCCCTAGCTGCAAGTCAGGGGACCAAGCGCAGCTTGGACAGTTGTGTATAGAAGATATGAGCGGTGACGACGCGCTAAAAGAGAAAATAAATACAATAAACAAATGCATATAGTTTGCAAATAATAAAAACAAAATACAAAGATGACAATGGTAAAGAAAAGAGGGTATCAAGAATAGAGAGAATGGGGTAACGCAGCGGCGAGCTGGCGGTGAGGATGAAGAGATTGGGCGGATCAATATCTCGATGGTCCAAAGCCATCATGAGGTCGGGTTGGAGGTCGTGAAGGTAATGATGTAAGCAGTTTGGTTACCAAGCTGGAAAAACTTGATCACTGCTTCGTCGTCTTTGTTGACGAAGCGGTCGTCTTGCTCTGAATTGACGCCCCGGAGTATTCGCGGCGGACCTGATAACAACGGTTAGCTTCAAGGTCAAGAAAGAGTCTAGAGTCTAGTCCGGCTATCATGACTTACTCTTCTACGGCCACGGTTCTCTTCTTCATCGTAGTGGCTGCTAATCTTTTGGCAGTCCTCCTCGTGCCAGGCACAGAGAGGCTTGCCTCCAAACATGAGCTCGTCGTCGTCGATCATGGTGACAGCACCCATCCAAGAGAAGTCGGCGTTTTGGAAGTCAAGAAAAGCCTCGATATCTTGGAAGTCATCGGCGTAGCAGGTGGAGTTGGAGGAAGGCATTGTGAGAGAGATGATGATGCAAGGTATAGTAGTATAGTAGAGTGTGGAGATGTCGGCGAGGTGTAGGTGAGTGGTAGTGATAGTAGATATAGGCAAGAAAGAAGGTCTTCAAGATCTTCTTCTTTAGTGAGGCTGATGAATGATGACAATACGGTAGAAAAAGTGTCTACCCGAGATGAAAATGCAAAAATGAAAAAATGAAACAAGATGAAATCAGATAATCGGATGAAAGACAGGAGAATAGAGTCCTGTCAATGCAATGAGCAGGACCTTGATTCTTAAATTAGAGGCAAAGAAGTGTTTCTTCGGAATGCAGGTTCCTAAGGTAACAATGAAGTCGGTATGCGAAACACTTGCAGGTTTGGACGCCCAAGCGGTCGAAGTGTCGATTTGATTTATATATCAAGGAGCCCAATGTCTGGGAATCAAGTCAAGGCGTTGAAGATGGCAGCACAGGGCGTGGATGGCGTCTGATTGGCGTAAGACAAGGAAGATGGATAAAGAAAAGAGAAGATGAACAAGGTGGAGAGAGAGAGAGAGAGAGAGAGAAAGAAAAACAAAATGAAAATGAAATAAGATAATCAGCAAGGTCGTCTGTCACAGGGAAAATTGCGATTGATATATGGGAAAGCAATGAATCGCAGCGGAATCAAAACGACACAAGGCTAGCAGCTGATGACGGAACACACTTCTTTATATCAGCTCCTGCAGTCGAGGTCGGGACTAGCGGACCGACGGTGCGTGAAGAGGGTAGTTCAAAAGGGTGGTATTGGGTTCTGCAGGCACAGCTGCAAGAGAGTAAAGGCAATGAGGCCCGCGGAGTAACAGTAATTAACAGATGGATGGTGTCGTCAGGCGGGAACGAAAAAGGGTTCCGAGGCAACGTCAGGGACAACAACAATTGGGCGAGAACCAAACACAGCGTTGGAGTTGGTTGGGTTGGGTGAGGAACAAAGGTGTGATCGGGATATATGTCTGCACTGCAGGAGAGCAAGAGTCGCAGACACTTGAATGAGGGGGTGAATCTTCAGATGCAAACAGAGAAGAGGGAAGAGGGAGATGATGAGTCGATAAATTATGTCCGGCACGAAATACTAGCTTCGCGATATTCAAGAGAAAAGTCACAGATGCGGAATGAACAGAAAAGGGAAAGAAGTTTGTGTATTGTTGTTTGTTTTCAAAGTAAATAGAAATTCGTAAATTAAGGAAAGAACTATCGAAAACTGAAATAACCGACAAGAAAGCGGGCAAGTGGCATATTTCTACTTGCGGATTCTTCTTACCTTCCCAACTCGTTCCTCCTGCCTTGCGCCCAATTTGATATATGATAGGCGGCCCCCCGAAGCTCGAGGGAATATATCGGTGACCGAGGAGGTAGCTGACACTCTGGCACACTATTTAGGAATGGAGGATCTTTACTAGACAGTAAATGCTAGAGCTCTAGTTCATGGAAAATTCGCCCTATGAGCCTCCATCGTCAAATCCGACCAAGGTTATTTTCAGCTGCAAGCTATTTCCAATCTCGTCATGTCCTTCCCCTTTTACATTTTACATTCTATCTAGAATAATCCCTCCTTGTCTTGTCATCGGGCTAAGCTAGTGTTGAAATTATCGCGTTTTGTCATTTTCACACTTAAAAAAGGAAGAAAAAAAAAAGAACGCATTTGATGATCCCTGCATTACAGATTTTAGCTTCTTTCGTCATCGCCATTGCACCCTTTTTTTTCGCTATGATTTTCCCAAATATCAATAATAATCTACAAATTGCGATAAATATCAGATTTTCTTGGTGGCGGATGCAAAGAATTTTGCATGCTGCAGCTTCCTTCTCTGCCGTAAAGCTGGCGTTGGCTCTTTCCGCACATTGCAACCCAATCTTTCTCCTGTAGCTCGCTTACTGGATGAGGTCCTTCCTATTGGGATTGCTTTTCTGGGGGAGGAGACAAGGGGCTTGCCATGTTCGGAAAACCCACCCGGTTATGTAGAGAGAAAAAATGCAGGAGCCCCCATATTCTTCTTCTACTTCTTTCTTTAAATTCAGCCTAAGAAAGTTCAATCAACGGTCACCTCCGTCCGACCCGTCTCCAAGACTCACGAGAGAGAAAAGGAAAAGAGAAAAAAAATAAGAAAAATAAGAAGAAAAAAGTACACATATTCACAGTCGCCCAAAAACCCATATCTATGGCCTTCCATCCCACCATTCCCTTTTCTTTTTTTTCTCTCTTTTTTTTTTTTCTTTTTTTTAGCTACAATCAAGAACATCAAAGTCCAAACTCCGCCCACCACATGTCCATCACTTCCCTACCTGCCAATCGCACCCACCACTTGCATCCCCATGCTCAAGCTCTTTCCTAGCCCATCTCCCTCCTTCCCTGCCCTGCCCTGCCCTGTGCACAACTTGGCAATTGCTTAACATGTGTCTCTGTGCCGCGGTAAGCTAGCCGCTATAAAACAATAAATAGAAAGCAGAAAAAAAGGAAGGAATCAACCTCATACAGGGCAAGAACAGACCCAGCCTCAAAGGGAAGGTCTGAGTATTGGGTTAATTAGGTTAGACCGGACGTTTGTGATACGGACGGACGGGCAGGCCACGGGATGTGCATGGTGTATAATTTATTTGTGCATAATTTGGTGGGATGTAGCTATGGAGATTTTGGGCTTGTGCTATATTAGATATCTAGGCAGATGCAGAGTGCGATCCTTGTTTGAGGCGGGTGGCATAGTACTCAATGGTCAGCTGGGTCTGGAGGATGACTGGTGCCAGCTCAGATGCTTGATGCATAATTTGAGATTGAAATATAGCCTGGTTTGTCCGTAGATGGAGGTGGTGGCGGTGGTGGTGGTGGTGGTAGTAGCGATGGTAGTAGTAGTGATGGTAGTAGTAGTGATGGTAGCGGGGCACAGACTGACGATTTGGGTGATGCCTCCCATCTGATACCTCGCTAATCCTGATCAGTGGCGAAGACTGAGAAGATATCTGACGTTTTCTTTTGTCGTGTCAATTTTTGGTTTCAATCATTGTCTTCATTCTCGATGATCACAGCCTAAACTTTTGTCACTTGGGTCTTATCCATGATTTCCATCGCTACCCTACTGGTAATCCCGCTTCTTCTCATTCCCATACAATCTGTCTCACCCTCACCTTGTTCGCACATTATCTCCTCCCTCATTACAATCCCGACTAGCCCATCTCGTTTCCATTCGATCCTAACCCCCCCCACCTAGGGCACAAACATGCCATCCAATGTCCTTATTATAAGCAACCTCCCTAGCTTCCTGCCCTGTAATCAGCTACAATACATGGCACCCTCGCCCATTTAAATTCCCGATATATCCTGCAAGCGTACAAGTCCATTCGTACACCCAGGGCTACCCCGCCTCATGAAATTGATATAATTTTGATTCGCAGCCAAAGACCAAGCCGCCATAGCGTAAACCAACCCACAGCAATTTACGGAAACGCCACAAATAAATTATCTCCATATACTTGAACTTGTCTTTAACATTTGTAGACAAATGGAGGTCGGCCCTTCAAGATCGGTATGGCCATCAAGACCCAAGTCTTTTAGAAAGAGTAACAGGAGGCCACAGATCCGTCGTTTCGTCCCCGTCGCAACTTCAGAATCTGTGCCGCCAACACAAAATAGAGTCTTGGCTTTCTCAATCTAACCACCGCAGACCACAGACCACAGACCTCCTTCTGTCACTTCAGACACTGTAACTCTATCATACAACCTCACTTCCAATGTGTCCCGTCTCTTTCGAGTCATAACAATGCATCAAACTATTTGGTTTTCTAAATATATTGTTTAAACGAACGCGTGCGCGCGCATACAACCTGAACATGAGCCAATCCGATATCACCAATTTGTTTCGATAATCGTACTAACATCATACTAACACGCAGCGCGTCGCAGCAAGTGTAAACACAGGTTTAAGTTTATTGATTTCTCTGATCTTCAGTTTGAGAAACTCTCCGTTAATTCCCTCCTCCCCGATCGATCACACCTACCATGTTTCGGCGATCACCCGACCGCTCTATCTACTCTATCTAGTACTCGGAAACTCAAAGACACTCTCTATTCTCGAAGCACGTCAATTGTCAGTTATTTCCGTAACAAGTAGCTTCCAAAACTATCACCTGCCCTCTTAGCGTGACTACCATCTTGCCTCATCTTGCGCCAAAAACAGAAGCGCCGCCATGCAAAGTGACATCATAGCTCGAGTTTCGTAGTTTCCCCAGAATATTCCTAGAATATTCTCGAGGACCCTTCCAAGAAAAATACGAAAATAAAATAAACGCAAAAAAAAACAAAAGTAACAATCTTGACCGGTTTCCCGTATCCGATGGCTGAACCATCCCACAATTGCCTAATACAGTCACTTGGGTAACCTTCGACAGAGCGGCTCTTGGCTTGAATACATAGGCGGGAGATATTTTTTTAGGTGGGGCTTGATGACGACATTAAGATCAGCAATTCATGCAGAGGTGGAGACTATGACGACATGAAGGGTAATTCATAGGGATGAATTTGTGGAACGATGAATTGAGAAAGCATGTAAATTAATGGATATCTACCTAGGAAAAAAAAGGAGAAAAAAAAGGACAAAAAGCAAAACTGAAACCAATGGAGAGAAAGATTGACACTGAAATATAAAATGCAGGGCCAATATGAAATCCGACTGTCTAACCCTATGTACGTATCCAACCCTAACATATATATTTAAGCCAAGATGCTAGAAATGTGATATCAATGTTAAAACATATTTGCACCTGGAGGCGGCGTCAACGGATTCCCCTTGAAGAAACTCGCATCCAGTAGTCCTCTCACTCTCACTGTCCTCACGCTACTATCACTTATCCCCTTCTCTTTAATATCCCGCTTCTTCCCCCGATTTATAGAGCTTCTCAGCCCCGGTGACGACTGGGCACCTGCAAGGATCTGACTATATCCTGAGCAAGATGTATATCCCGACATCGTACTATTACTTCCCAAATCACAAACCCGGTGGGCAAACTTTGAGCAGTCGACCACCGCCGGAGGGGAATCTTGGGTGGATCGGCGACGCTTGGTCGACGAAGCAGCAGGATAATTCTCAGGTGCAGCCAGCTTGCAAGAGCCCTGAGACTGGACGTGAACATTGTGCATAGTTTGCGGAAGAACCCTGAGAGGAGACCGGCGTTTAACCCGCTTGAGGGTGACGGGGTTGTACTTGGTGTGGTTAATGGGGGTCTTGGGCTTACTGGGGTTAGTCGTCGTGGCTTTGGGATCATAAGTGGCGGCGGGGAGAGTTTGGAGGACTGGAGGTGACACTGAAGCTTTGGCGGTGGTGGTGGGGGGCGATGGGGTCTTGTTTTTATGAGTCTTCGGTGGTTGCGGGGCGTAGGTTGATGTTGGTAGAGTAGGTAACGGTCCAGCAGTGTCTGTCTTCAGCGCAGAACATGTAGTGGCTAGCGATGACCGAGGAACTTCTCCTGGAATACTCGGTAGCTTCTTAGTCAACGGCGGCATCCGCTTCTGCATACCCAATTTCTTCGTCTCCTCTTGTCTCCGCATTCTCTCCTGGTTCTCCCTTTGGATTTTGTCTACCGCGTCTCTCTTCATCGCCTTCACTGACGAATCCTTCCTCTCCACAACTCGATTAATGACTCTAGGAATTCTGGGGTCTTTCTCCTCGCCATTTCGTGCTACCATGACTGGCGGTGCCGGGCTCTTCTTCCTCGTTTTCAACGGAGCTGGGAACAAGCCCTCATGTGCTGGACACCCAGCCGTACCCCAGCCCCTTCGGTACCGACAACCAATCGCCTTGCACATGTGCCTCTCGCAATACCGACTATGAGGATAATACGCCGGCATCGCACAATCAAGATCAAAACAAAGATGCTTCGGGCAGAACCTAGTGTCCAGACTGTCAGTTTTCTTACTGCAGTTCTGGTGGATGCAGGTATGCTTCGAGCAAGCGGATGCCAGTTCCCCATTCACAACAGTTTTCTGATTGTGGCATTGGGGATGCGGACAAGAATGTCTAGGACACCAGATATCAGTCCCGAAAACCTCTGATCGACACCCTTCACCTGCACAAAGAACCGGTGCATGCTCCAGACAGAAAGTCCCAGGATACCGAGTAGTATCCCGATACTCTGTACAAACCGGTACCTCACACCTCGCATGCAACCGGCACCACTCCCCAATAGATTTCTCTACCACACACCCCGCCGAAACACAAATATGATACTTGCAATACTTATCATGGGTCGCTGGGTTATGACACTCCAGCGAGTTACAAAACGTAATGTGCGCAGCACACAGCCTTTGCCCTTCGAGCCGAGGATTATTGCACTGGGTGTGCGTGCAGATGTCTAACAGATGAAGATGTTAGTGTTGAGAGAGGGAAGACAGGTATGGATGTGACGGGTAATTCTGAAAAAAAGGCACACAAAAGACAATACGGAAAGACTTACGGTTGTTGCAGTAGTCGGAAGCATCCTTGGAGGCAAGGTTGCGTCGCTGGTGGTTGCATCCGAGGATGATACAGCGGGCGTCTAGAGAGATATTAATACATATAATGCTTTTACACTGGAACATGAGGTCCCTGATATAGGAAATAACTTACGGAGTTCACAGAAGCGGGCTGGTCCGGCCATTCTCATGGCAGGGCAGGTGTACTCGGAGGTTATCATGGAACCACAGGCGTGCTTGCTGCAATAAGAAGTACCGCGGGCAGAAACTTTGCGTATGCATCCCTTGTGGAAACAGGGTATTTTAGCAAGAAGACTAGACTTGGGAATATGGTTGACACCGAGAACGGTGCGGAGGAACTTGCTAGTAGAGCTATGAAGGTCGCTGGTACGAGTAGGCTGTGAGGGAGAGATGCGTCGAATTCGTGCAAAGTAAGCCATGGCTAGCTATATTTGTGATCAGTCTCTTAGTTGAATATGCGAGTTGGTGATTTCTGTAATATGTTGATTTGAGAATCGAAAATTTTACATCATCACTAAGTCTGTCGTGGGATATTGTCTTCTTATACCATAAAAGCCACCCTCCATCATCTTTGAATTGCATTATCATGGCCGAACATCGCTGTTTCCAGACACGCAAGACTCGCCACTTAAACCAGTACAAAAAGATTCTTTGTAGTAGACACTCTTCTTTAAAGAATCACATCTTTCTTCACCAACTACATCAAAGAATCACCCCAAAAAGGAAATCTCCAGAACAAAGAATCCAACAAACCACCAACCATAGGAAGCTCCCCTGTCTTCTTGATGTCCCCATCTCTGTTGATATCACTTCTCTCGTTCCACTCATCCTCCTTCCTAATCCTCACTTCAGTAGTCAATTGCGGGTACCTGTACCCACTTTTCCCCGTCTTAGCTGTTAATGGGAGCTTGCTTCCCAAAGTGAAACGTTGTTCCCACTTTAACCCAATCTGAGACGACTTCTGATTGGCCAATTCACCACATTCAGCTGGATAAGTCGGCAACTGCCCCCGAACCCCTGGGCCTATTCTGGGATATAGCGGTATGGCGCCCCACACCCGAGGGAGCTTATAAAGGGAATGTACGATGACGACGATGAAGTCAGTCAATTTGTCCTCTTCTTTTCCTTTCCCAATTTAACCATTCACAGACAAGAGTAGATTCCGGAAATCACCTTGTCCCCATTTGCCCATCCTTCACCAACCTTCACCTCACAAACATATCCCTTTTTCCCTAGTCACCATGGCTCCCCACAACGGCCTCGTCCATCGCGAACAGCTCAAATGGCAAGACTCCAACGTCGAGTTCATTAACTCCTCCCTCGACCACAAAGTCAAGCACGCCTCCTCCCTCACTGAGCCCGCCTGGAACACCACACCCCCCGTCGGCTCCTCTCCCGGCCTCCACATCTGGCGCATTGAGTCCTTCGCTGTCGTCCCTGTACCCCGCTCTTCCTACGGGTCTTTCCACACCGGAGACTCATACATCATTCTTCACACCCAAAGCATCAAGCGTCGCAATGCGCCCCCTTCGGACCCTCCTGTCCTTGTCCATGATATATTCTTCTGGCTAGGTGCCGAGACCACCCAAGACGAAGCGGGTACTGCCGCCTACAAGACCGTCGAGCTTGACGAGTTCCTCAGCGGTTCGGCCATCCAGCATCGCGAAACACAGACAGCGCCTTCTGCCGCCTTCCTTTCCCTTTTCCCCAAACTCCGTGTTCTGCGTGGTGGCGTCGCCTCCGGCTTCCGCAAAGTCGAAATTGACGATCCCGTCGACCAACCCCCTCTGCTCATCCGTGTTTTCACCGTTGGCCGGTCCGTCTTGTTGGAAGAAGTGGACCCTGTTGTCGACAGCCTAGACTCGGGCGATTGCTTCATTCTCGATACCCACACGGAGATATTCGTCTGGCAAGGAAAGGGGGCTTCTGGTCCGGAGCGGGCGACGGCTGGTATTGAGGCGACGAATATGAAGCAGGCTAAGCACAGTGATATCACTATTGTTGCCGAGGGCGAGTACAAAGAAAAGGCTATTTTGGAGGCTCTTGGAGACTCTACTTCGTCGTCGTCATCAGGTTCTCGTTCTGCCGAGCGGGGATTCGATTTTGGTGGGGCGGCGGATATCAGCCAGGCTCGGTTGGCTCGTCTTTCGGATGCTTCCGGGACTTTGGATTTCTCAGTTGTCAAGCAAGGGCAACAAGTTTCGTGGGCGGACCTGGATGGTAACGATGTCTTTGTTTTGGATACTGGGAGGGATTTGTGGGTGTGGCAAGGACAGAGGGCCAGCAAGCAGGAGAAGGCTCTGTGGTTGAAGGCGGCGCAGTCCTATTTGCGCAAGTACCGGCCTTCGGGATTGGCGGGACCGATTGGAAAGGTTGTTGAGGGATTTGAGAGTGCCCAGTTTGTTAGTGTGATTGCCTAAGGCGAGGAGTAATGATGCGATAATGTATTGTATTTAGTAAAGCGGGTATATAATGATGATACTTGTATATGCCAAGAAATAATTAATCAACTGTAAAACTTGTTCCACATCTTGAACTCTTCTTGTGAACCTCTAAAGACAAAATCCAACTCAGTGATGTCCCCAAAGCCCTCGGCCACTGACGGCTCTTCAAAGGCCTTTTCAAAGGAAGAGAAGGCAATCCCAGGCAGAACTTCCCGTTTCTCGGGGTTGAACGATGACTAAGCATATAAGTTAGTTTCCGGTTATATATAATACTGTAGTAGCTGGTATTGGACTTACTCCCGGATGGTTAGATCTATGAGCATCATTGTGAATACACACACTCTTTGGCGTTTTAAGATACACCAATCTCGGAACCAATCCTGCCTCCTTAGCCATATCTACCCAATACGCCCTCGTCTTCTTGTCTCTATTCGTGTTATCTGTAATTCCAGTTAGTCACTGCTTCATTTACCACATTCCAGCTTGAGTAACTTACCAATGACGACCGACTGTCCTTGCTTCAACAACTCCTTCGCCGCCTCAATACACTTGCCCCTCGTCCCTAATAAATCCTGATTAACCCTCTTGAACCCCATCGGCTCAAATGTCCCCCACCACACCGAACTCTTTCCCGCCCCCGGCCTGCCACAAAACACAACCATCTCCTGCTCCCCATTCTTCACCCACTCTAACGGCGTCAACGTCGCCTCCACCTTCTCGATGCCCGCCGGGTCAAACTCCCTCACGTACTCCTCTGGCTCTTCGCCCCGGAAATACTCCTCCGGGGTATAGAACCTCAGCCCAATATTATGTGCCATATTCCGATCCGAGCAACTAAAGTCCTTTACTCTCTTCCCCTTTGCCGCCCGCCCTGCAGCATCACCAACGAAGAAACTCCCCTCAACATCAACGGTCTCAGTCACTCCGCAATCCCGCAGTAACTCTTCCCACATGCCTGTCCCCGGTTTACGGAACTTGTCCTTCCCCGTCGCCGCATATAGTTTGGCCGGGACATCCAAAGCCCTAAGGACCTTTCCAACCTTACTTTTATACTGCGCAACCCGATCAACCTTTGGCGGCTTGGCCCCCGGTTTGAAATTCGGATGCAACGTAAGTCCGCCCTGGTTAGAAAATATAGCAATTTGGTATCCTTCATCGTACAACTCCTTCAGCTTCTTGGGCACAGCGGGATCCCACCAGCGCCAGTCATCATCGGACGTTGCAAACCGGTTAGACCCCGTAGGCTCGATAAGAGTCGAATCAAGATCGAAGGCGGCAATCTTGGTACGCTTAGAGTCATCTGATGGCGTTGATTTAGGCGTATAAGATGTCGATAGCATAGAAGTCTTCTCCGCAGGCTTCGGCGCGTGTAAACACCAAGTGAGTCCCGACGGATCAATAACCGGTGTATTGACCTTTTGCGAAGCCGGCTTAAAGAAATTGGCAACAGAGGCACCTATCACGTCAGTTAGATTAATCCCCAGGTATTCTCACTGATTTGATTGCCAACTTACTCGTCGTCCCGCTCACCACCTTCTTCCTCGCCGGCGGCGAACTGGGGCCATCTGACGGTCTCTTTGACATGTTCTTTACGTTCCCTCTTTTCTTTCCCTTTTCAGAAGAGTCTCGGGTTTCAATATATGACGATGGCTTTTGCTGATTGTGAAGATATCTGGTGGTCCAAGGGACGCCTCGAGGAAGTTGATTGGAAACAACGGTTGCTCTAACCAGCGATACGGAACGAACCTCTAGATAACGAGAGATCATGGAGGATAATAGACACAAGTCGTAAGAATTGAATCACGCGCGCCACCTATTACGCACAGAATTATATCACGAGCCATTATGAATACGTGAATGATGCTTCATCATGAGATAAAAATGCAATTATGATCACGTGAAGATGACAGGGTCCGTTATATTAGGGTCTATACTACTTGTCATTATACTTGCATCCTCGACATGAGACCATCACCCATCATCCTATCTATTTCCATCTCACTGCAGTCTCGGTAGACTCTTCTAGTTATCCACCGTAACAACCTGCGGCAATGGCGCCGGCGCCGTCTTTATCTCCAAAGGCACCCTCGTGTCCCACGTCCTCCTATCAAACTCCTTAAACGCTACCGCTCCCTCCAGTTCCCTCTTTACCTGCGCCAACTTCTCATGACCAATACGCACTTCGTCGGGTTTTGTGTCTTCGAGGACGTGGACTTTGACGTACAGGAACCACCGGTCATTAGGATCGATGGGTTGGAGGGTGGCGAGCGGGGGAACAGAGGTGGGGATGGCGGGAGGAGGAGTGGATGGATTGACGGGTTTATAAAGAGAAGGTGAATAGGCGAAGTACTGTTTGGTGAGGCAATATTCAACAGACTTGTCGTCGAAGAATTGGTGTGTTTGTTCAATGATTTCACCTTTGAAGCTACAGAAACACAAACATAGTTAGTCACGGGGTTTCAAACCACCTCCGGAGCTGACCTCTCACCCCCGCGTCCACTTCTATACCCACTTACACATAATTATTATCCTGCATAACCTTCACCACATTCCTTTGTCCCCAAATTTCTACCTTCCTCCTTGTCTGCACTGCCCTTGGCGTCTGTCCCTGCGGTGCCGGAAAATCCACCCACCTCACAATCCCTTCCCTCCCATTCAAATCCCCCATCTCCACTCCTCTATTTTCCGCTCCTACCGGGACCTCATACCTTGCCTCAATCAAGTAACTCTGCGGCGACACCGCCGCCTGCAGCTCCCTCCACAGCGCAGATGGGACGGGCCGTCCCCGGGCATCCGGCGTCTTATCAGGCATTGATGTGGTATCGGAGAGCCCGTTTGGAGCCGCAGGACCTTGGAAGCGGAGAGATCTTGTGTGGGTGGTGTAGGGAGGGCGGGCCGTGAGGCCATTGAGGACGGAGAGGGCGGCGGAGAGGTCGCCCGGGTTGATGCAGGCTATCATGAAGAGTTCCAGCATTGTGGCAGTTGTGATGAGGCGATCGTCGTGTGTTTGCGAAGACTAAATAAAGAGATAAATTAACTGAGCAGGGGAATGACAGAATTGATATTATTATTTAATAAATATTAGTCTAGCTTGATGGGCTGTCGCATTGGATTCTTGTCGCAAAGCAATCACAAAAGTCCATTGCTACACAAGGCTGACAGAATAAAAGCGGGTCACCGTAAGATCCCTGGCAATGACGTAACGAATTTTTCCCAAGGCTGAGTGTCACCCTCAAGCCCCCCCCCCCCCCCCCCTCACCATCACAACTATGTTAACCACATCAATTCGTAATCTTCCACTATTCTCACACATGTGCTATCATTCCTCTCTATAATATTCCTAACCCGTCCCGAGCATCCCACCCCTCCACAAGCACAGCATCCCTCGTGATTATCCACATTACACCTGCACACAAGCGCCCAATCCTCCCTTCTCCAATAACCATAACCCACCCGACGCCATCCCGCCGTGACACGCACCATTTGTTTTCCCGTGCCGTTTCCTCACTACGGACGTCCTCCGTCGTATAACATCTCTATGCCCATATCACAGTTGTGCCATTTCAGGCATCATCGATGACTCGGGGGGATCGGTTAACACAGTCATTGGAACGGGGATACAGGAGAACAGTAGTTGATCGAGGATAATGCTGTAAGACACAGCAAAAAGCAGTGACATTTCATGATGCGAATCTTGTCTATGGAAGATTTGTAGTATATGAGAGCGCTATGCTATATGTAGAAACAAGAAAATCAAAAAGCCAAACACCAGTCAAGAGATCGTGATTCTGTAATAACAGTATATCAGTCAACCTCCCAATCCTTCTATTACTCAGTCAATAAAAAAAACCTCCCCAAAAGCTTATAACCCGTAAAAACAGTCTCCGGCCACCAAAAGATAAATACATTAAGTGTGAGAAGCCTCTCCTCCCACGACATTAAGAGAAAAAGAATCATGAAACAAGTGTGTCACCACACCTGCAGAACCACGCCAAACCACCACAGGTCGTAACCGAACAAAAAAAGAGAGAAAATCAGCGCCGTAGCGCGGCCGTCTTCAACAGAAGAGGCACCGGGAGTTGGATATCAAAGTTGGTCATGTCGTAAACAGATTGATGCAAGTATAATGTAAATGCAGAGGAACGTCGAGTCGTAAATAGTTGGAAAATACAAGAGCAGTAGATGCAAGTCGGAGCCACGACCGAAAGCCGGCTCGGAAGGGTGGGGTGACAAATGTGAATGTCGTCGTATAATAAAGAGCAGTAGTCATCAAACGAAGTGATTCGTCGGTAGCAAAAAAAAAAAAGAACAAGATAAAAACAATAAACAATGCGAAGGCGTAGGGCATAAAACAGGTCATGCAAAGCGTAAAAGCAGTCGGAAGACACGGGTGAGTCCCCGAAAGAGGATCCGTGCTTCAAAGTAAAGAGTGTCGAAAGTTGGGGTATCATGTGGTTGGAGAACCGGACGGTAGTAAAAGGAAAAACAAAAACAAAATGCTTGATGCAAAAGAAAAGTAAAATAAGGGAATAGAAAGAGAAGAAAGAGAGCGGCAAGCCAGAGCCAACTCTCCCAAGAAATGAAGAGGCTACGAAAGCCACAGAAAATATGCAGTTCTATCGTCGAATGAGAAATGCTCCAGTAACTCCAGATACAAGAACAAACAATATGAAACAAATGGTATATCCCGGACCAAAAGCAGAGAAACCAAACAATAAACAGGTAATAACATCAAGTAGACAAGATATTGAAAAGGCATATATCAATGCCTCACTTCTTCATCTTATCGAGCAGGCTGCGCCAGAACTTGTGGTGCCCGTGGTGCGACAGCTGCTCAATCTTGCGCTCCTCGCTAGGACTGCGAATCATGACCGCGTCACGAACCATCGGCCCCACGATATCCTCGTCACCGCGGGAAGGAAACTTCCCTGAAGGATCAACAAGTCTCGGCACATCCTTGGGAATCGCCTCCTCCAGTTCGCGAACATGCGCGCCATCGAAGAGCGTCTCGGCCGGGTGCGATGTAGGAGACAAAGGGGACATAGCAGTGCGCAACGAGACACCACCACCGCTTTCGGCGCGCGAGCGGGACCGCGTGCGCCCGCGGCTGTGGCTGCGGGATAGCGAAAGTTGTGAGAAACGTGATGTCGTTGACTGAGCCGAAGACGAAGGGGCCATGGCAACAGAGCCAACATTCCCCATGTTAGCAAGCATGTTCATGTGAACAGCACTAATAGAGGCGTAAGCCTGAACCCGGTTGATCATCTCCTGGTGATTCTTGCGCCACTCGGTCTCAATGGCATCCCACTTAGCAACAGTGTGAATATAGACATGGCTGGTTTGACCATAATTCTCTCCGGTGCGCGCCAAGTGCTTGGTGTACTCTTTGCGCGCCAGCTGCCAGTCCTCGCGCAGCTTCACAAGAGCATCCTGCGAAGGCTCATCGGGCTGGTACGGCTGGGGGTTGATGTGAAAGTTGGCGTGACCCAGCTTAATCGACCATTCATCCTGCTCCTCCTCAATCAGCATGGCGTTGAAGTTGAGACTGTTCTCAGTAGCCGGTGAAGGGCGGAAAGAAGATACTGAAGGCTTGGTGGAAAGTGTGGTGCCGGAACGGTGAGAAGGCGCCATAGAAGTGTGCTTCATAGCAGACTGCAGCTGCTCGTCCATTGAAGGCGCGGTGAGAGGAGAAGCAAGGGGTGATTGCATGGTAGGCGACATAGGAGGCGACATAGCAGCGTGCGAAGGTGGAGGCGGGCGAGAAAGAGCCTCAACCATCAAGGGCGGCAGAAGAGGAGTCAAAGCCTGCGAGCGATCGCGGACGATACTCTTGCGGCTAGTCTCGTTGTCTAGGTCGACAGTGTTGGAAGTAGGCGAAAGAGAAGCGGCAACAGCCATGTGAATGCTCTCACTGCTTTCGCAGAAAGAGATGGTAGGTGATCCAGGAAGGTGGCCGGACTCGAGCTGGTAAAGGCGCGGGTGCGAAGGAGTCGACAATGAAGAGGAACGGCTCGAGGCGGCTGCGGGATAGTTGTCAAAGGTAAGATCAGTGCTCGGGTTAGAGGTAAGCGTAGGCCGGCGACGGCTGCGACCAGACCGCCAGCGTTGGATCGAGGGAAAGCGCGAACCGATGCGGTTGGTGATGTTGCCAAGGGCTGACTCGCTGTTGGAATCCATCTTCTGCGAAGAGGCATACTCGTTGTCGCTCATAACGGCATCGTAGTCGATATCACAGGGAATCATAGAGTCATCATTCATATGCAAACACGGTTCGGTCCCTGAGCAGGTTAGAAACGGACACGGCCAAGAAGCAGTGGACAAGGTGGAAAGCCTACAGTAATTGTCATAAGACGAGGCCCACGAGTCTCTAACACTAGTACCCATCTCGAAAGTTTCAAAGGGCTCCTCCATGACATCGGGCAGTTGGCGCTTGCTAGACGACTTGGAGTGCATGGGCCCCGAGGGAACTTGCGGGGGCGGCAGAGGTGCTTGCTGCTGCTGCGATTGTTGTTGCTGCTGAACCGGGACAGGAACATCCACAGGCGCAGTCATGGGCGGCAAGGGCAGCGGCATAGCAACAGATCCAGGCGCTGAGAGCTCAATAGAAGATGTAGATCCGGCGTTACGCATGTGTGATGACGTGCGAGCCGAACTAGTACTAGAAATTGAAGCTAACGACGGCATCGAAAATGTTGGCGTAGCAGGCGATGCAAAGTCGGAAACCGACGAGTTTTGCGTATAAAACGCAGTAGCCATGGTGGGCTCTGCGAGGAAGAGCGGAAAGTGTTGTTGGCAAAACGATGTCGGCACAGACTGCGAGAGCGGATACGAATCGAATTCGAAAGAGTCGAACGAGTCGTCGTCCATAGAATCGTCAATGATGACAGGCGAAGCGGTATTAAGAGGCGGAGAAAAGACAGAGGAAGACATCAAAGACGAGGGCCGCTCGGCAGCAGCAAGTGGGCGACCCAGAGTCTTTAAGCGAGGCGACGACAGCATATTGTAAGAAGTGAGAGGTGAGGTGAGTTGGTTGTTCACCCCTCTTAGTAGTCTAGCGCAAAACAGGCAGAGCTAGCACTAACACCAGCTAGTGGGTTGCACTATATTATTTTTTTTTCTTCCTTTTTTTTTTCTTGCTCAATTAGTCCTTGTCTCCTTCTCTCGAAATTGAGAAAAGAAGAATAAGACCGATGAAGGGGAGGCAGGACTGTAGTTGCTGGCAGGCGATCCCTTGCGTCCAGCAAAGAGAAATGGCGGGAGGGAGTGCAAGCGAGAACCACAACACCAGGGCGTTAACAGATGACACAAGACTGCTGTAATAAAGAGCCAAGAACAGTCACGTTCTCAGTAGTACCGACGACGAGTTGGCGGCAAGCACTTGATATCCGAAGTAGTAGTAAATGGAACGAATAACCCAAAGCAGACCACGACGCAGTCAAGCGATTAATTGGCGAGGATCGGCGCGGCGCCAGCTTATACCTCAAACTACAAGAGTGGAGTGGTGGTAGTAGTTGTTGTAGAGTGGGAGTTCCCTGTAGCCTTATGTGGTTGGGCTTCAGCGCCAAGTCGATTGGCTGAGGGCGGTTGGCTGGATATGTGACCAGAAGTTGCAGATGGCTGGTTCGAGGATAGAAGTTGAGGGTAAAGATGGTGGAGGCGGGATATATGTGGAGATGGACTGCAAAATAATTTCAGCGGCTCTTGGTGTGAATATGCAGCAAGCAGATTGTTGGAATGGGTGATCAATGGACGTGAAACTCGTAACAGCGTAAGATGATGGTTGTATACTGGATCTATGGACACACGGTGTCTATACAGTTTTCCACCAAGGTTCGTTAAATAAAGAAGAAAGAAGAAAAAAACAGGTCGTAAACAGAGCACTTTTTTTTTGGGTGACGGAACTGATGGTACAATGATGATGGCGCCAATGAAGATGATGATGAAATATTACAACATCAACCAAGCATCGAGACTTGAAAGTCAGAAGAGTGAGGAGGGCAAACGAACAGACACCAGTTTGGCTTTGGGCCCAGCACTTTTACATATAAAATATGTGCTTCAAAGCTTCGCATACAAAAGGAAGTCGCGGTGGTCAAAGGTGCGTATGGTACGTATGGTGCATCGTCTGTGGTTGCCAAAATAAAATAAAAGACTGTAGGGGTGAATATAGTGTGGCCGGTATGAAGAGCAGGCGCCGACCCCTCGTGTTATTATGGAAGGCTGGGCGTGTCAACATAAAGCAACAAAGACAACCAAGCTACTACAGTGCACTGGACAACCGGGCTGACTTTTAGGGGGGCGAACGAACATTCTTTCACGGGTGCCAGCCAACAAGAAGCCAGTACAACAAGGCACTAATCAAAGACGGGTATCCTGGAAGGAAAGCTTAAAGATTTCCTTTCCTCATCCTGCTCCTTCCCAATTTTGTAATTTTGTATGGACAGGGATATGTCGTAGGCCAGAAGGTAGCCAGTTGAGCTAAGCAAAGTAGCCCACGCCAAATGGCTGGCAACTGGGCGAAGAGGAAGACGTGCACAGGCATTTACACAAGCAACCATCATAATCCACAACACGCATCCAAGCCCCGACTACTGCGAGCATAATGAAGGCCCCGGCGACAGGAGATGAGGAAGGTGGAAGTCATAGTCATGGCTCATGTCATGGGCATAAAGACTAGCGCCACGCTTCTAGGACAGCAAGAGCAAGGAGGATGGGATGGGATGGCGGCCCAAGAAAGGAAAGAGCGAAAGAGACGGGTTGAACTAAAAGCATGAGGGCATCACGAGACCTATGCGGATAGGAGTTGGCCAGAAAGGCAGGCACATACGCAAGCGCAATGGCCATGTCAGGCTACTTTGTGTGTAGACCAGACCCATATGCAGATATGCAGCCCATCACGGGCAAGCACACATGTATGCCTATCACAAAATTGACTTATTCCGACTTTTTACATTATAAGTGGTTTAGTTTTTTTCTTTTTTTTTTCTTTTTTCCTTCTTTTTTTTGTCTTCTCTTCTGTCGGGTGTATGCTGCATATTATCGTCTTGGTCGTGCACAGTTGCGTTGTGCTGTTGTGCATATCAGATGCAACACACAATAACTGCAATGGCAGGCACACGTCGACAGAAGGACGCACAAAAGTCTCTCCGGTGCTCCATACGTTGTACTGCGCCAGCGGGAGAAACTCATGTATATTATCGCCGGATCATGGGCGGGCAGTGGAGAAGAGGAGGAGAGGAGGAGAAATGAGTGTGAGTGGAGACGTGACGAGAGAAATGGATCGGCGGTAGTAAACGGGGATCGGCGCAAAGTTCAGGACAGAGGAGGAAAGAAGTTTCGAGGCTTTTTTAGGGCTTTTTTTTCGTAGTTTCTTCTTTTGGGTGCGATGCGAAGGAAAGTATGAAGTGACCTTCCATTTACTACAAGTAATGATAAAGACAGTACATCACGAAGTCTGTATTTAATTGATAAGTCTAAGTAATTAATACGTCGTGTCTTATTTCATTTCTCATGTCACACCACTACAATGGCAATTCACATTCTCTTTTAAGTGTCATTTCATTGTCTCTATTTCACAAACCAGTCACTCAATAATTTTGAACATGGCAATATACTTACTAGTTTGATCCACTTCCACGCTATACAGGAAAGAGACTAACAGCCATTTGGGACATTCCCAAATTTCCAATTTGTAAAAGCAGCAAGAACTACCTATTTTAGAAGGAATGCCACTAGTCTATAAGAAGATGGAAAGAACAAGGATTGTACTTCCTTTTTAGGAAACTGGAGACAAGGATAACGAGTATGGGAGTATGGCGGCGAGTATAGCGTATGGCGAGATTGACTAACAGCGTAGAGAAGAAATATTCATTATTTTATTTTTTCTCAGAGTGGGCCAACACTTATGTGACTCTGTAGTGGAGAGTGAATGTGCTTTCTGAGTGAGTGGATTTTTAGCAGCGTTCTTTCAACAAGCTAGAATGGCTAAGACTAGCTAGACTAGAACGAAGGGAATGGGTGCTAGTGAACGGAATTAGAAGGGAGATAAAACCTTGCTTACAAGTTATCGGCGTCGGGTTTATATCATCGGGCTGGTTGATGATGCTTGTGTGAGATGGACGCCATAGGAGTGGATTGGGGAATTAGCAGATATCGGCTTTGAGACCTTTGGATATAACGCTAAGATACAAGAATTCTCCCGCTGATGATAAAGGTCATATGAGTCTCAACCTAACAGTGGACGAAGCACACGTGTTGATTACGAAACATCTTGGTGATGGCTAAGAGCCCTTGCTAAGGATTTCTGGCATCATCATAGCTGCGCACCCCACGGGAACTTGGGCAAGTTGTTGATAAACCAACTCATAGTCAGCCCACAACAAAACCATCATGGGAACCATCATGGGAACCAAATATTCCATGTATTCAAATGGCCATATATTAACCTGTTCACTCAGCGTGCATAGCTCATTGCAAAACATATAATCCAAGCCTACCCGACGCGCCGTCCACCCAGGCATATAATTGACACTAAATATACCTAATATCCAAACCCTGCGATACCAACCCAACCAACCTACCAGAAACTCCCACCCACTCCCATCTGATCCCCCCAGCTAGCCAAACTCCCCAGATCTTCGGAACCGAGAGACCAGCCCATCAGCTCTTCACCAGCCACCATCATCCAACATAACTTCACCTCCACGTCAAATCAAAGGAATGTTAGGTTAGTTCTCAAAGATCTCCCAGAATCAAGTGATGTCGCCACATTTCAATTAGAATGGAATGGACATTCCGATCCCTCCAATCAATTATAAGATCCATTCCAAAAACCCGTCTGATAATCGCCCCTCAATATCAACAATATGCAAACCCAATGTTCACCGTCCCGTCCAGCCCAAGTCCAGTCCCTATCTAACCCATCCCTTTCCATCCCTACTCCTATGCTTTCCCGCCATTACATTTTTGTTGGAATCCATACCCACACACACACACGCACATACACGCACATAGACACCCTACCCAACGCCGATCTCCTCCCGCCCCCAATGCACGGCGCGCCAACCGCCATAAGCTGGACCCAGTGCATGGCTAGGTTGGTAAGTACAATAACAAGGCGGGCGCGCGGTCAGGCGTTGATAGTCAGGTTTATATGGATGCTACAACGGGATGGGCGGATTTCATAGGGCATCTTGGTAGCGACCTAGAGGTGGCTTCGAAGTCGTGGCTTATGTTAGGACAAGTCATAAGCCATAGAGGTATATTATTCACAAATATAGAAACTAACTAATAATAAGTGTTGTTGTGCATTGACACAAAAACCCTGATCAAGGGTTAAATTATGCTCCCAACCAAGGGCCATAAGACATATCGTCACGGCGTTCTTTTCTTCACATCATCCCCACGATGCTGCATATCCTCCCAATTTTGCCAGCTCCTCCCAAATGGACAATCTTGCCACTAAACTACACCGGTGATACCCAACAAGCAAAAACAGCATAAAACACCCCGGAAAACAGGATGGAGCCTTCAAGAGGGATGGCTGCAGTATCACCCAATGGCGTCCCATCAAGCCCACGTCAACGCCGATGGTCCATCGCCAAGTTAGCATGACTTTCATTTATTCGAAAAAGAAAATTGGCATTAGTTTTAGTTTTACTTCTCCCCTGCCTATTTACATCATCTATTTCCGGTATCGTCGTCTACTGGGTGCAAATAAAGCCTCATTGATGCATAGAAATTGTGTGTCTGTGACAATGTTGTTGGATCATATAAGTGGGTTCTTCAATGGGAAGGCAGATGCGGATGAGTAAGACGTGGGGTTAGGGTTGGGATTATGGGTTTTAAAGATGCAGATTATGAAGCAACTTTAAAAGTTAATAGTGTGGGTCATGTCAAGGCAAAATAAAAGAATATGAAGCCTAAAATATTGACAAGACGCTAACTGACTAAACGAGATTTCTTCCAAAATCACCAAAGTCATTTATAAGTTCTAGTTCGTGAATCACTATCCACTTCTTCCCCACGTCCACATGTCTCCAATCGGCCCCACGCACCTCTGATTCACCGACACAACATAACGACTCAAGCCCGTAGCCGTCGCATGCACTATTTTCCCTCTGCAGGCAAACAAGGCCCTTTGGCCCCATCAATTCCAAGGTAAGCCGACAGAAAAAAAAGAACCCACCCGAAAAAAAAAAAAAAATACAAGCCCCAGTCTGCCGCGTGGGGTCGGAATCTCGGTCGGTGTCTAACTGAAGTCGACTTCTTCACGTGGGAATAGTCAACAGACTTTTGACCTTTTCTTTTTTCTTTTTTGATTTAACGGAAGGTTCCATTTCTTGGAAGGTTAGGAAGAAGGAAGGAAGGCCAATTGATGGGAATGATGGGAATGATGGTTCAAGTGAGGTAATGAGGATGATTTGATATATTGACAGATCATAATTGTGGATTGGATATATTGTTATAGTAGCCAAGTGAATGACACCAATATTACACCAAAAACCTGCAACTAGTTCGTCCTAAACTTAAAAAGAAAAAAAAAACCACATTCTTTGAATTTATGGCTTTGGCTATTAAACCCTTTGACGATGACATCACTGGTTGCACACCACAAGTGCCACATCCGTCAACAAACCAACGGCTTCTTGAATCCAAGCCTGTCAAAAACCTATATTAATCACAACTGATATCACTGATATCAAATATTTGCTGTCCTCTCATTCCCAAGCAGCCCCTTGATATCCCACCGCCTCACGATCGCCGCTAATCATGGCCCAATAGGGATAACCAAAGCCTTCGGTAAGCTGCATTCTGACCGCCAAAAGCCATGCTTCTTGTCTGCAGACATCCAGATCAGCCCATTTGGTGTTCCAGCGATCTAGACATGTAGAGCCATCAGGTGACTTGAAGTGATTAGCGGTTAGGAGAACGATATGTTTCAGATAGAGAAATGTTGGTGACTCTGGTACATGCACAATGATGATTACACAGAACCAATATCTGCTTGTTTGTCTAGCAAATATATATACACGAATATATCTATAATATCCTTATCCCGTGTCAATGTATATCATTCTCAAATATAACCCCACTTGCGGCAGAACATTCACCGCCTCCAGCTTCGTTCCCCGTCTTTAGTAATCCGGAGCCTCCTCATCCATTTCGATCTTCTAAGAATAATACTGGATTCGGCGGGTTCTCTGAGCCTTCTATGGGGCCGGAGAGTGTCATTAGATGTGGATTTTTCAGCAGAGAAAGCTGCATATGTTGTATGGATGTTTATTCTTGAATTTTTCTGGTTGGCTGGAAATTTGGGTGGTGGGTGTTGTAGTGCATATGTCGGCGAAGCCTTGTGGTAACGGTTGTATGGCATTCGGTGATATAAGTAATGTGGATAGGAGAGGTCCTTTGACTGATATTGGAGAACTGCCTGTCTGTCTATGATACTTTATCTGGATATTCACAATGAGGACTCAAGGTCGGTGTCTTTGGATACTACAACCCCACTACGTATGAGGCCACCATCATCCCACCAAAATGTACTCATTCAAGCACATTTTTATTTATTTATTGATTTACTCAGGCAAAATATCCACATTCATTTCCATTACCTCCCAAACGTAACATCGTCTTACCCAACCCACAAGCATTCCCATCCCCCCGCTTCCCATCCAACACCTCGGTCCAGAAGGCTGGACCAATCACCACCCGCAACACCCTCAATCCCTTCCCCAGAGGAATCCCGGGATATCCTCCGTCAAGATCAACAGCCCCAAGACCACCCACGAATTCTCAGTCAGCCCACAGGCGATCCCGTATCAGGAGGGAAACGAGATCAAGAAGAAACCCTGAGATATGCGTATTGGTCACGATGGACAAACTAAAAGATAGATGGACGTCGCCTTCTATGTATGCTTTTGTTCTTCTTTTATTCACTCAAGCTGGCAGTGATCTTCCTAAAGGTTCTTCTTCTTTCCTATATACTCGGGCGCCGTCTTTGCCATCCTGTTGGCCTCCTGGGTGGGGCCCTGGTCCTGCTCCGCGGGACTTATATCGTGATTCCGGCCCTGTAATGTGCATATGCACCCTTCTGAATATGCATATCCAGACCGCCTAGTTCACGGCAGATGGTACATGAGCAACGACTAGAGCCAATGGAAGATTCGATCAGTGAATCTAGACGAGATGTTGGTGGTGGGAAAGGGGAAGGGATGGATATTCATTCAACCCTAGAGGGTTATTAGCTGAGGCAAAGAAGTGAATGAATTGATAATGATAAAAATCACTCATGTAATTCTAGACCAAGCCTAGGTGTTGGCTATTCCTACTCTTAACGAGACGTTTTCATATTTGAGAAAATTCTTTCCCATTGTCTGCCAACACCAGAACTATCACCAAAAAAAAAACAAGTGGGTCACTTCAATAAAAAGACAATCAATCTATTTTAAAGAAATACGAGAGAAAATACAACAATTAAACCCCAAAAATATAACACACCTTATTTTGCTGACTAACCAACAACCACATACAATTGTCTTCCCTTCCCTTTTCCCTTCTGCACTGACAAACAATCCAACGGCCGTTCCTCCCCTTGTGCATAACTAGATGCATAACCAGCCACCAGCTGCACAAAAACCATGCATTGGCCATTATGCAGCCCAGCATGCTCACAGCCCGCGTCTCGCTACGACAGTCGGGAGAAGCTCCGAGGTTGCCCCAGAAGGACAACGGAAGCTTTGGTATGTGGGTTGGGTGACAACAGGGGGTTGGACGGGCGGAACGGACAAGTTGACGGATTGGGAGAAACAAAAATTTGCTTTTCTTGGTGGATGGGGCGACGTTGTGGAGTGATGATGAGTTGATTGATGCGTGCCGGCGATTGGGGATGGATTGGGGTTGATGATCCGGACGGCCTGAGGCTTGAAGCCCATTCAGAGTTTACAAAACCCTAACATCAAAACCCTTGACGCAATTGTGGAGAACCCAATTGTTACTCTTGACGATGCAACCAATCAGCACATGTACTTTTCTTGGATGGCATCCTACACATTGGTCCGTAGTCCACTACTCGATGGCGTCTCAGCTCTTTTACGAAAAGCTTCCTTTATCGCCACCATCGGCGTGCAATACGAAGTCTTGTTGCTATTCATAGCCTGCACCTGAAGGGCAGCAGTCACAAATAGAAGTCCTTATGGTGGAGACCCCGCTTTTTGCTGAGGATATTCTTGACGGACGAGGCAGTGGAGGAGGGATGTGATATTGTAATCAAAGAGGAGCCATATACATGTACATGAATCCATATATATATCTATATATATGCATGTACATCCATAGCTCAAGAATTTCGACTGCATCAATGACCCATGATGCAGCCATCAACGCCGGAAACAGCCTCCGGGAGCTGAAGGTGTATCCACAAACCGCCAACGACTTCCGTCCAATACAAATACCAATGATAATAAAAAAATCCCCATGACGCCCATATCACCTAACCAAGTGACCAAGGAACCAAACAACCAAACAACCACATCACCATTTACCCTCCATCTCCCAATCCCCTCATCCTCTCCAATTGCAAACTCCCCGCCCATCCTCTACCCCGCCATCATGCACCTTACGCATATGCCATGTCCGATGTGCTGTCAGCATAGTCCTTTCACCCATCACATGGCGGGTTATGATTGGCTCTTCATCCAATTGGCCATTGGGCAAACACGGAAGGAGAAGGGAAGTTGGTAGGTAAGTGGTAGCCCTGGAAAACGATATCGATGCCTGATTATTTTTTTCCCTCCGATGCTTGCGGGGGAAGGCGCGGAGGAGATGGGAGGAAGGTATGGGCTGTAGATACGAAGTGGTAAAGTGGGGCGCGCCGTGGAGTGGGGCCGATGGGTGGGGCGGGACGGGAAGTGAGGGGGTCATATGGACGAGTTGGGAATTGAATGCATTGGAAATGTAGATGCTATAGAATGTAAAGATTAGGCAATTGATAATTCTTTTATTAGTTTGGTTATTTGATAGCGTTGTCAAGATACTTCTGGAACCGAAATCCTGTCTCTTTGACATGTGGGCTTGCTGTATCCGGCCTTATCCCTTTGATCATCTCTCAGTTCTAGAATACAACTGGTCAGCTCTGGAACATATATAGCCGTCTATATCCCTAGAGGAATTATCCCATGCCATTTCGAGATGGCGATAATGTTAAGGGTTGTCCGCATTAAGACAGATGATCCTTTGACAGGCTGCCGCCGAATATCTCAAAGCGGATTACGGGCGGGAAGCATTACTTAATAAGGAAGATAGAAGATTGAGCCAAGCTTAGACAACGCTAACGACTAGACGCTTTGGCGAGACAATCTAGCTTGTTTCCGCGGCCAATCGAGATAAATAAATTCCAACCCAATATGGAAATTCCGAGTCAAGTCCACCACAGCCTAACATCCGGAAGCTTCTGTTCTCTAGGCGGAGCCCTCCTCTATGCAACTCCGTAGCGAAACCGCACCCACCACATCATTCTCTTCCGCCCGTGGACACTACTTTATCGACCCAACCTTTTCACCATGCACTACAACCCATTGGGACCGCTCTGCCATCAAGTAGTCATAGGTGCCCCATTATATCCCCGACACGTCACTGCCCATCAATCCAATCCTCCTCCGCTCAAATACAAGGCCGCCCACTGAATTGAGATAACGTAGATGTTGTTTTCGGCCGATATGTACGAAGACTCATTTGGCTTGCTGCCTCGAGGTCGGCAGATGGGAGTATAGCTACGTGTTGGTGGAGCACCGGGGGACTTCCGAGAGTGGGATTGGATGTTATGAATGATGGTAGCGAGGAGAGGCTGATATGAAGTAACATGGGGATGGGAATGAGTGAGATATTATACTTCTATAAGTTGGGATTGGGGTTGGAGAGTCGTTATCTAAAGGTTGAATAGAGATAGGGTTGTACAGTGGTGTAACCATTTTGAGGAAGATGTGACCTTGATTGTCACACGCATTTAATAGTACAGGTGAAAATAATAATGTCATAGGTTCAGTCTGTCATATAATATATCATATTACAATTATCAAGATACGTGATGACAAGCCACCACTTGTGTCCTTGCCCATTTCCTTTCTATTCACACACCACTTAAGCCATATTGGCCCTATACCTAACAAGCTTCTGGCAAGCACAGAAGACCATATCTGACAAACCGTTAGGTGAAATCAAAATCTAGCAATACTGCTGTTACATTTCCAAAGAGATAATGCCTGTGTATCTGTTATGTATACTATGATGGCGATAGCTGTCCATGACGTATATTAGTATAACTGTTGTATCAATGGCAATGTTACGATTAAAGGACAAGGAGAAGTAAGCGGAGAATGAATGAGTGACTTAGCAAGAGTAGCTGGGACAAAATAGTAGTTTGTGATGTAGATGAATAACATAAACAACAACAACCTCCACCCACTGTTCACCACATCCTTATCATACAAGATCGCGGCATTAACAACCCTTGGCCGTATCACCAACCTAACCTTTGTCCTCCCCCAACACCCCAAAGCCTACACTTCTCCCCATAGACTAACACCACCCTGCTTTTTCCACACCCCCCGTGCACCAGTGGCTAATCTACCAAACTAAGACATCCAGCTTTCCCAAGCCCATCCCAAGGTCTTACTTGGGATATTTAGGAATTAAGCGGAACTGAGGAGATATGCCGTTGTTGAGGATGGACAAGGGTAAGGTTGTAAGGTTGTACAGTTGTTTTGGGCGAAGGAAGAATCTGTATGATTGGGGATATAGGGTTGTAGGAGGAGCAAGGTAAGGAGATGAGACAGCTTTGCGTGAATACATGTTTAATGTTGAGTTATGGGTGGGCTTTGCGTCGTATGGATCGTTCTATTTGTGGGAGAGTTTCCATAGGCCCGAGGTTATCGTTGGGTATGCCAAGAAAAAGACACAGTAAAAGTCTTATATCGGCCACCGTATTCCCATAATTAGACCACGAGCGAGATATCACCAACTACATTTAATTGATGTTGATTATTGTAAATATTTTCTATTTTTTTTACTAATTTAATTTTCATGAAATAGGAAGATGCTGTATCGCTATCTAACCCTCGTTAAACCAAAATCGTGACCTTGGTGTGAACTACTATCCTGTTATTGGTTATACACCCCGTATCAAGATACAAGTAGTATGTGCAAATCCTTAGCAGACTGAATCCGGGCGAAAAAGAAAAAAAGCCAAATTAGCAGCTGCGCTTTCCAAGAGGCTCATAAGGCAAGAAAACCGTGAGCACAGCGAGGACTCCGAATAGCGCCGAGCACACAATGAGCGGAGCACTACCACTCGAAGCTCCCAACCCGGCAACTGCAGGGCTGACGATCCCCATGATGCGGTTGAGACCAACGACAAGTCCGTTACCAGTGGCTCGGTGGGCACTAGGGAGGACTTCGGGAGTGTAGGCAAAGAGAACAGCATAGAACATGTTGATAAAGAACCCGGAAATGCAGGAGAAGACAGTCTCGGTAATTCCGTTGGTGACGAGGAAGATGTATCCAATAAGCGCCAACATGCTACAGAAAGCAGAAATGGTCATGGTGTACTTGCGACCGAACCACCTATGGTTGGCCATGAAGCCAGCGAGGATGGGGCCAGGAACGGCGACAGTATTGCAAACCAAATAGTTGCCCCAGACTTCCTTAGGGGTCCGATCCAGCGCAGCACCACGAGACTTCAGGTACTCGGGAAGGAAGACGTAGAAGAGAGGATAGGCAAGACCAATGATACCCCAGATAATTATAAGCATCGTCGTCGAAATAGCCAGCTTCTTACCCTTGAAAATCCCGGTGACATGCGACCAAGTCTCCCTGCGGTGATCTGCAAGAGTCGGCTTCTCAGGGCGCTCGACAGTGCCACAAGCACAAAGTTCCTCGACGGTTATGGTGCAAGGGCGATCATACTTGAGGGCAATACCCTGGAGACTGGCAGCAACCTTCTCGTCGTGGCCAGCGTTGACGAGATATCCAGGAGTCTCCTCGAGACGGAAGCAGAAGACACGAAGAAGAGACAGGGCCAGAACAAGACCGCCATTGGCCCAGAAGACAATGCGCCAGCCCATATTGTTCTTGAAGGAGCAGGTCTCGGTGTCGGTGCAATTGAATCCAGCGGGCGCAAGAAAGAAGTAGGCAAAAATACCAGTGACAGCCTGGCCGATACCCCACCAAAGAGCCATGACAATGAGGAGCCACTGGTAGTTACCGGGAAGCCATTCAAGGAAAACAGCAACATCAAGGACAAGGCCACCACCAATGGTGAAACCGATGAAACCGACAGCAACTGCAAGCGAAGCCCAGTTGGGCATGCACCCAGCGATAACACAGAAGACAGCGCAACCAAAAAGAGTGATGTTGAAGGCAAGCTTGCGTCCAATAGTGTCAGCTGAGAAGCCCCAAACGAGGGCACCGATGAAGAGACCAGAGAACAGGACGCAAGTAAGTGTATGAGCAAAGCCCGTGACACCAAACTCCATGTAAGCCGGAGCAGCAATGATCGACTGGATCAGGACAATCTGGGAGTCAACAGCATACCCAAAGCCATTCAAGCAGAAGAGTTTGAAGTGGTACCAGGTAAGACCAATCTCATCAATGTTCCTGTTCACAATGGCCATCTTCTGAGTAGTGACAGGGTCAAGACCATCGAGAAGCCCACTGGTCTGGACCGAAGCAACATGGACCAAGTCCATCTTAGAGTCTTTGTCCGAGTCAGCGGCAGTAGCGTCAGCGGTATGGGAATCGGTCGAAACCCCAGCTCTGCTCAGGTCAGACTGGTTGTTGGTACGAAACCAGTCGGTTGAAGGCCGGGGATCGAAGGCCGGGACAATGAGCTGAGGGGAGGCGGCGGTGGGCGCCATAGGCTCATGATCGCGATGCTGAGAGTCGAAGGAAGGCATTGCGACTAGATGTATCGATAAGGATGATGTTTTCTAACAATGATGAATAGCGAAACGAGGCAACTTAGGACATCGAGAATGTTAACAGGTCAAGTGTTTAAAATCTGACTTGACTATTAGCAGTGTACTCTGAAGTAGTGATTCTCGATGGAAAGAGAAGATTGAAAATTCAGAGCCCAAAAAGACCAGAGGATGTGCTCCATTTTATGTTCTTTCCAAATGAAGAGGCTTTTGCCAGTTTGGGAAAGTTACGGCTCTTGCCCCGAACCGTGCTGTGCCGAACTTACCTAGCTCCGAAATGGACCCACATTCTGGATCCGGCGAATCACCCGAGGTGCTTTGAGTCCCTAACCCAGGCTGTGATAGCTCCCCCCAAAAGATACATAGCATACTTAAAAGATAAGAAATATATATATTACATTTTACTGGTTTCGAACATCATACTATAAATTGGACGTATTGCCTACTTCTTGAGTTACTGTTGAATATTCAAATATTATTTATGAACTACCTACAATGTTGATACAATACTCTAGCATAGCTTCACGTACTAGTTCATCCGCTATCTTTAGTTTTGCCAGATTCGCTATGCCCGTATATTATTGCAGAACGTCGCCACCGGTCTAAAACGGCCCCACATCATAAATCACAAGTCCGTTCTGTTAACCGGACTAGTAATCTCCATTAGCACCAAACCTATGTAACCTCATCATCAGATGACAAGCTCCTGCATCCCACCGTTCCCAAACTTGGAGACGTCACTGATTCCTCACCTTCCCTCCCCCCACTCAACACTATCGACGGAGCTCATAGCCCCGTGCCTTAGCCTTGCGTTCTTGTCACTAACGCTCCCGCTAACACTGCCCACCGTCTCTGACGCTGTTCCTACGCCTGAAAACACACTGCCAGCTCCTGGAGATGCAACGCTGGCACTTTCGCACATGTCAGCCTCCCCAGTAGCGTTTGCACCATCAGCCTCGCCTTTTTCTTCCGCCAAATTGGCAAGGCTGCCACTGCGACTACCGCCATTGCTACCTACGAGTCCAGTGTTCAATGATGTGTTCACTGACAATCCGCCATGAGGCACTAATGGAAACTCTCTAGACGCCGCCGACGATGGCAAAGAAGGAGCTACGGGAGTTCCAGATCCAACAGCAGCATTCACAGGCTTAGGGGTCCCACTTGTAGCCAGCGGCGATCTCAATCCTGATGACAAAGCTGAAGTAAAAGTCTGCGGTCCCGGCGCAGAAGTCGGACCCAGCCCCGCAATCGGCGGTCCTGGAGAAAATACGGTTGCCCCAGGGCTCCCCGCACTCTCCCCAAAGCCCAGTAAATCCCCTTCAAACGCCATCGGGCTTCTCAAATGTTCGTTCAATCCAGAGCCCAATCCCATAAACGACATCCTTGGTGAATTTGCACCATCAGCACGTTCAGACCGTGGCGATCCCTGGATACTGCTGGCGCCGGAGCCACCCCATTTCTTAGAGCGAAGACGCAAAAGTGCTGAGAGCGACATATTCTCGTCAGCGTCGGGGAGCATCGCTAGTTGGGCAAGGCCAGGGCTGGTGAAGCCAGAAGCGGAAAGGGGAATTCCGGGAAGACTCATAAGGGAGTTACGGTTAGAATACTCGGAGCGTTCAGTGATAGGGGTCAGGTTAGGTTCCCGGACAGCAACGCGACCAGAGGCACTACGGCTAACGTTGGACATTCCGGTGGGGCCGAAGAAGCCCCCATTGGAATACTCAAACTTGGTATTGCTGTTTAGTTGGTGATGTTGGCCAAGAGGAGCCGAGTAAAACCCGAATTCCTGGCCATACCAGCCATCGTAGTCATGAGCCAAAGCCGTAGCATTAGCCTCCTCGATGATCTTCAGGTCATCATCCTCACCAATGCCGTAGTCGTCAAGATCATCATTCTCGTAATCAGCCATGTTGAAACCACCAGTATTGTCATCCTCGTACTCATACCCATTGAACCCAGCACCTCCGTCATCCTCATCTTCATAGCCCGCCAACCCATTGTCCTCCTCATCCTCGTATGTCGGATCTACGTCCCAGGACTCCCGCTTAAATTTACCGTCAGCCTCAGCTTTCTGCGCCGCAGCAGCCAATGCTGCCTGGTACGCCATAATATCATGAGGGCGAGTCTCAGGACCAACGCCCCGGATACCGCCACCAGGGCCAATGTCTGAGGCAGCAGTGTAGCCGTTAGGGACCACAATGTTACCGGAAGATGTGGGACGAGGTCCCTCGGCTTGTTTAAGAGGCAGGAATGTCGGGATCATGATGGGCGCAAGAGCGGGGGGACCATCAGCGGCATCCTTCACGGAGGATTGGGGAGAAGGTAATTGTTTAGGCGACAATTCCTCAGAGGAGATATTTGGTTCGTCGGTGAGTTGAGCCGTTGGAGCCTCTAGTTGCAGGTCGACTTGCGGGCTATCCTTGTCTTTCGCCTCCTGAATCTTCTTCTGGGCCATGGCGAACGCACCGGGAATAGGTCGCCCATACTGATCAGTATCGTCCAAATCAAACAACGACTCGTCAAACCCAGCATCATCCCCCTTCGTGAACTCATCATTGAAAAATTCCTGGGCAAACTCGTTTTGTTGGCCCTGATCAAACGCCCTCTCGACATCCGCTAACCCGCCAAGTCTCTCAACTGCTGGCGCTTGCATCTTAAACATCTCCTGTTCTTCCAACGGCACAGCTTCCTCGTCTGGATCTCCACACGACGACAATGGCGCCCGAATGCGCACATGGCCCGCTGGTATCTCCTCTGAATTGGCGGTATTCATAGCCTGTAACGTCGCTGAGTTTAGAGGTGTAGGCCCTAAAGGCGTATCACCAGAAACCGCAAATCCTATAACCCGGCCATCCATATCACGTGGAGTGGATTGTTGGCCGCCACTAAGGGGACTAGCCAAGCTCCCAACCGCTGACTGAGGATTCGAAGGTTGAAATTTGAAAGCGCTAAAACCTTGAGAATCTCCGGTTGCGGGAGAGAGCGTGGATGGATAGACCGGAGGGGCTTCGATTACCTGCTCAACGACAGAATATTGATCAGCGGCCAGTTGGCTTGGGGAGGGCAGCTGCTGAGTAGAGTCCCGGTTTGTCATGTGGCCAGATACATCCACCTCGGGTGCCTTGTCAGATGTCGGCACATAGGCTTTGGATTCGGCAGCAAGCACATCTTGCAATGTCAAGTGCCCTAAGCCCACCGTAGGAATGGCATCATCTTCATGCTCATAACCGTAATCGTCAGAGTTGCCACCGGATTTATTTGCAGCGGATCCATACTGTTGGTCATATTCGAAAAGATCCTCCTCATCCTCCTCAATAACCTCATTCTCGTCGTAGTCGAAATTGTTCCCTGGGATTTCCTCTTCGTAATAATCAGCTTCCTCCATCATCGCATCATAATCCATATCCATATCAAAGTCTTCGAAGCGATCATCACCTTCAATAAACGCATTTGGTTGTTCAGGTTCTTCGGGCTCCCCGTGTCTCATCCGATGTCGCTCTTCCAATATCTTTTCCTGTTTGGCAGCTCCAATCATATCAAAGCTAAACCGCGATGACGTGCTCTTCATCCGTCGGGAAATCGACGACTTTAAGGATCCCTCGGATACTGATATCTTCCGAGACCACTGAGACCTGATCGATGCTGAGTGCGAAGGCTGTCTGCCGCCCCCAGACCGATCGCCGCCATTCTCGCCAGCCATATCCTCGATGCTCGATTCCAAAACACGTTCATCTACGGGCAGCAGGGTCGAAGCCGATGCAGTAGACGGAACCGACTTCAGTGATGTCGGTAACGACGAAGTGTCCTTAGATACAAGGGAGGTGACATCCGGGGCGCGCAAGCTCTTATTCAGGGCTGATACCGAGGCCGACATGGATAGCTTCCGGGGCGGAACCAGGCCATCAGGCCCGGTGGTTAGGGAGGTCAGGCTGCTGGGATTTGGTGATACTGCATTTGCGCTCAGAGGGAGAACAGCTGAGTTTGGTGTGGCACGGGCACGAGGGGTACTCCAATCATGAACCTTGGTACCACGGATGCGTGGGTCAACAAATGGCTCTTCTTGGCCCTTCAGAGGCGAGAGATCAGGGACACTGTTATTTGCTTTACGACGCATAAGAAGAGTAGAGACAGGTCGCAAAAAAGTTATGCCTTTTCCTTTTTTCGGCGGTGGGGCTGAAGCACGGTGATCAATAACGGATCCACCAATAGTTGATCCGGAGATTGACGGAGCCTTGCTCTTCTTGGCTGGCATGGCAGCCGATGATGCGATCCCGATTTGCTGATGCATCTCCTGTATGCTTTTACGATCAGTCGGTGTAACGAATGAAGGGCTCTTTCCGGGACCAGGTGGTAGGATTGAGCCGGATGGACTGTGAACAAAGCTCGGGGATGGTTGAGCAGGAAGAGAGTAGCGGCCACCGACGGGACCAAGACCCATATCAGTATTTATTGGAGGCGGTAGGATCCTTTGGGAGTTTGCGTTGGGGCGGTGACTATCTCTCTGGGTCGCATTGTTGGTTGCAGTGTAAGAGCCGGAAGTGGGTGCAGAACTCGTATTTCCTGCGGGCGCCTCAGATATGGATCCGTCTGCAGCTGTCTGGTGACGTCGATTCTGGTAATTCTTGAGTGTAACCCCGCCCATAAAACCTGTACTAGGTACGCCTCTCTGATTATCGGTCGATTGAGGGTGCTGTAGTGCGTTGTGATTATTCGAGTTTGAGGTGGAAGTCGATGAAGATTCAGTATGTGGTGCCGTCTGTGGGATCGAGGGCAGCAGAAATGAGCTGTTATCATGGCTACTGTTACTGCCAAAGTTGGATGGCGACAACAACAAGGACTTAGTCTTGGATCGATGAGGCGATGGCGCACGCTGATTTGATGACGGGTTTGCCTGTAGATATTGCGAGCTCCCTTGCAGGTATTGTGATTGCCCGCCCGAGTTGCTGCCCTGCGATGGCGCCAAGAATTCGTCCTGGGGCACCGAGGATGGCGTAGGTGAGGTGGGATTTGACGCCCCGCGGCGGTGGAAGCGAAGATGAGAAAGCATCGACATGGCGAGTTCTGATCCTCTGGGTATGTGTAGAAAGTAAGCGTTCCGTCCGGGGCCAGCCGGGGGCAGTGAACGGATCCGTGAAACGGAGGTTCGGAAGCACAGGTAATGACGCCTTGAAGACCAGTATTTGATAGTCGCTGGTTTCAGGACAAGCCGGTAGATAGATTAGGCCCGTGGGATTACAAGTCTATTGGGATATAAAATTCAAGAAGCAGGATAATGTCCCTTGCTTGTTACAGAATGTCTTGCAAGGTTGAGAATTCATACATAAGACAACAGAATCACCAGGGAAATGATTGTAAAGGGCGCCGAGGTGTTCTTGTATGATGCAAGGAGTAAATACCTGAACAAGACATTCAAGTAGGTGTTAAGATATGTAGCGTTAGGTACGTGGGAGTCGACTATATATCGTGAATCGCTGGAGGTGGATTTGTTATAGTTGTCGTATACGGTTATATGGTATGTCGTGTGGAAGCCCTAGTAAAGCTTGAGAGAGTGCGGGCTGAAAAGAAAGCTATCTTGAGGATTTCTCAAAGGGGCCGAAGGGCGGTTGCGCTGAGTCGTGATTGAATTTAAAGAAGGATTGTGCAGCTTAGCTGGAATTAAATCAAGGAGAGTGGTAAACGGGATCGAGGATATCGAGGACGGAAACGGAAACAGGAAAACTGTGTCGAGAATCAAGCGTCAATCGACACGTTGGAGGAACAAAAGGCAGCGGCGGCCTCTGAAACAACAGCACAATCACAACCGCGTTGGGGTGTTGATGAGTGGTCGTCGTCGACGATGAAACCAGCCGTTTCAAGGGTATATAAAAGGCGTCGTCTTCAGAGTGAAGATCAATATCAATGAGCGTGTAAATAATGCAGATATAGACAATGTATCGGTATATTAGAGCCAGAGTAGAGGCATAGGACTTGGAAAGCAAACAAATTAAAATGCGGCTGCAGACATATTCAATCAAGTAACGGAAGAGGAGTCTTTGATGAAATAAAATAATAAATAATCAATGCCGCGAAGGCATAACAGAAATGAAAGTACGCTTTAATTTTGCAATATCACGGGAAGGAAAAGAAGAAGTCAAAAATCTCAACTATCGTGAAAATCAAATAGGCCAGGAGGAAGAGAAAAAAAAAGAGGCCCGTGATACTTTCCTCATCAGTACAACATTGAACACTATTCTAACTTAAAATCCACCAAATCAATATCACGATTGGAAGCGACGAAAAAAACTGCACCAATAACTGCTTAGCATTAGAGCCCACCTTCCATTAGGTGGAAACCCAAATAAATTGCATTGGCAAGTCCTGACGAATCGTAGATGACCACCGGCTACGCGGAAGGCAAGAGCCGTACGTACGCCAAGTCGATAAGGAAAGTGCTACCATCCCATGGCGTTGGTTTAAAGCAGAAGCTTGACGCTTGTCATAGTCGCGAGGCCATGTCCGATCCTAGGAACCGGTGCTCATAGCCTCAATCATTTGGCTTGAGTGTTTGAGTATTAAGAGATATTAGCGAGTTCTCAAGCGTCAGTTGGTCTTTGATTTGTTTCCTCACTGGAGGATCTGGTTCATTTTGACCCTGGTTGGGCTGTGATGTCAAAGCTGTGACGGGTCCAAGACCTGGACGTTTCATCGAAAAACCCTAACGGGTTAAACTAGTGTCAATCATCAATGATGAGAATGAAGATTTCGAAACATGATGTCTGAAACAAGACACTGAGTTTATCAATGTTCCTCATGGTTAGACACCATAACTAGTGCTTAGTATTGCTGATGCCAATATAAACACACACACACACACACACACACACATATATATAACTCTTTTTTTTTTTTAATAAAAAAAGATACCAATACATAATAGCCTCATGTGGACAAGTCCTCGGGCTATCATTCCGCCTCATCATTCCCAAGCTCTGTCATCCCTTGATGCACTGGAATGTTCCCAAGGCACCGTCAGCCTCCCACGAGATGTACCAAGATATCGTATTATAGGTAGACAAATGAGATATACAGATAAGATCGGCAATAGTAATAATGATTGGAATGATGGTTGGAATGATGGTTGGAACACACCGCCGACTTGAAACAATCATCGTGGTGTTGGGTCACCGTTAAATCTAGGGATTCGGTATATCAACATCTAACGTGCAAGCAAAGCTGAAGTTTATTGATATAAATATTTGAGTATATCTCCAGTTCATCAACAATAAAGCTTAGAACATTACATCCAAACTCAAACTTTAGCCTTTCCTTGACTTATAAGCAGCTCTACCACAACCACGCAGAAATCACACTCTCTTGACTTACCCAATACACTCCTTCAATATGCGCTTCATTTCTGCCACCACTCTTTTGGCCGCCGCTGCCGCTGCCCAGAACGTTACCGTTGTCCCGGGAAGTCAGACTACCAGCACCCTCCCTGCGTACAATCTTACCAACGAAAACACATCTTGTAAGTATATACGTTGGATGCTTCTCAAACTCCTCGACTAACCATCCAAGGCGCTTCCTGGCACCTCGTCCAAGTCGGCGACACCTGCGAAACTATTGTCAATTCTAAACAGGTTTCATACGATACCCTCTGGAAGCTTAACCCCGGTATTAACGTATGTCGTACCCACCGTCAACTCACAAAGTTCAACTGTCTAATCCACTCTCTTAGGCCGGCTGCACCAACCTTCAACCTGGCTTTGGCCTCTGTCTTTCTAACAGCACCCCTACTTTCGCTGCCACGGGTACCGCGCCCTCTACTCTCATTGTCTCCATCATTCCAGATAGACCATCTTCGGCCGAAAGCTACAGCCAGACGATTAGCAAGACTTCGTCGTTCACCAGCGAAGTCACGGCGACGTCGCCTCCTTGGAAGGATATCCACAATGGCGCCTCCAAGCATTGCAAGAATTATGTCAAGGTTATCAAGGGCGACACATGCCAAAAGATTGCCAAAGCGGCTAACATCAAGGAATGGGACTTTGGGAGGTGGAACAATGTGAATGAAGGATGCACAGATCTGAAGACAGACAGCTATGTCTGCATTAAGGCTTAGGCAACACGATTATGTGATAATATATATGGTTACACAAAACAACAAACAACATATGTCACATAGTTGTGATGCAGTAGTTAGAGTCTTTATATTTTTATATTCAAGTCATTATAGTAACGCCTAACTGCGCCAATTTTCCCGGGAATATAGAGAGCGAACACCAAGCAAGAAAACAACCATGAAGCCAGTAATATAGCTCATAACAATAACGTTGAAGCAGAAACAAAAAATGGAAAATCAAACAATGGGAAACGGTCGTGATATCCATCCACGTCCCTGTGGCCCCTCCTTCCGGTAGATATCAAGGCCAACAAACCTCGGGATCTCTTGGTAACTTTTTGAAGATATTCCGCCAATCCCACCGTCTTAAGGCATGTGACAGTGTCTCCAACAAAATATCCCGCTCCGTCTCCAAGAATTTCCCAGCCAATAATCCTCCTCAAATTCAAGATCCGCCCGACCGTCGTAGAGCGCCATAGTAGACAAAAATCCGGTCTTTGCAATTACCAGCAGCCGCCGTCTGACGAAAGACGAACAGCATTAATTCCGTGTATAAGTACAAGGGTGTGTCGTTGCATTGCATCGACCAATGCAGAGACGATGACGAGTCATAGTGATAGCTCGGTCTGCCCCGCCGCAGAAACAGGTAATTGGTACACATTTTATGTAAAGGCATTGGCAGCTAGGTTTATCGGAGGCCATAGGCGGATACTGAAAGAGGGGTTTATGCCGGGGTTCCAAAAGACCCAGAGGCCCAAGATACCGGTGAGACACTATCATTCGAATGCCAGCAAACCTCTTCCCATGTCTCCGCCCTTTAACATATCATATCGTCTTTCTCTTAAGCAACAAGCGAGGCACCACCAGACTCAATGGCATCGATCTCGTCCAGGTCAATACGAGTGTAGCGGTACGCCGTGGGCAGCTCGGAGCGATCAAAGAAGACACCGGGAGGCGGGTTTACGGAGCCCAGGGAAGAGCCGGCAATGGAGTTGCCAATAGCGCCAATAGAGTTGCGAAGAGGGCCATGTTGCTGGGCATGGTCACGGTAGGAAGAGAAGTTGGCGTGGCGGGCAGGAGTGGGAAGAGCGCCGGTAGGGGACATAGGGTGGGCGACAGGAGTATGGTCAATCTGAGAGGCAGCTAAGGTGAAGGAGATGATGTTAGTGGGTGGTAATTGGAAATGAGGATGCATCTCGGAACCAATTGGAGTCAATGTTGGAGCCCATGGTTCATTGAAGCTTTGAGCTTGGATAAGTGGTACTAACGAGGATAGACACGCTTGCCGAGGAACTTGATCAGAGGAGTGCGCTCGGCGGAAGCAACAGCCGAGGCAGCCCGACGGACAACAGTAGCGTTCATTTTGAGTAATGCGAAGAAATGGGTGTTTGTATAGTGGAACGAAGAGAGAAGAGAATATTCGGCGAATATGGGAATAGCTTCGTTTTTCAACAAGTGTTAGAAGAACAATTGGCGAATCCTCGGAATTGCAGGCGTCAGGGAAGCTCTTGAGCCAGGTCAAAATCGCGGGGAGAATCGGGATGCTGGCAAGAAATCGTGAAGACGTGGTGCTAGTTTTCGTGTGGGTGAGAAATTGAACTCAAGAGCCGGGGGGCCGTAGGCGATGGGATTCCAATTAGTCAGGCTGAAAAGAGCGCAAAACTGAGAGGGAAAGAGGTATGCGATTGGGGGTTAATCAGTAGTGAATAAGGGTTTTAGTTAGAATGGAGGCTGGTGAAGGTGGGGCTTTTTATATGCGTTTAATGAATATACTGGATATATGCAAAGATGATGGGGGGAAAAAAGAGTGAAGAACGAGAAAGGCATCAACGTATTGGCATCGGGGGCTTTAGACATTCATATACACGTCCTGTCTCAAGTCGCAAGCGCCTCTCTCCGTTGACTTTCCGGTTTAATGTCGTCTTTTGCCATTCTTCTTGTGTGAGCCTTTCCCATGTCCATCCCCCAAAAACTTGCTAGACCCCAGTTGTCTCCCCGCCACCCCTCCCCCAGTCCTATAACTCCTCCTCTCTCTCCGCCGGACGCCATGCCTTGAATCATGTTTCAATGCTCCATCCACCGGTATGCTGTCTCAGGCTCTCCTCTGCCTGAAATCACCGGATAGATGATGATGTTGTCACCCACCACTTCATCCATACACACTACCAACCTACTTCTTCAGTACGACCGCCAAATCATTGTATTGCATTCGACGTTACCAGTATTTCCTAAACCAGCTGACGCTTATCAGAGATCTGCCCACTTTGCGTTATCGACAGACGTCTCCAAGTTTCTATGCCATAGTGGCTGCACGCCGGAGCAAGGGGCCGATGGAAGGTTCGGGTTGTTCTCCGACTCATGATCGATGTCGGACAATCCAGTAAATGGCGCCACTGAGTAGAAAGTTCGCATTCTAGACTGATGGTTAAGGGATCTAGGATGTGCTACAGGTGGGAAAACTCTGTTAGTGGGCTCTGGTTAAATGGAATCCTCGCGGGATCCTAGGAGATGGATGACTTACACAAAGCACAGAAGTCACTAGTAAACTCAAGAATTGGAGAAGCAAAGAGCGACTCCGGCAACAAGGCTTGTTTTGGCCATTGGGGAAGCTATAAGCTCGACCTGGTGGACTCTGTATTATCCCTTGATACCCTTTGGAGCGACAGGGCCGTGTGGAGAATCTCTGATTGGACAATCAGGCGCTTTTTCCCTTTCTGGCGGCTTAGCATGAACAAATCGTCGAATATATCCCGCCTTTTCCGTGTAGATCACCAAATGATACGATAGCCTCAGCATTCCCTCCTCCAACGTCATACACCTACACTCACAATCAACCGGAAGTCTACGTCGTGTGGACCCCGCAATAGTAACTTAAACTTATGCCTCCATTCTGCCGTCTACTGTGGACACCCAAGCTTTTAAGCTCGCCAAAGCTAGAGGGGTGCGTATATCACCACAATCCTCCTCCCCGATGGTTATACTGCCGCAATCTGCACGTCTGAGCCTCTACGAAGTATCCGTGACAAATGGAGCAGATAAATGTATGCTACCCGTGTATCTGGATTTAGTTTATGATCCCAGATGCCCAAATCCCATGTCTGCTGCCTTAGATTATGCTTGTAATGCCCACAATGCTCTACTGCGTAACCACCACCCGCCGGATATCGACGCCATCAGTCAACATATGTAAGGCTTGAAAAAATAGCTATGATTACGAGGACCGGGTTCCTGAGCCCCGCTTGTCAGGGTGAGACAGACATCATAGATTAAATTTCCGCCAGTTATCCGGTTTCTTCCTACCCATGATGTGGCCGTTTTAGGATATCGTATAATATGTGCTGCTAAGGGTAGATATGTTCTCATCATCTGATACATCTCCTCGTGGACACAAACAGCATGGAATTAGGGGCATTGATAGTCATTGAGATCAAACTTTTCTAGACAAGGTAAGCCGGTGGCCTGAGGTCCGATGTCGGTAATCTATCGGATACCATTTAACAAACCCTAATAATAAATAGTCACGTGGATACATATGCTGGTGAGTGACAGTGACACAACAAACTTTCAGAGCTACAAAAAGTCAAGCATGATGATGCAGTTATACATGACAAAAGAATGCGTTTGGTTGAAAACAACAGTGGTTTTATCCAAAATTTAAAACATTTTAAAAAACAAATACTAGAATCTGTATAACATAAGCCCTATATATAATTAATACCTGGTCGTTCGCATGACTAAGCTCGACTCCACAATCAATTAAACCCCATCCATGCAAATGAATATATCCACTTACAACATATGATAGGGTTTATATACCATAGGGTTATGGTAATGCCGTGCAACCACAAGCTTGTTTACTTGTCGCAATTCTGACCAATCATTAATCGCAAACACGCGAATTACCCACTGCACCTTTTGTTTCAAAGCAAAGACTGACGATGCGGAAAGGCTACAATAGTGACACTGAAAATTCCGCTAAAAAAAAAACATAATACTTTGTTTTTGATATCCACCCACTAGCCGGCTTGGAACAGCCTTAGCCAATTCTATTCATTTTAATCACTATACAGTCTTTATTACCCTTTAACTTCATTCTTCATTCTAAGACAAGCGCCAGCGAACGGGTTCGCTTCAACGTCAAGATCGTCATCAGGGTCCTAGCACTACCATTCCAGTGAAGTCAGCTTTGACCTTATCCATTCTTGTATATTTGTTCCTGTATTGCTTCTATCAGATATTCGGTATGGCTTCCCCCACGAACCCTTGCTTGTGTTCATCCTTTCTCTAATTGTTTGAAGCTATTGATGCGCCCTGTCGTGACTGTTGCGCAAACGCTTTCACTTTGATATACACCATCCTGCGATCTTGAGACACCAGAGAGCCCCGCTGCACAATTTGTGCAAGAATTTCTTCATGGCTTAGCGATTGCCTGCTTGTGACCCTGATATTGAAACTACCTGGTCAGCCAGAAACCCATTTACGCGACGACGCGCTCATCTATCCCGACCACGATATTACATCACGACCACGTCTTTTTTGGCCCTGACCTAGCGCCATTTCACTATAACCGCCTACACGCACATTAACCGACCGACCAGATCCCCAATCCTTTTACGAAATGGCCCCTGCATGGCTGGAGGAACTTTCGGAGGACTGGCCGTCTGACCCACCACCGGAGCCGTCTCCTGCTCCCGCCTCCAAACCCGAAAATACACAGCCAGCCTCCGATGCTAAAGCCTCTTCACCCGCTCGGACATCACCGAGTAGAATACCTGTACCTCTGGGCGGCATGAAGGCGGCATACGGCGCCGAATATAAACCATTAGCTGAGCGCAGTTCCAACGATAGCAACATCCCCGAGACTCATCCAGCACCCGACCGTATAGTCTCCGTTGGCACTGTCGTTTCCAATGTTGAATCGGTGGTGCACAACACAGTTCAGCGCGCTGAAGCATCTGATTATGGATTAACGCCTGAGTGGAAGCGCCGGCTCCTTAAAGGCGAGCTGGGCTACGGCGAGCAGCGTGATCTATTTCATTCAGCTGTGGCTGAGGGCTTAGAGAACATTTTCAAACCACCATCACAAGAATCTGACCCGGAAAATATCCGACCTTCAATAGAATTCGACGACACACCCTCCAAGAACGTATTTGGCGAGATCACAGAGCCCCAATCAGAAGACCCGCCACACCCCGAAACTGGCCACTACGATATGACTATGCCTTCTAGTCCACCCGTTTATCATATCCGACGCCCGGCTGTTAGCAAGGAGTTTGAAGACTCATTGGCCGAGGACTTTGCGGAACATAGCCCGAGCCCAAGTCCGCGCAAGCCCCTGCCGTCGCGCGGCAACACAGAAGAACCGCAACTGCCACCGCAGTTGTCATTTCCGCAGTTTCACATGAAGCGACCGATGCCCAATTTTGGAGGAGCCGCAGGAGCCCGATTGGAGTCAACATCATATCTAAGCCCGGTGCCTTTTGAAGACACGGCCGCGCGTAAGACTAGCAACCAGAGCGTCGTACGTAATGAGACGTTCAGTCCTATTATCGTGTCTCCGACTAAGAACGGTGACGGTAACTTTGAGTTCGATCCAATCGGGCCTCCGGCCTTTGACTTTCGGCAAAGGCTCGAGTCGCTGCGACTCAACCAGTTTGCCACACGAGGCTTTATCCCCGCACAAAATATATTCGACTCGAGCGTCCAGTTTGATGTTTCTATTACATCGTCCGAACGCTTTATGCGCAATGGTGGGTTTGTAAATACTCAAAGAGGTGGGTGTTCAGAGGAAGGCTCTTTTAGACATAGAATGCTCAGCCCTGGTATGGGGATAGAATCCTCCGAAATGCTGCCAGAAGAGTCGCTACAGGCGAGTACCCCAAAGCAGTTTCCTTCTATACGGATCGACTCGCGCTCACAGATCCCCGATGTGGCGTCGATCCACCAACCGCCACGTCTGGACCCCCCCGCCACCGCGGGGACTCATGTCCGGACTGGAGAAGATAACAACTCCGGACAGAATGCTTCGCCACCGCGGAGTCCACTAAAACTGTTCGGGGCACACGACACGTATACCAACCGCATTCTGGTGCGCCGAATCAGCCAGTATGAGAACGACTTTTCGAGTTCAGTCAATGCCGCCGAGCGCTCCCCTGAGCAGCCGCCTACTCAAACAACCCAGAAACTTACTACTGATTCTGCTTTAACGCAAGACAAGACCAGCGATGAAGCCCGTGCTGATAATGTACTGAAGCTCCGCGGTTTGCCAAACTTTGGTGGTGGTGATCTTGAGGGTTACCATTTTAATGAAAATAGTGTTTCGCCAGTTGGGCCGTCTGGAGAAGGACTTGTGCGTAAGATGCCGATTCCTAGGATCTCCATTGAGGACCTGCGTATACCACGAAGCCGAACTCGGGGTCATACGCGGGGTCGGTCGATGACAGAAAAGCCGGCTACTGTCGACGCTGGGGATGAGAGTTTTATGACAAACCTACTGCAGTTAACGCCGAGAAGAGATGGTAGTGCCGAAGGCAAGAGATTGCGGTCTTCGCCATCAAAGGATCCAACGCCCAAGCGAAGGAGGACTCTGCATAAGTCTGATATTGCGTACGGGATGGATGAAATGGTGGGACGTGTTAGAGGCACACATCTTTTGACTGACTCGGTGGACTCGGAGAGACAAAAGCAGAAGGATTCAGAGGACGATAAGGAGGAACGCGACCAACAGGAACTTGAGAGTCAGGGACGGGACAAGGGGGAGAAGGGGGAGAGCCTATTCCGGAAAAAGCGGCCGACATTTGAAGATTTATTGGCCGGCAGTAGTGACGATGGGGAGGATTGGGTTAACTCTCCCGACCGGTTGCCATCACCCCAACACACAGACCACAACGACCGCCCTCATTCACCAAACTTTGAAGGATCGCCATCTCCGGCTGCTACTCCATTTCGCGCTGCTAGTGTCCAGCCACATGTAGTATCAGACCGCAAGCCATCAATTAAGACTCAGGATTTCCTGGATGAGGCCGGTAAGATTATGGCCATGATTCGGAACCAAGTCCGTCAACCATCGATGCTGGATCCCGTTAGTGAGCATGTTTCCGAGAGCCCTGAGTATGCCGATGATGATAGCTACCAGTCGTCAACAAAGGAACCATTTGATAGGCCACCAAGCCGCAACAATGCGGCACCAATATCACGTCCAGGGAGCCAAAAAATGGATCCGGAGGTTGCAAACAAGCTGCGCAAGTATCAAGAGTTGGGAGATATGGCCGAGCTAATTTCATCCTCGGCGCGGTCTGTTAGCCAGGCACATGAGGTCATCAAAGAGGCCAAAGAGCTGCAACAGAAGTTGGACCAACAACAGAAATCTCACCAGGATAGGCGCGAGAAGCAAGATAAGCTTGAGGCAGAACAAAGACCGGCTCAGCGTCGTCTTATTTCCAACAAGCTTCGAGGACCTCCGCCAGCCCTTGGTATGCCCTCCCAAGCGAACTTTTACCAACGCAAGAGTAGTCGTTTCAGTTTCGCGGATATGCCGTTGGATGCTGAGTATAGTGATCCGCCTAACATTCAAATTACTCGTAACTCAGACCCGACAGTTGCGGCGCATTCTCGGTCAGTGGAGGTCGAATATCCTTCACACGGCTCTAGGGCATCATTGACGACCACTTCGTCGAGAGCATCGGATTCTAAGAAGACGATCGCGCCGGAGAGTGTCTCACATTTGATCCCAGATCAAGTTGGTAACATGTTCTTGGACCGCGAGAAAAAGACGTGGGTTAAACGCAAAGAGTCGATTACCTATCTGCGACCAATGACTGGAGACTCGACGCGCCTGACGAGCAGTCGGGGTACTGTGGAGTCTTCAGACCCAACTAGTCTGGCCTTGCCAGTTTCAGGAACCGGAGTGCTGCTCCCATCGGACGATACTGAAGATGACCCATTTGCAAGCATTGCTGATCTTTCAGTTGATATTGTTGCTGAAATGAATAACCTGAAGCTAGGCACGGGCAAGACTAATGAGACAGAGCAGAGATTTGTCGAGATTAACTCCTCGCCGACCAAGACGCCGGCAGGTGGCCGAGATGGGTCTGGTAGGGCCAAGGGCTTTGTGACTTTCTCTCCCGATACTGCCGTGGGAGAAAACATGTCGCCCCGGGCTATAGATGAGTTGGTTAAACTAGGGACCCGGTCGCCAAGTGGGTCATTAAGTCCAGCGCGCAAGGACACTAAAAAGATGACGTTGCGACCCAAGATCTCCATTACGGAGATTACCGCGGACGGGGTCATTGGCAAGAGTGAGGTTGTAAAGAAGGCGAAGACGGGTACCACAAAGATGCGTGCTCCAGTGGCTATCCATGTGGAGGAGAAGACTGAGGACTTATCTACTGAGCCTGAACTACCGACTCCCAGACCGATCGTTGCCGAGAAGACACCGGCGCATAAGAATAACAGGCAACAGGCTTCGCATCCACCACTTTCGAACTCGGCTAAGAAACGGAACGCTATCTCCTTCTCGTCCCCGATTGCCTCTGTTATCCGTGATGTATCTCCGACTAGCTCTGATGATCCTCGATGGGACCTTCCAAGTGCGCCGCAGAATGATAGCTCTGCTCCAGTGACACCTGGATCAGCAGCTAAACCGGCGCTTAAGTCTTCCCTACGGAAGACACCCAACTCGCGTCCAACGTCGCGCAAAACATCAATTACGCGGTTGGCTTTTGTCCCGCGGCCTGTTTCTCGTATCGATGAGCGCGAGGAAGACAACAGCAGCAATGGATACAGCTATGGACGTAGCTATACATACAGCAATGCACTTAAGGAGTCTATCAACAGTCTTGGTAGACATGACTATGATGATGACGACAAGCAGTTGACGGTCTGCGAGACGAGTATGGTTGAGCACCCTTCTGTACTGGCAGAGCGTGAGCGGGAACGGCGGGCCGGGACGAGCAGCAGTCTGAGCTTTGTACTCACGACACCGGCAAACAAGCACCTTCAACACCACCATTTTGGCGGTAATGATAGCGCAACGATTGCTCGTCATGTGGGCCGGTTATCACTAAGTCCATTGTCTGAGTTTACTATCCATCCGGATGAATCGTATGCGCTCGAGGTCAGTTATGTCTTTGGTAGCCGACATCTGAAGACGGGTGATGGCTCCAAGCGGACGATGTCGATTACTGTTCGGGATCTCGTGGAGCGGTTAACGGAAGCCGAGCCGTCAGTCACTTTCTGGGATGATTTGGAGGACTTGGATCTTCATGAGAACCGACTGAGCTCGTTACACATGCTTGATGAGTTTTGCGGAGGGCTTATCAAGCTGGACGTATCGGGGAACGCATTAACTAGCTTGGATGGTGTTCCGTCGGGCTTGCGTCAACTGAAGGTTTCACACAATAATGTGACGGAGATGACGTCATGGGCTCACTTGATGAACTTGCAGTACCTTGATTTGTCTAACAACGATCTTAAGAGTCTATCGGGGTTGAAGAATTTGGTACACCTGCGAAGCATCAAAGTGGACAACAACCAGCTAACCAGCTTAGATGGTCTTGGTAATCACGACGGGATCTTGAGTATCCGGGCTCGGGGGAACCGAATCACCGAATTGGACTTTACTGATTGTGTGCTTGCGAGACTAGAAGATCTGGATGTTGGAGGGAATGAGATCAGTCACGTGGAAGGTCTCGAGCTTTTGCCTGCTTTATCAAGTCTGAAGATCCAGAACAATCGCCTTCTTTCCTTGGGCATTCGCTCAAAGATTCCGGGTCTTCGTGTACTTGAGATTGGCGACAACGATCTCTCCAGCATCGATCTTCGTAACCTGGGTGGTCTCCGCATCCTCCACGCTGACCGTAACCGTATCGTCCGTCTTGAAAACTCCCATTATGCCAAGAATCTTGATTCACTTTCTCTGCGTGAACAACGCGGTTGTGATCACCTTGATCTTTCATTCCTTTCACATGCATATGAAGTCCGCAAGTTGTTCCTATCTGGAAACGCCATAAATGCCTTTGCCCCACCCGTTGATTTCCTTAACCTTCAGCTTTTAGAAATCGCCAACTGTGGTCTCCAGTCTCTCCCAGAACATCTCGGCCAGACGATGCCGAATCTTCGCACCGTCAATGTCAACTTCAATGCATTGTCCGATCTCACGTCTCTTATGTACATTCCGCGCCTGAAGAGGCTTCTCGCCGCGGGAAACCGCTTGGCCGACGCTACCATGACCACAAGACTGCTTACCCAGTTCCCCCACTTGGCTCATGTTGATTTACGTGACAACCCCTTGACACTGGGGTTCTACCCGCCAGCCATGCACGTGATGTCGTTGTCTCGGCGTGCACCTGATCCGTTTACGTTGCCGATTGGTGACGAGGATAGAGACAGGGCGTTTGCTGAGAGATTGGACCGGGGAACAAAGATCCGGAGACGGTTGTATTGGATGGTGTTGGTTGGATGTTGTGGGAGATTGCGGGAGATTGATGGACTGCCTGTTCGTAAGGATGTTGTTCTTGGGAGAGATGATGAGGGAGTTGCTGAGGAGTTAGTACGGGATGGGTTGGTGCCGAGAGCGCTGGTGGCATGGGATGGTGAAGTTGGGGAAGAGCAGAGCATGGCGAAGGCGAGGAAGTAAAATGGCTTGTATCATATATTGGGACTTTTGTTTGGGGCTTGGGTTTGGGCTTGTTTTGGTGTTTGGCGTTACGGTCATAGATTCACGTTAAAAGAGGCGTCTGTATTGCTTGAACAAATACTTGTAATTCTCATATTCTAATTCACAGATCATATGGTTTAATCACGTGACATAAGATACCCGTCCTTATTTAGGGTTCACTTTGTAGGATCCAAACAATCTAGGAATCCTTCCTTCATTCTTGACATTAGTGAGCTACTCCTAATCACGCAGAGCCTGCAACCCGAACTCTATCCCGACGTCACAGTCAGCCTGCGTGACATACAACTGCACGACGTACGTTTGCAGATTTCCCGCCTGACAAATCCGCTGGTAACGAGACAAGATCCATGGGATGCGCGGGGGCTGCAGTGGTGATATGCAAGCACTAAGTGGATGGGCCGGGGGTGCGTGTTGTTGGGCGGTGGTTGAAAAGAGAAGGAGGGAAGAGGCGTAGAAGGGAAGGGGCGAGTTGGACGTAACTATGTAAAATGTTGTTTGTTTAAGGAAGGTACGCGTGTTGGAGAGGGGGGGGGCGGGTTTGAGGGGAAGGAAGTGAAAATCTTTTATTTTTGGTGATGATGGGAGATTTTGGAGGCGGGAATTGTTAGGTCAGTGGTGATGCTATTCTCAGGGTTGTTTTGCTTTGGTAGAAGTAAGGTGACATATTGACTGGTATGTATGGGAGGGCTTGGGTTTGGGGCTAGCATACTGATTGGTAAATGAGGTTGGGCGGGGGGCTTGTGACCTAGGGAGTTGGCACTGGGGCTAGGGATGACGATGGGGGAGTTGACGTGGACGGGCCAGTTGGTGTCGATGATGGCATTGACATTTGGGCTGGCGGTGAAATCTGGGGGAGATGACTTTCTTTTTCTTTGGACTTAGTGATGACTGATTGTTGCTTTTATTTCTAGTGACCGACCACCTGAATGGAAGACATCGCGGTCAATGACGATTGACGGATTACAACCCTAATTACATATTTGACTACCGAGCGCATTTAGAAGCTTGATCCCAGTTGCGTATTGCATTGAAGGGGAGCTTGAGCATTGATTCGGTCGTGATCTGGGTATGAACTTGATTATTGAACTGGCTTCATCAACATCTTGCCTTAGGCTACCTTCATCGCCTTTTTTCGTCTCTGTCATTTTGTCCATCTCTCTTTACACGCGACACGACTACATTACACAAAATACACCATCGATATCCATATAACTGTAATCCAACTATCGCCCAACCATAATCAATCATCATCGACTATTGATCGCGCCATCGCAACTCGACACTCACCCGACACTCGCCGCGCCACCCACGATGGCCCCCTCCACTCCCACACCTCCTCTCAACCTCCCTACAACCCGCCGCCTCGTTCCCCGATCCCACCCCATCACCATGTCCTCCTCCGTCCCAGCCCCATCCACAAACCCCTCCAAGTCGCAATCGCAGTCGCAGTCACCAGCATCTCCTACAACACATGCACCTTCTCCAGTCTCCCCAATCGGCCTTGAGCGCTCTCTCTCAACTCACTCCGCCCACTCGACAACCTCCACACGCAGTCATCGATCTGCCCGGCTCCGCAGACGCCCAGGGATGCCGGGGACCACAACGTCGTTATCGACTAGTGCATCCGCGAGCACGTCGCATAGCGATAAGAGCCTTACATCGTTCCCTTCGTTCTCGGGAGAGTCTCCGCGGCTTGATGGGGAATTTGAATTCGGGAGTATCTCTGGTGAACTTAGCACCTCTCTGCATTCGGTTGCGGGAAGCAACGCCAAAGGGAAGGGCCCGGCGAGACCGCCAATTACAAGGACTAGGAGTAGTGTTAGTGCGGTGGGGCCTGCAGCGGGGAAGACGATTAGCAGGTCGGCGTCGCGAGATCGGTTTGGCGTTGGCTCGGGTGGCTTTATGCCAGGGAGTGTGCCGGTTGCGCAGCCGGTGACGACGGCAGTTGTCACGACTAATGTCGGCAAGGCGGAAGCCGCTGCTGCAATTGTCGAGAATCTGACTCGGGGATCGGCAGCAGTAACTGCGAAGACTCCGGTAGAATCGATAAGAGGAGGCCTGTTTGAGGATGATCCCATTGCTGTGCAGAAGATTCCTGGGGCACTCCATTTGGCGGATAATGAACATATTGAGAGATTGATTGCGAGGCATGGAGCGGTTGGATTAGTTAGGCAGATTGCAGAGGATCTGGCGACGAGGGATTTGCAGATGTCGGTGGCGAGACGGAGGGCAGAGGAGAGAGAAAGGGCACTGCGGAGGATTTGTCGGGAGAGTGGACTGTCGAATCTAGAGTTGGAGAATCGACTAAAGGTGGTGGAAGCAGACATGCGCTCACTAGATGCCAATAAGAGGCAACAAAGTGAGAGCGCTTTGTCGAATATGATGAATGAGGCTATGGATAGTGAAGTTATTTCTCCCGATTCAAAAGATCAAGCGACGATTCGCGCGGCATCGGGTCCAGTCGCTGCTGCTGGCGCTTCCGTGGCCACTGGCTCGAGCAAAGATAACCATACTGCCGCTAAGGGAACAGCCAAAGGCTGGAAAGATTACATATGGGGCGCCGGCCCTAAGAAAGCCGGATCGCCCGCTCAGACAGCCCGAAAGACTCCCCGCGTCAGTGAGCGTCGTCCACTCCAGGACGACCTCTTCAACCCCCCTGTTGATTCTCCCACCGAAGAAACCACTCCAGCAGCCCTAGCTAGTCACCTGCGCTCCGCCAGCCAATCATCTAATGCTAGCGCTAATACAACACAGAGTGAAGCGTCGAAAAAGACATCGCTTGCCAGCTTTGCCTTGCGTTTGGTCGTTGGTAGTGCTCGAGACCCTGATTCGCCACGAGGCCGTACTAGATCTGCGGCGTCGAACTTGGCGGCTCAGCATAATACGGCAAAGGCGAGACCATCGCCAGCGGCGAAGGCGTTGTCTAAGCAGTTGGTTACTAAGGGGTCAGTTGGCTCTTTGAACTCGACAGCGTCAGGAACGACCAGACGGGGAGTTGCGGTAGTGGGTGGATCGCGGAGTGGTTTGCCGGAGCGGTGGGATACTATGAGGAATAGTCCGCCCGGTAATTCGGGGGCGGACCCGGTTATTGCGGCGGAGAACTATGGGCCGGTGGAGATGGATACTATTTTACCGCCGGATGGGCAACCGCCGACATTGACGCATATATACAATCGGTATGCAATCAAAGAGAATCTGTTAACTGATCGCTTTGGGTTTATTTATGACCAGCGACGCAAGAAGAGACAGAGGGAGGCGGCGAAGTTGGCACAGGAAATGACGAAGGGCGGCAAGAAGGCTAAGGAGATGCTTACCAACAACAATTCACGAGTATCTGCAGGGCCATCAAGCGATGACTTTGAGGGGTCAGAAGCAGGCAGTACCAGGCCTGGGAGTCCTGGAGATTCTATACTTGATGATTCAGCCAGTGGGAAGAGTGGATGGCAAGATTATTTGAAAATCGCCACGTTCCCTACGGAGTTGTTGGCGCATACTCCGTCGATGAGCGGGCCTGCGATGGAGGTTACGGTTGGTGAAGATCGCGAGAGGGAACGAGGCGCTAAAAGTCCCACGGCCGAAGCGGGTGACAATGGCGTGCGGGGATTCACACCGATGGCAGGAACTGTTACAATGGGGCCGGTGGGGCCAGGTGAGGGTGAGGAGGAGCAAGGGGAATCATCTGCTATCGTGGCGGGTGGAAACGGCGGGGGGAATATGGAGGAAGCTGATGATGTGGAGCCGGTTAAGTTGTTGTTGAGGCAATTGTCAGATATGCATGACCAGTTGCAGAGGGAACGGGAGATTCGGTGGAACGACTTTTTGCGGAAAGTCCGGGCTGAGCGCAAGCGAGAGGGCGAGGCCGCTGCAGCGGCTGCTGTTGCTGCGGCCGAGGCAAGATTTGAGGCGCCGGCGGTCATTCTTCCGGAGGCCAAGTTGGCGGATGGCGAGATGATTGGGATTGCTGGACTGGGAAATAAGGGCAAGGTTGGGCGGGCAAAGTGGAATGAGTTCAAGGCATTGGTGCTCGGAGGGATCCCAGTCACGTATCGGGCAAAGATTTGGGCGGAGTGTTCGGGGGCTACAGAACTGAGAGTTCCAGGGTACTATGATGAAATTGTTGCGGCGGGAGAGAAGGGGTTGGATGAGTCCGTTGTTTCGCAGATTGATATGGATATCCGAAGGACTTTGACGGATAACATCTTCTTCCGGAAGGGCCCAGGGGTGGAAAAGTTAAACGAGGTGTTGTTGGCTTATGCTCATCGGAACAAGGACGTTGGCTATTGCCAAGGTATGAATCTCATAGCTGCGAACCTTCTTCTCATTACGCCAACAGCTGAAGATGCGTTCTGGTTGCTGGCGAGTATCGTCGAGTTGATATTACCCGAGGGCTACTACGACCACTGGCTCCTTGCTTCCCGCGCTGACCAACATGTCCTCCGGTCTTACGTTGCCACCGTCCTTCCCAAACTCTCGGCCCACCTAACCGCCCTGTCCATCGAACTCGAAGCCCTCACCTTCCAATGGTTTTTGTCCGTCTTCACCGACTGCCTCTCGGCCGAAGCGCTCTTCCGTGTCTGGGACGTCGTCCTCTGTACGCAAGACGGCTCCACCTTCCTCTTCCAAGTCGCTCTAGCCCTCCTGAAGCTCAACGAGGCTGCCTTGTTGAAGTGCGAAGGGGCGGCGGCAGTTTACACTTATATCAATCACCAGATGACGAATCATGCAATTAGTATTGACGGGTTGGTTCAGGCGAGTGAGGGCTTGAGAAAGGTTGTGAAGAGGGTAGTGGTTGAGGAGAGGAGGGAGGTGGCTCAGGAAAGAGAACGGGGAGTGTTAAGGGAGCGAGAGGCAAGGTTGGCGGCGATTGCTGCGGGTAATGGATCAGGATCCGGGTCGGGAGCAGCTTCGGTAAGGTCTTGAGAATCAGGATGGGAATGAGGATAAAGGTGAGGATTTGGATTTATTTGATTTGGGGTTTGTTGGTTCTGTTTATCTGATACCCAATTATAGACAAGTTTGAGGCTTTATTTGTTCCTTACTTATTTTATTTTATTATATCTTTAATATGATTTAAAGCATTTCCATCTCCTTGACCGTACAAGTACTAAAACTACAAGCAAGTAAAACAATTCTGTGATGTAGCATTATCATCATCATGATCAACATTAACTTCACTCTTCCCTATATATATAGTTCCCTATATATAGTCGTCCTTTACAACCTCGACTTGGGCGCCACAAGGCCTCTGGCTCCATACTCCTTCTCTCTCGCCTTCAAGTCCTTCTTCTCCTTGGCTTCTTCCCTCTCCCACCCTTCCTCGGTCATCATCCCCATCACCTCTCGCAACATCTCCGCCCTCATCAACCCATAAACTCCCGTCTGCCCCTTCTCAGTCAACCGGCGAGTCCCGACCAACTCCATAGCCTCATTCATTCCACCCAGAACATCGACGATGCCCAAGGTAATGGCTTCGGGTCCAGGGATCCTCTTAGCCTCCAGGGCAAGTGTGCGGTAAACCGGCGCCGACACCTTGGCACGGAAGATGGCGGACATCTGAGGCTTAAGAGGGACGCCAAAGTCTAACTCATTAAGGCAAAGGAACCCCTTCGCCGGATTCATAACCCGATAATCATGAAACATCGCCGTCATAAATCCACCCGCAAACGCATGCCCATTAATCAGTGCAACCGTCGGCATCGGATACGTCGCCAGCCGCACCCACAATCTATATAATCCCTTAAGCCAAAACTCCTTGCCCAGCGCCACGGCGTGCTCGAGGTCGAGGCCGTTGGAGTAGAATTTCGAGATTCCCGAGGTCGTGATGACGACACCGGACGGGTACCGGGCCTCGAGGAGGTCGAGGGCTTCGAGGAGGGCGCGGCATACGGGCAGGGTGAGGCGGTTATCGGCTGGCGCGGTGAGAGTGACGAGATATGTGAGGGGGGCTGGGGAGGTCGCGGTGATGGTACCGGGTGGGTATTTGCCGTGGGCGGGGATCTTGATTGTGAAAAGTTGGGACATGTTGGCGGATGGATGATTCGATAGGTGGTTATTATTTGCAAAAAAAGAAAAGATATCAAGGATGGCGCATACAAAATGAAGTTTTAAAAGGCAAGAACCGCGATATTAGATTTGAGGCAGTGGCGCATTCCCACAATATAAATAACGTCGCTGGTTCCTTCCTTTATTACTACGCTACTGAATTCACACCACTTGCCTGGCCCCTGTTCTGTTCTCCACCGCCGCTGCCGCCGCTGCCACGACCACTATTACCACGTTCTTGCTCCAATTAGCGACTTCTTCTACAATAGAGTTACATGCATGCCCAACCCTCTTTGTATGGAGTTCCACCCACAACTAAGACCAAGGACCCAAATGCCCCACAAAAATCTACCCTGCTACCGAGACCGTCCGGCAGCAATCTGTACAAGCCGCGGCCCATTATCACATGTACGGGCCGCGTTGGATTTACTTGTAGTAAGAAGCTACGTAGCTGGGGGATCCTGGGGAAATGGGGCTGGGGGATCCTGTTGTCTCAAGATGGAGAAAACCACATGGGCGCGTTCGTCGTAGAATGGTATTGGCAACTGGCGTATTGTGAATTGACAGCTGATACACTGTTTATTGGCAGCTGGCGTATGAGCGTGTTAGGATATGTGGGCTACGTTTCAATTAATGAACGGACGACGTCATGAGACACCAGATGGTTAATTGATGGTTCTTGCGCATTGGACACGGTTGGAATTGTCTAGCTACTAATGAATAATCTCTTCATTTCTTGTCGTTCGTTTCATTCTTCACTTTGAGATACCCTTTTTATATCCACACAAGCCTAGCAATTGCCTCTATCTCCTTCACCCAGTTCATCTACACAATCTCCCGCCCCAACCACACATCACCATGCCTCCCAAACCAACAACCCCCGCCCTCACTCCCTCCGGCCAACCTGTCCGCCATTTCGTAATCCTCCACCCTGACCTCGGAATTGGCGGCGCCGAACGCCTCATTCTCGACGCTGCCCTCGGCCTCCAAGCCCTTGGCCACCACGTCACCATCTACACCTCCCACAGCTCTCCAAGCCATTCGTTCCCCGAAGCCCACAATGGCACCCTCGACGTGCGCGTCCGCGGCAACTTCTTCCCCGCTCACATTCTCAACCGCTTCACCATTCTCTGCTCTATAATCCGCCAGCTCTGTCTTATCGCCCAAGTGTACACCACCGGTGAACTTGACGAAGTCTTCAAAACTAGCGGGGCCCCCGGGACGTTCCTAGTCGACCAATTGTCCGCTGGGCTCCCGGCGCTCCAGTACCTCTGGCAAGATGCCGGCATTATTTTCTACTGTCACTTCCCCGACATGCTGCTAGCCCTTGGCCGCGAACATTGGTACAAACGCCTCTATCGCATTCCTTTCGATTTCCTCGAACAATGGACCACCAGCTACGCCCACGCCATCGCCGTCAACTCCTCCTTCACCAAATCTATGGTTACCAAAGCCATGCCACTCCTCGCCCACCGTGATCTCCGCGTCGTCTACCCCGCCATCACTCTCCCATCTGACCCTATCGTCCATACTCCTGACACCGACACCTCCGTATCCTGGCCCGCGTCTGAAAAAGTTATCCTCTCTATCAACCGCTTTGAGCGCAAAAAGGACATTGGCCTCGCCATCCGCGCCTTCGCTGGCATCCCTCCCGCCGCCCGCTCCACTACCCGCCTAATCATCGCCGGAGGCTACGACCCCCGTGTCCCCGAAAACGTCGAATACCACAACGACCTCCAAGCCCTCGCCACGTCCCTCTCCCTCACCCACCACACCGCCACCACCCTTGAAGCCGCGCTCGACGCCCCATCTATCCCAGACGCCCAAGTCCTTTTCCTCCCCTCCATCCCCTCATCTCTCAAAACTGCCCTCCTCAAAGCCTCCCGCCTCCTAGTATACACTCCCACCAACGAACACTTTGGCATCGTCCCCCTCGAATCCATGCTCCACGGTGTTCCCGTCCTCGCCTGTTCATCCGGCGGTCCCACCGAGACGATCCTCGACGGGGCAACCGGGTGGCTGCGGGACCCTGCGGATATCGAGTCATGGACCGAAGTGATGGCGGCCATCTTGTCGGATTCACAGGCGACGACGCAGAGACGGGCACTGATGGCGGCAGCAGGGAAGAAGAGGGTGGAAGGGTTTGGTGTTGCCAAGTTGGCCGATAGGTTGCAGGGGATTGCGAGGGATGTGGCCGATGTGCGGAGGGGGAGGACTATGCTGACCACCATGTTGAATATGCTAGGGATTATCTTGACGTTTTTGCTGGGCTTGTTTGTTGCGCAGGTTTTGCTATAGGATATCCGTAGATGCGAGATTCGGCGATATGTAGAGTTGCCGAGTCATACTAGACAAACATAAACACATAAGCGTATATATATACAAATACATAGGACTCTCAATGTATGGTCTAAAAAGACAAATATATTCACAATAAAAACCAACAAGTTTTTGGTGTATTAATCTTCAAATCCTCAAAAATATATTTCATATATTCCACTCCTCCTCACTTGACCATCATCATCACCCTGTCCTATATTCAATGCAAAAACAACCCAAAAAAAAGAACAAGATTCCGCTCATAGTAAATCCGAGAAAATGACAAGAAATTAATCCCAACAGCAACTGTTCCCAACCATCTAGGGAAAATCAATAATGAATGGAAAAAAAAAGAATAAAAAAAGACAAGAAAAAAGAGGTATCAGTGTCATGAGCCGAGAGTGATGTGTAACCAAAGAACTGTCGAGTGAATCCAAAGAACAAGAAAAATAAAATAAACAGAATCAACAATAAAGCCTCCCATACATGATCAAGTTGAACAAACAAAAGATATGCAAAAGAAAAACAAAAAGGAAATGGGCCAAGAAGCCATAGCCAACACCCGCCGCGCCTAGTCGCGCGAGCAGTCAACCTTCTTGGCGGTTTCACTGCTGCAGATGCTAGCATTGGTATCACGCCGACGAGGGGGGAAGCGGGGATGGTACGTAGTATTATTCTCGGTAGCGCGGCTCCGTCTGCGCATCGGCAGTGTCAGCCCTTCGTCGCTGTCCGAGTCATCAGCATCGTCAGCGTCATCCTCATCCTCAGTATAGCTCACGTTAGTCTGCGCATACGAAGTCTTAGTCGACGCTGCGTCAGGCTGCAACTCGCCCGCAGAGGTCCGAAGAGGCCCGTTTAGAAGAGGAAGAGGACTTGGAGTAATGCGCTGCTGATCTAGCTGAACCGGAATGATGTTCTCCGAAGGTTCAAGACACAGGAACCCAGATTCAGTACGATCCTTGGCCAACGCCGGAGGAGTCATCGAGTCTGTAGTACGGTAAATCTTGCTGATCGCCTCCCTGCCTATGTCATCACCTTCATTGTCCATATCCGCAGAAACGGAGCTGGCGCCACTGAGAAGAGCAGGCAACGAGGGATCTGACTGGTATGCCGCAACATTGACATGGCTGGCAGACTTGGAGCATTCCCCTGCCTTCGCTAGGTTGGCCGATGACATGGGACTGTTGAGTTCACTGGGACTGCTGAGCGGAGTCTCAGTAATAGATTCTTCACAGCCTGAAGCGCCCATCGAGGTTGTCGAGCTGACGCCAGTCGATGCTCTTGTGCGAGACCCACTGGAAATGCTTTCCAGCGACTTGATCGGTTCCACAAGAGAAGAACCAGACTCACGTGCCTCTGGAATCACAGTGACGCGAGTAGCCATTGCAGCAGTATCTAACCGTGGAGACAAGACGTCACCGCGCTTCTTATCAACCGAAGTAAGGCAGAGGAAGTTGTTAATACCTCTGGCGGAAGCAACAGGCGTGTAGTGTGGGCTACGGCCAATATCCACAGACTGGATGGTGCGGCCATGGCGGACACGTCGCGGACTAGATGGCGCCGTGGCGTTAGTGGCAGCGGCAGCGTCAACCGACCTAGCACTTATCAAACCAGTAATTGGGGAATGAGATCGCACTGTAGGAATATGGCTGTGGGTAACGCCGCGGCTACGGGATGCAGAGCGCATCACTAGGACATCCTCCTTGGCATCCATACCAGCTAAATCATCTGAACTGTCAAACACCGGACGGTTCAGACCGGACTCGTGAGCAAGAATAGCTGCCCGGTCAAGGCCATGACTAGCCACCGACTTGCTGTGAGAGTTACGGTGAGACCGGAGCGAGGCAGAATGCCGCAAATCGGACATCCGCCGGCGCGGCGGTTCCTCCAACGACTTTTCAAGGACATGGTCCCGGCTCATAGCCGGCGCACTCGGGTTATGGGGGGTCGACATCTCGGGCAAAACACCAGCCAGATGGTCGAAGATGAGAGACGAGGTGCTCTGGGGACTAAGCGGTGAGTTAACTGTCATGCTAGTAAATAATGGATGTGGTTCTTCAGGGCGGATGCTCCGACGCCGACCTGGCTGGCCGTCACGCGGCAAGGCGGAGCTCTGAAGAGACGCTCGAAGATCAACCGACGATCCTGCGTTGCTGCTCGGAGCCCGCCGCCCGACTTTACTGGCGTCGCGCTCCCCCCCGCCTAAAGGGTGCATCACCTTTCCGACGGCCTTCTTAACAGCGGAACGAGCGCGTTCAAGAAAGGTAAGGGGGACAACGGCGTCATCAAGCTCTCTATCATCAACTTGGATCCGGCAGCCATCAGAAGGGCGAGCAGGATCGGTTTCTTCAATCCAAGCCTCGACATCCGCAATATCACGAGTAACCCAAGGATGGCGCTTGATCTCGCGGAGACGAATGCGCTTCTCTGGGTCCTTGGTCAACATCTTGCGCAATAGGTCCAGTAGCTCGGGATCCACATTCTCATATACAGCTTCATTGTCATCTCTGTACGGAGCGCGGTTTTGACGCTGGAACAGGGACGAAGTAGCGGGTGACGTAGAAGGATCCACAGGTACCAAGCGGACCTCGGACAAGTAAGGCTCCTCTGTCGCAATCTTACGGAACATCTGGTACTCGTCCTCAGCTAAGAAAGGAATACGCGCGTAGATCAAGCAGTAAAGAGTAACTCCAAGGGACCAAACATCAATCTGCTCAGACACCTTGTATTGCTCTTTGTCGATATCGGTGTAGCATAACTCAGGTGCAAAGAAGGCGGGGGTACCAACAGTCTTGGACAACTCTCGGTCGTCGTCAAAGTCAGTAGCCTCCGACTCAGAAACGGTACCGTCATCTTCGCCCTCTCTGATGGGACGTCCAAAGTATGAAACACCAAAATCAGAGATCTTGACGCGGCGATCACGAGTCCACAGCAGATTAGCCGGCTTGATATCGCGATGAACAACACCTTGGTAGTGCAAGTACTCCAGACCCAACACTGTATCACGGAAGGTAGACCGCGCCCGCTCAAAAGTAAAGCAAGGAACATATGAGAAATCATCGGCAAAGGGATCGTGAGTGACTAGACCAGATTCGAAATCACCAGCAGAAAAGCGAGAAAGTACGGAAGCGGGACGGCTCAGCGTGCTGTCGCGGTGCCCGCGGTATGAAGATCCTTGCTCAGACTCTTCAAGGTCGTAGATGTGGCTACGGACATGGGTAATAGGCTCCTCGTTGATTTGGGTGTTTTTCATGATGCCCGAGGAGTAGTGGTGGACAAGAGATGAAATAGACTGGTTACGAGAAGGGGCGCGAGAAGTGGCGCGAGAAGCCGCAACGGAACTGGGAAACGAAGTGGAAAGACCAAGGCCATGCTCCATGGTGACAAAGTTGTTGGTCGAATGATTGCGAGACATAGCCATACTACTGGTGTCTTCGCGATCATCTTGAGTCAACTCATCATCATGATCTCTGGATACGGGAGCCCAGAAATCACCCTGGTTCCCATAGTTCAGTTCTACAATGCGGTCTTCTTCCTGCTTAATGCGAGAAAGATCAGCCATGTGCTCCTGCATGCGCTCATGACGCATGACCTCATCATTCTCATCCGGAAGATCTCCAGAATTAACATAAGGACACACACGCTTGCGCTCCTGATCAACAATGTGAGGCAAGCCCTTCTTACGCCAGCAGATCTCACCAAGCTCAACATACTCAAGAACCATGTAAATCTTCTTAAGTTCGGGGTCATCAATGACCTCCAATAATGCCACAACATTAGGGTGCCGAATTTTCTTGAGAATGGCGATCTCACGCATCGTCTTGCCACTATCGCTATTCTGAGCGGTGAGCTTACCAAGACGACGCTTCTTACTGAACCGCGGGATGATCTTAATTGCGACCTCCTCATTGGTTTCAATGTTCAAGGCCCGCTTAACCTTACCATGAACGCCGCGGCCAAGTTCCTTCATCACCTGGTACTGATTAATGAGCTTGCGGCCACCGGCATAGTACTTGCAAGCTTTGTTGGTTCTGTTGGAGCGCTGTTATTAGTCTTGGTCTGCTGGTAGATGGCGGGGAACAGTAGTAGTGATGATTGAGCTTACTCTCTAACAGTGCGGTTCTGAGGGGCATTCAGATATGGAGAACAAGTCCCGGAAGGGGACACTGACTCGTGTGGTGAAGTAACGATGCTGAGACCAACATTACTATTACTAGTCGATATGATACTACGGGGAGTGGGAGGGCTGAAGCGCCCCTGCGAGACACTTGGGGACGCCACCGGCATGGGCACAACACTAGAAGAAGGTGAGATGCTTAAACCGGAGACATTTGATCCCGAAGCTTCGAGAGGCTGGCCTGGCCTATGCTGCCGCGACGGCTGAGGGGGAAGTTGCTCCATGGCGGCGAGAAGATCTAGTGCGTCCCTGGTCGTATGAAGATGACATGCTGGACTTGTCGATAAGGGAGAAAACTCCCGGGGGGTGGTGGCGCGCAAAGGCAGCCCAGGTCCTGTCGCGAGTGTCGAGAGGAGAGACACTAAGGTGCAACAGGCGGCAGAAGATCCACAAACTGGATTGGAACGAACAGGTCACTTAAAGTACACGGTCGTGATTGCGATGTGGTTGTAGATGAGGATATCGCTTGGAACTAGATGTGTAGTAGAGCACAAGCAGTGCAGAATATCTCGGATACAGATGAAGTTGAGGAATTGTGAGTAGAGGTTGGCAGGTTGGTGTAGGTTGGTCGAACGTTTTTATGCGATTCGTATCATGTATAGTGACGATAAGTGGGTGCAAGACTTTAATGGCGGCAAACGGAGTATATCAAATCGACTCGTGGTATGAGGGGATACAAGATTATTATTTTTTTAATCTTATGTAGGCCCAAATAAACAAACGATGACAAAACTTGTGGCAACACACAAGACGAATAAGTCGAGACAAATATCAGCAATGGAGCGCGGGTTGTTCACTAGTGTCGAAGAACAAAGAAGTCGATAAGAACAACAAGTGAGAGTGTCAGAGTTGTGTGTGTGAGTGTGTGTGTGGGTAAAAAAGAAGTCGAGACAATGTGGACGCAAGAACAAAGTTGTTGTTCAAGATATGGCGAGAAAGGATAGGCAACTACCGTAAATAAAAAGCAGAAAAAAACACAAAATGCAATATGTGGAAACTAAAAAAGAAAAAAAAAATCAAGGAAAGTAGTTACGATGTCATGAAATTCGCAAGCTGTGACTTCATGGAAAGAGGTTCGGTCAAAAGAAGAAGGAGGTGGGCAAGCTTTTACCTAAAAGCCAAAATCACTGTGGCCGCAGGAGAAGAGACCAGACAGAGACTAAGGCGACGGCACCACGCAGCACGCAGTACGCAGCACGCAGCACGCCGCAGCTAATCGCAGCACCTGGTAGTAGTGGATTGTTAAATGCAGAATGCCCGGGGGGAGGCGATGTATAGTGCGGTAGCGGGCTAGGTGTGCTGGGACATAGAAGCCAGGAACAACCAAGAATAGAGGGGCGAGGGGTATTCTCGACAGGGGGCGCTAGAAGGCTGTCAGACAGGCTTAGTGAGGGCGGCGAGGGGCAAAGATGGAGGTGGTGTTAGAGTGTTAGAGGGAGGGAAGGGAAGGGAAAAAACTCAGGTTAGGTTTTGGTGTAGAGTCATTGGTGGGTTTAGTTAGGTGCTGGCTATGTGCTGTGTGCACGCCCCCTGGGGTCGCCTTTAGCCAAGAAAAGTGGGAAGGAATTTGAGCCAAGAGAGGATCCAGTGGAGGAAGTTACAGTGTAGTTGTGTGGTACTGTACCCAACTGGGCAAGAATGGGCGAAAATAGGCGGTTTGCTTGGTGGTCTGAGGCCAAAAATCCAGTTGGATTACATGCTGTGGTGATTTTATGGTGTGAATTGGGGTAAAGGATTCCATCGAAGCCACCGTTCATCACATACAACACACATTAAAAAAAAAATTTTAAAAAAAAAAATTTAAAAAAAAAAAATTTAAAAATATATATATATCAACGTTGTGATTACCATCATAATTAGCTCATCTCTCCCCTCAGTTCTATAACCGATCTAGCGATAATCAAGAAATTCCCCCTCCAATAGCTTCCATTGATCCCTATCAATCCATACCCTACTCTACAAGTGCCAGCCTGCCCCACCGCCCTTGTGCGCCCCTCCTAAGGGCGTGTCCCTAAACTCAGGTTCGGTCTACGCTCCTCCGTCCGTCCCAATCCCCACCACCATCCATCCACTTCGCCGCCCCTAGCCAAACCCAGCGGACCATGATTCCGCAATCTAGATATCTAGATATCTTATGGGTCCGCAATGGCACAAGCTGAATAAGTGGACACCCGCTGAACCCATTTGCCCAAAGTACGTCACGCAACGGCTTTCTACCAAAGACCCAACTATAACAGGCACCGATTCACGAACTGGCGGCGACCCATGGTCCGCAAGCCACCTTTGGCAACGGGTTCCGTATGTCACCAACCGGCTGCCAGACTAAGAAAGAAGAAAGAATGAAAAAGAATTTGAAAAAAAAAATTATATACCCAAAGAAGCAATCGGTTCACTATTATATGTATGTATGCATGGTTAGGTCTTACCATCCGATAATCAATTTGGGCAGTGGATACTGCGACTGCAGACTTTATCCTGTGCCAAGTTAATGTGATTGGTGGGTAGTGGGTAGTGGTTTCCTTTCTATCACTCGGGATTTCCTAGGGCAAGGAAGTGCAAAAAGCAGATGTTGCTTGGAAGTGATTTGATAGTTGATTGGATGGTTGATTGGATGGTTGATTGGATGGTTGATTGGGTGGTGACTAGAAGGAAAACTGGGGAAGCAGCCCACCTCCAGGTGACTCTAACAACGCCTGCTCGTCAATCCTAGCGGTTTCCCTCCAGGATAGCATGGGAAAATCCACGAGAAATTCATACGATGATGGTTAGACCCAATCCATATATCATCCGACACCTGCACTCGTAGAACAGCTCGCCTCAACGGTAACGATCTCTACAGACGGCGGGGCCCACCGAGACAAGAAAGCCTGGTGGTTGCATATGCACGATAGTTTGGCGAATGGAGGGGCAGGTGGGATTGGGGGCATCTACCTGGATTAGAACTTACGTGGATAATGGCGGAGGAGAAGTCAGGATGGTGCTAGGAGAGGCAGTTACAAGAGAGTGGTGATGGCAAAAAAGACAGGACATGCTTGCATAAGTGAAGATAGCGAGAGGTCACGAGACCGATTCGTACAGTAAGTACCCTGTCGAGCTGGTCCGATTTGAGGAGAGAGTGGATATGGGGATATGGGGTTCTTCTTTTTTTTTGTACATAATACTTGGATTTTTGTCGATGTTGCTTTGTGGTTGTGAATGAGTAATGAATGGACTTGCCTGACGCGCTGGCATCATAAGCATGAAATGTAAATCAGGAGAGCAAATGTTTTAAGTCGCAAATGGATATTTGTTTCTGGAACATGAATATTTATGCTCATCAAATTCGTCTATAATTAATTGAGCCACCTTGCATTCTCTTCTATCCACAGAAAGGGAGAGGCACATAACACGCCTTGTGATGAAGGCACAGAACCTCCAAACATATGATCCCCAAAACATGATCTTTATAAGGCTGGTTTCCAGCGGCCCAGTGATGTCAAAAGTCAGTACCAATTATTAGCATATGTCGTTGAGACCGTCATCCACTATTAAGCGGCCTGCCATGTGAGGCGTAAAGGACGCTTATGCACTAACACTCTGAGGCTCTTCTTCTTTTCTTATGGTTACGTACTCAGAAGTACTAAGAAGCAAAGTTACAGTGGCAAAAGTCTATCAATTTCTAGCATCTCTAACTTGATTTTCAACCTTTCTTCCCGAAAGAAAAAAAAAAAAAAAAAGAAAAAAAGGAGGCGATAAAATAAACTATTTTGTGTTCTCCAATTCTCAATTCCATCTTTATTCTCGTTTCCCAACGCACTGGCGATAGCAGCTCAAGTTCTAGACCCAATGTGGAGCTGCCTAAATTGAGGTTATTCCCAACGCCACTTACCACCTAAACTCTCTAGAAAGTTCGATGCAAACTGACTCTTACACCTAATAACCACCAACACCTGCAATCGCTATTTCAACGCCCATTGCATTTTTCCCTACCTAACGACCAAACATTGTAGAAATTACGACGGTATTTCCAGTGCTATATCGATTATTAAATCAGGGGTATCGAATGACGTTGTATCAGGGCGATGCTGGCAGTTCATGCAATATTATCAAGATGGTGATGGCCCCCTTGATTTTCTAGGTGACGGGCGAACATCGAAGTGGATTTAGTCAGCCAGTTTCTGTTGATATTTCCGTGTGGCATTGGACCAGCCGATGAATCTTTGAAAATCTTCGATAATCTTGGATTCTCGTAAAAGATTGCCAAAGATTCGAGACTAAGACGCTAAATACGTTGACGAGGATTCTGGAGGCCGCTACTCTACCGCGAACAGCCAGATAATAGCCCCACTAACTAACATCACTATTACGATCCAGGATACAGATATTACCTACACTTGTCTATATCTAGGTTATTTAGGCTCGTATAACGATTGAATGATACCATCACCATCACCATCAACATCACCAAGCAATTTACATCCCAACTCGCAATGGCTTCCACGTTTAGAAACAAGGCGAGAATCAGCTATCAATACACTTGCATATCTGAGCCAACGAATCGTTCCCTCGTCCTCCACAAAAGATAAGAAACGTCACGTAAATCTTCATCTCGAAAGAAGAATAAAATACATCAATTTTATCTTCCAGGGAGCGAGCCCGTCATCGTTATCACTATCTCTCGCTTACTAAGCCCGAGCTTCCGGTCACAAAAGTGAGCTGATCTCGTATATATGTATACATACTTCTACTTCTACAGCCAGTATCTTCTAGTGTTCTGTCCCTGAGGCTGAAGTCTACAGTGCATTGCCCGTGCATGGCCATTACCTCCGTCTATCCAAGACATACTCCGATGTCTAGAAATCCGCCAATTAAACGGCTCTCTTCAGATTGGTGATGCGGCTCGCCTTGCCTTCGTCTGGTGAGTTGGCGATTTGCTGGCTCACTACCGAATCATTGGGCAGGAAAGCGGGGAGATATGACAGATTTGCGAATTTGAAAATAACGGATATTCCTTTTATTGGTCATTATATGATAATCGCGGAATGGCGACATCCGCCTACCTATGAATTGAAGACCAATTGTGGGGTCTCTTGCTGTACAATCCCAAAATCTAAAAACTTGGGACGGGAACACCAGTCGGCTACATTTGTCATTACAGGTAATATTACTAGTTAGAGGAGTATCAAGGAGGCAGGTTGGGCTATTGACTATGAGTATGAGGAAGATCAAGGTGCTGATTCTAATAATTTTGGTGGAAGCAATGTGATGATTGTTGTATGTAAATCTGGCGATTTCCAAGTTCATATTAAAGTGGGGTATCGTATAACCCTTGTGATTATGTATAACCCTATGCAATGTGATGGCAGTTGAAACAGGGGAACAAATGTGGGTATTTTGGCTATTGATGTTCTTGTTGTTCTTTTTGTTACTATCTTACTTGTCCACTTAAGTCCTACTCGGCGGCATTTGTCCTCTCTTGGACAATCTCGGCGGTTTACACAGACGCCAATCCCTCAATGTCACCCTCCAGATTTCGTAATGGGGAGAGGATTCATAGTGACGACAGGGGTTGCGGATAATTAAGAAGTGAAGCTAGTTAGGATGATGAGATGATGAAATAAGTGCCATATCGCCAATGGGCCAAGATAAATTAGCCCAGGCATCTTTTTTGATGTTTTTTTACGAAACCGGCAACCAGCGTCATTGCGTGTTCATTGGCGATAACAACAAGTTTCTGAGGAACCGAAGCAGACTAAGTTTGAGATTGATAAGGGCCTTGGCGTTATGACGTTAGAGTTTAAAGCTTCCCAGAGCCTCAATTCTTATTGGCGATGTTTTGCTTACCAAGCCGCCCCGTCCATTCCAGAGAAGAACATAACGTAACAAAACAACAAAACAAAAAAAAGAATAAACTAATTCTATTCCAAAAAAAGTAAGACAATGACACACAGCCTCTACATGCACATTCCAGTCCTATCTCTGTCTCCCTGTTCCCTTCCTACTAAAATTCCATATCTCTTCGTTCTTAAGAAGACTATCCTGTCGCTGTTCTCATATCCCGAAGCCCCACTTTCAACACGCACACACACACGCACGCATGTCGACACACCGCAAGGCCAGTGTGACATTGTGAGGCCAGTGGCTGCTTGATGCAGATTGAGGACTATCGTGAAGCGAGGTGAAGTGTTTGGCCAGTTGCGGCCCAAGGGCGGTCTGTATTTGTTGGAGAGAGGTAGAGAGCGAAAGCGAAAGCGAGAGAAGAGGGATGGGCGGCTGTGTGCGTGCGTGTGTGTGAGTGTGTGTGTATGTGTGCGCGCGCGTGTGTGACGAGGGGACAGAAAAGGTCACATGGCTGATTCTGGGTTGGGCAAGCTGGAGAAATGTCACGATAGTTGACTGCTGTAGAGTTGGAGATGAACATGGGGTTGAGGGGTCGGATGTATGAACTATTTTGGGAATGGGGGATTTCAACTATTGGGTTTTTCTTTCTCTCTTTCCGGCGAAGATTAGATAGTAAGCTCGGTCTAGAGGCCTAATTCTTGATCGACAGCCGAGAACCATGATGATCAACAAACTAACATGGCTCTATCCTGTTCTCTCAGCCAAAGGATCGTGACATGTTGAAACGCCGAATAATGGAACCCACACTTAAGAACTTCACAACCCCAACCCAACCCCGTCCTTCGGCCCGTTCCAACTCTAGCGAATTCCCTAGACCCCCCTCTCTAAGCCGATCAGTGGGTCCCTCTCTCCCCCACCCAAACTGCCAAACTCCCCAAACTCCCCAAGCGAGTTCACGATACCGGCTACAGCTTCTCACTTCCGCATCATTGACGACTCCATATGATCCTCATCCGAGAAAACAAACTAGACGACGGACCATGTGTCATGACCTTTTTCTTTTCTTATTTTTTTTTTCGACTCTCACCGGAGGAGAAAAAATAGAGAAGGGAAAACAACCGTTAACACAGGAATGCGGGGGCCTTTTAGCTGGACCGGGTTATTGCTGAAACATGGGCGGGACAACTATCGTGAGATTTGCAAGTTTTAGACTTGGTGGATATACAGTGGAACAGGGATTTTATGCAGAGACAAGGAGGCACAACTACACATCCTGATGACAAAGAAGAACAAAAATTGAGAAAACAACAAACAGTGGCAAAAAAAAAAAACACAAGAAAGAAAGTCACGATAGTTGCTTGGTGTTGTATTCGATGTGCCCATGGTGTGTCGATATCCAATATCCCTCCGGACCCACCCGGAGCTAATGGCAAGTTACTATTACGGAGTTCGGGACTTCGGAGTCATCGAAAGGGAAAAAGTCTGCCGATTCTTAAACATCGACCAGACAGTAAGGCGAGGTAGAGGGAGGAAAGCCGAGAAAAGGAAACATGTATGTGGTGATGCGATATGTGGGGTTCCCGGGCCGTAGTACAGATAACAATTATGTTGGAGTGCATTCGCCACTGAGATGACGATGGGTAGTTGAATAAACACAAGCAGGGTAACCGAGGAGATTATTTGGCTATACTTCAGTATACACTAGAGAATTGGACGGGTGTTTCCGGCAAATAGCGGCACGTTTTGGTATTTAGTTTTCTTAAAACTGCCATATTACACAAGGATCACCAACATTCTTGTCTTCTGTACTTCGGAAAGTTGAACATACTCTTTTCTCTATTGTTATCTCCGGAGCGAATTTCCGTGGATATCGTCTCTTGTCTCTTATGTTATCAGTCTGTGTAATCCGCCACCATCAAGTATTTACTCCAAATAAATCTCACGATAGTTGGTACTCTTCACAGCCCTCGCATTCCACAACCGCGTCGACAAAATACAATATGCAGAAAATCAAAATCAAAAATAAATCATAAAAAAAATAAAATAAATCCCCTGCTTCTCGTTACCAAATGTACACCAACCATCTCCACATGGTCAACGCGACTCCCCAGATTCCCCCATTGTTTATCAATGTACCTATATTAGTCCTGGCCCACCATCCACCACCCATAATCCATCGGTCGTCACCCCCGAAACACCCACCCCATCCCCATCCAATCTTCTTTTCTTACCAACGTTAACCCCAGGACCCAAACGTGGTGCTGATGAACCCCCGGCCTTTTCCCTCGGCTGGACCTATCCAACCAGGCACCGGAGCCAGGGGCCCGATTTGGAGGAGAGGAGCATTCGCGATAATTATCCCGGGGTTTCCCCGCAGAGGAGTGAGGCTGCAGATGGTTATCTAAGTTATGTGCATGTATGTATGTGTGCGATGAACTTGACGGAGCTGTCGTTGACGGGTGGCAGATGTGATATCGTGAAGAAGACAATGTGAGGCGGAGATGGTGACTAGCATTGACACTGCATATTGCCGTCGGCTTTGCAGGCATTAGCTGATATTTTAGTTGATATTTTTAGTCAATATTTTAGTTGATTCTTAGTTGTTACTTTAGTTGATACATTGCTAAATAGTGAGCTAGGCCCCTGTATTGGGTTTGTACGAAGGCACTTTACTAGCCAGAGTCCTTCTTATGAACGTTCCTAAATATCGTCCCGCATGAACGCGATAAGAAAAACAAAAAAAGGCTAAAGAAAAAAAGAAAGAAAAAAAAAAACTCACAGAAAATTCAAAAAATAAACGCCAAGCCCTACATCACCGGTTATTTTCTGTATTTTCCCTCAAAATCCACAAACTAGTTCCTGGCTACCCTCCGCACTTTCCTTCCCCAGAAAATAAATGTGGAACGCGGGGATATCATCACAACATGACGGTCCATTGACGGATCGTAAACTGCGGAGATGGAGAACACTAACCACAAGGCCGTTTCAGAAGTGTACAAAGACGATATCTAAAAGTGAGATAATTTAATAATGATGATAAAATTACTACGGGAGCTAGGAATAAAGTCCACAGACATGTATGTACACATAACTAACAAGAAGGATCTCCGATATCACCCTGACATTATACTGCAGATCGCCTTCTCGCCCCGTTCTGGCCTCATAAATGATATCGCATTTCACTTTCTTCACGTCAACCCACACACCACCACACACGGAATCTACCAATGCAATCTACCAATGCAATCTACGCCATCTAATCACCAGTCACTCAGTCACTCAGTCCAATCACACAGTCTGGCCACAATCTCACCCTCCGGCCCTCAGCTCCGAAATCACCCGCCATCTCGGCTCCCTACCTTCCGGCCCAAGATAACGCCGCTTCCAAATAGTCACTTTCCCCAATATCACCCATCATCTATCATCCAACTACCCATCCGTCTTTTCCCCGCCTTTAATTACCGTCTCCCGTAAATTAACCCTCCGAAACCCCTAAAAGAAAAAAAGGAAAACCACATCGCTTGAATCAGTCCAACTTTGTTGCTTCCTTCCTGCCCCAGGATCCAGAGTCGCCACGGGCTCCAAGCCATCAACCAGGCGCAGTCGGCCGAAGCGTCGGGGGTGACTAGTCAGATTGTGATAGTGGACTAGAGCGTAATAGTGGTGGGTGGGCGAATGAGTGGATTGGTAGATGGAAAACATGGCTGGAGGGGATGCTGGATTGCTACTTAGTACGCTTACATGTTTGTGTGGGTTTTCAGGGTTCTTTGTGTACTGTGTTCCTGTGATAATCTCAAGACCGTATACAATCACTGTGTGTGTTGACTGTACATATATACCGTGTGTGTTTACCATATGTACTATATACACTGTTATGTACTACATGGTCGACGACGTCATTACGGGACGAAGACGGCAGAGGGAGAGAGAAGGCCTAATATATACTTGAATAATCTCACAGTAGATAAATCATGGTACATATAACGTCATGATCTTCACCGACAGGCAGCCAAACATGACATCAAAAAACCACACACTATCTAACTACAAATAACCCATCCCGAACTGAAAACAGAAAACAACAAAACTTCAAATAGCCTGACGAGTAACAACAGCCTCATTAGCCTCCTGTAATCACAAACACTAACAGCCCGCGTGGGAAGAGGCCATCAACCAACCTGGATATTGCGTCCATTTCCCCACCTACAAGCCAAAGTTAGGCAAAGGACGTCCTGACCGGTATCCAGCTTCATGCAGATCGGTGGCAAACAACTGAGACAATGTGAGCCGAAATCCATTATGTAAGATTTGCAGTGGATCTGGATTTTACAATCTTTAAGCAATCTCGAGATCTTTGATACAGATCAGGAGTTTCACAGGCATGACGGGTAGACTAGGGTTGAGTGATGTTGGTGTAACCATGGAAATATAATGATAATTGAGGGTCACATAGTCTATTACACGGTATTATATATTATACAGATTGTCTATATGTCGTAGTGAGGTGATCATACGTCTCCGACCGTCCATTCACTACCGAGAACTTGCCCCGTCCATGTTCCAATTCTCTCGGCCTTAGAGCTATCAACTCCAAGTTCTTTGAGAAGACCAGACCAGTCTCCAATATCGTACAGCTTCTTCTTGTCAAACGTAATTTCGTCTCCACTAATCTTGAGATTCTCAAGTTCACCGTGGGCAACATCAAATGATATAGAGTCCTATGATATATTAGTGACCGTGTCTCTTCCAGATGTACTTCTACACTTACCCCTTCGGCCAACTTATGGCGAACTGTAGGGTCTCTCGAGACCTCAGAGGAAAACGAGAATCTCGGCGTCTGCCCATAGATCCAGTCCCGACTCTAAACACACACACGCAAATAATTGTTAGCATAAATCTTCTTATTGATCCGCATTGCTTGTCTCCCTCTTACCTTTAACTCCCTAATTCCCTTCTCAATCACATCCTCTCCCGCCTCCGCCTCGCCCACCTCCGTAACAACTCCCTCCCCGTACATTTTCCCAAACTCCTTCAAAACCTCACTCTCAAATGCCCCCTTATCCACATTCACATTCCTCACCGGCGACCTCACACTCTCCACTCCCCTCGCCTCAATCCACGGCCTCCCCGGACTCCTCAAAATCCCCGAAATCCCCTCCAAATTCGGCGACCCCACTAAGCACGTCCCATGATGCAGTGACCTCAACCGTGTCAACTTATACGCACTTCCCGACACCTTGAACGTCCCCGGAATCCCTGCCTTACATGTGCCGTTCTCTGTCTTCGGCAGGCCATCTGGGTGCTCAGGCGCAATAATGATATCGTGCCGACAATTCACTTGGGCAGTCGGGACACCCAGGGTCTTGAGGGCCCGGACAACCATGTGGGCATGGCGGTCTCGGTCAAAGTTGGCCGATGGACATATTACCGAAAAGTTGACATTTCCCGAATCATGGAAGACGGCACCGCCACCGCTACGGCGCCGCACGAGCTCGACGGCAAGGTTGGGGTCACCAGGGAACCCAATGATTGGTTTCTCGGTGGTCCCGTTGGCAATTTTGGAGAGGAGAGGGAGGTTTACTTCGACCCAAGGGTTCTGGTTGCGTCCGATGATGATAGACGGGCGGTTGGTGTACAGGAAAAGGATTGTGGATGTTGGCGAGACCTTTTGGAGCAGGTGGTGTTCGATAGAAAGATTGACGGTGGGTGAGTTGGAATGAGAAAGATAGATTTGGACGGGAGAGGTAAGTGGGAAAGTTGACAAGGGGGCCGTTAACGATGGATGCCGGATAAGGGTGCGGCGGAGGGTTGTGAGGGACATGGTGAGGTAGAGAGATAGCCGGTGGTCACTGGGTATCAAGGGACAACATGTAAATACTAGGGTTGTGGTGGGAGTTTTTCCTGCAGATATTCCCTGTATACCGTGTGAATGTTACAATACAATTGCCGTTGATCTCTGTATACCATTATGCCAATCTCAGATTATCATGAAAATCAAGGGACCCTAAACATACCCTTAATTATACAATCCACGTGATATAAAACATTAGACCCAGATTTTTACCTAGACCCTAATTATGACTGACGAGAATAATATTCACGTGATATCAGGTCACAGCTGTCCTCAATCTAGATTCCATCAGCAAGAGCGTCTGTGACAAAGAGATTTCGTGATTATCCTCATTAAACCTATGTTTTTTTACATTCATATATAGATCCTCGCGGAAAAGGGCATAATAACTGCCTTTTCGTCTAATTTTGTGCGCGCAAAATCAAGGCTTCCTTCAACGAGTTCCACCTTGGCATCCGGCCCAAATAACTTGCCGACCCCACCATCTCCGCATCTGATAATCTGCCCGCCAAATATCTTAATCAATCCTAAATCATCCCTCTCTCATCTTGTCTCCTCGGCTGGTTCGCTTCTGCATATCTAAGTCCGACAATGTTCTGCCTACGATCGTAAGTATCACCTCTCCTCGATTCTTTCTCATCACCTGACTAACCATCTCGCAGCTGGCTCCCCCTCCTCTTCATCCCCACCAACGCCCCTCCCCTCTTCATCCTTATTTTCTTCCTCCTCAACTTTTTCCTTTCTAGACCATGTGTCTATTGTTCTTTCCTCCTTGTCGTGTTGTGTTTGACGTCTTGTTACTGGGCTGATCACTGTTTCTTCGACTTTACTCTCAATTGGTTTGTGCCAAGGCCGGTTGATGGACCAGCGGGGTGTTTGTATGGGTGCCCGGGGAGGGAAGAGGAGGTTATTGGGGGCGTGGGAGAGTGGACTGGGTTGGGGATGGAGTGGATGAGGGGGATTTTGGGACAGAGAGAGTGGAAGGTTGGGTTTTTGGATGTGGTTGTGAGGTTGTAGGAGAGAGGCTAGGCTTAAAGATGTCTGGGTTAGAAGAACTGTGTTCATAGATTATTGGCTTGAAAGGGATTATATAGACGTTAATAGGTATTCTGGCTTGTGGGTATTACGTGACAATTGACATATGATGGCTTTGGCCCCTCCGGTATTGACAGTTCGGCGGGAACTAGCTCTAGCGTTCGTCATACGCCCTGATATTTTTCCTTCATCCAAGCCGAATCAGAGGTCCCTTATGAAATCTCAATGTCAAAGTATTAGTCATTCACATACATGGAGAAATTGACCTGATACACATCAGCTCCTGGTGTCTCGAGCTTCTCAATCAAGCCACCCATCGTTCCGTGCCCCAGCGTATTACCATATTAGGTAAATCACCCACTCAACGCCTCCTGATGATGACTCGATAATAACTAGATATACGACGTGTCAAGTGCAGTGATTATGATGGACTGCTAACGAGGAGCTACTGATTGAATCCGTGATATTCTAAAGACCCGTATTAGGCATTATAACAAACTGAAAATCCCATCTTGTAGCATAGAGACTCCAGGAACTCTATCCCCGAGTTTACCCAAATAAAACCAATCCACTCAGTGGTGTTTTCGTTTCCTACGACATTTCACGTGACCACAAACATCAGAATGCCCAAATTCTCCCTTTATGCAGAATACCACAAGTTTCCTGTCATCATTCGTATATCTCGCAAAGAGCCCGGCAGCTACCGAACATCTCCTCCTGTCAGCAGCGGAACAATGATGCCGCGATAGCCTCAATATGGGAATTTTAGTGAGATTCTGGATGGAGGATACTGATATTGTACTTGAGGCACGTATCTCGCATTAAGAGCGAGGTTATTTGGACGACATGGGAGGAAATGTTACTGATATGGCTGACGTTGACGTGGTCGATCTTAGGAACGATGGTCATTGCCGATTTGACTGATATAAAATTCCAAGGGTTTTAATATATTTTGTTTATTGTTTTTTTTCGTTTATTATTATTATTATTTTCTTCTTCTTCTTGTTTTCAAACAAATCTTACAGTGGACATCAAAGGGCATCCGAGCTTCGTCGTATTGGTCTTGGCTGACGCCGGATGCGAAATGCTGATACTCGTTTCTCCCCACGGGAAACCGCCCAGCCTACCGCCAATAACCCTTCGTTAATAGTCTTTCTACCTTTTAACACAGTGTATTGTGCTACTACCATATTAATTCCAACACACACCCCCAAGGTGTTCCTAAACGGCTCTAGGTCGCCAGATATCCGTCTTGGACCGGCGGGAAGTCACCAGGAGGTTGGCTATTGTCTCATCACACGGCTGACGGCTCGCAAAGAGCCAATGATAGTGAATAGGAATATTACAGGCCAGAGCGGAGTGGTAAACACTGGGTGACGATAATCAAGCGGAGTAATGGGCACAGAGAGTGTGATCAAACCCTGCGACTGGGAAAAACAGGGCGGGCTTATTTGGGGGCAGCGTGGGGTTTTCTGTTTGGAATTATTAGTGAACTTGGTGGCCGATCGATATATCGGAGGGTTGGGTTTAGTGAAGTTTGTTGCGTGGCTTAGATGTTTGCTTTAAGTAGCCAAGCCGATGGCTTCTCGCCACGATAATGATGATACGGGATGGCTTGGGTAAAGTCCGTAAGACACTTTCCGGATTACCATGTCGCTATATCAGAAGCGGCATCCAAGCACACGACCCCAACAGCCGAGCTGCCCCCCCAAGACAGTAATTGATCACGATACCACCAGGAATTTAGTCGATCTCTCACCATACCAGTGAGTCCCCACTGGTGAATTCCGCACATAGTCGCTAAAAGTCCATTTTGCGCATTTTTCCAGAAATGATTGTCAAGAACAGCGCGACATTGGGCCAGCATTTTGAGAATTTTGATGTCCGATGTTTCACATGTAATGGCCGCTGGCGCCAAGGAGGAGGGCCTGTGGATTCTAGCTTCAGGGGAGATTCCAAGAGAACAAAGCCAAGTCCGCGAGTTAGTATGTGAAGCACACGACAACCTGGAGAGAGAGAGAGAGAGAGAGAGAGAGAGAGAGAGAGAGAGATGTATATAGAAATTTGGCCTAGTGAGTGAGTCGCGTGGGTATTTACTACATCGAGAAATGAATGTATCATACTATGCATTAGCCAATTCGGGAATTTTAAAATACAAAATTAAAAATCAGTAAATAATAAAAGAAAAGGCTATTGTTTTTCGAGATATACTGATGTTTTACTCGACTTATTAGATTTACCAGAATCACCAGCATCATCAGCACAAACCAATTCATTAGTCTGATCGCAAACTTACATACGATTTCTCCGCTTTTCCCCATTTCCCAAACCTCAAAAGCCTGTCACCTCGCCCTAGATTCTGGACATTTCTTTGATCCGATGGCTAGACAGGCCACGAATCAGCGAGCCGCAGCCAAGAGGGGCACAGGGCCACGGGCCAACTGATTACTGGGTGTGGAGGGGCGAGGGGGAGTGGATGAGAATAGCACTGGTCGCTAATCAGTCTGCCGTCGGATGGGCTGATTGTGATTAAAAGGTTGATATCTTGAGATATGAGCTGATAGAGGTCAAGAGTATGGTTTCCCTTAGGTGAGGGAGTCTACTGACAGAGGGAAAACCCGTGATTTGCGACAAAAAATATCCACCTTCATTCCTGGAACCAACTCTCGTGCTTTATGTCCAGATTAGTACAATAATACTTGAACGAAGTAAGGCACCGTTCTGGAGTGTTTATCATAAGGTCATTGTACCCATCAAAGAAACTAGGCGAGTGGATTACACACGATGCTTTTGAAAACCACTTAGCGTACTATATATATGCAGGTATATACTCTGCCGTACGTATGTGCCCATTAGCAATCGTCCCTCTGAGATAGCCTATAGCTGATGTCCTCACCATTCTCCCCATGGTAGCCGAACTGCCCACCGGCATGAGAAAGCGTCATCATCCATCACCTTAGTCCTACAGACCCACTCCTAGAATTCTTCTCTCTAGTACACCTCAGTAGTAACAAATCGCCCTTTGATTGAAATGTAACAAGTCCCCATACATGGGAACCATTCCCTTTTTGTGCAAGTCGGGTACCTTCCTAGATTGTGCAAATTCCTTATCAGCATGTTGGATATTTTGCTGCTATATCGAGCCATGAGACATTATTGGCCTCTGATATGATGATGTTCGGGCTGTTGTGGTTTGTTCATGGGTGACAATTAGAAAACACAAAACTTCATGATACTATATCTATACTTAACACCTTCAAACGAAGCTTGATCCAAAGAAACTTACAAGCCCGTTCAAAGCATATCTATATTTCAGACGCTGTTCCTTCGCCCAGGGTACCAGACTAAAACAGCAATAGAGCGGCGCTTGTTCAATAAATACCCACATATTTATCGCCGCGTCTTCATTTTTCAGTTCCTTCCTTGCCTCGCATTACGCTGCTGCGTTACGTCGTCGGTTCCGATGGGCGGCTGAGGTTGCGTTGCTATCCGGGGCAACTCATGGTGTATGGTGTATGGTGTATGGTGTATGGTGCTTGCCTTTGATCAACCTAAAATATGCCTGCCCTTGCCCTTGTAGATTGCGATAGTACTTACTCTATGTGGGCCCGGATTGCGTAGTCTTCATTATTAGCATGAGTATCCTTTCTCCTTTCTGGCTTTGAGAAGGCATTGGCAGGTTGGCATGTATCTTGGCTCCACAGAGTACATAATATGGCAATATCCCTCCTGTCATTGAAGCCAAAGGTCTTAACTACACTCTCCTTACACTCACGTTAAATCCTGCCGTGGCCCTATTTCTCAAAGATAATCATCATTTCTCTTTTCTCTCCAAACAACCGGCTTACTTGTGCTTGGTTGACTCTGTTGTTCTCTCTGTTCCACTACACAAGCAGGAACCATAGGCTCAAACAAACCAGTACATAATATTGACCGATTCCATCTCTATCTTTCATCTTTTGCTTCATACCGGGCGTATTATCTTGTCTATATACATCCATGCTGTACGTTTCCACAAGCACGCGACCATTAAAAACATCCAAGATATCCCTCCCCAAGTACTACCATAATCTCGATATTCCCACTGTCACTCAGCACTGTTTTTGTCTCCCCATATTTACAACACCACCCCTCTGTCTCTACGACATCTCAAATCGCAATTGATACACCCACATCAAATCCTGCCCATTGTCCGCTGTTCCCCGTCTCCCCCCTCCCCCTCAAAAAGCTCGGATAGTTCCCTCCCCGCTCATCAGCTTGTCACGGCCACAAACCCTGTCTTGGAACAACGTACACGCACACATCCACGCAACTCATCCGCCACACCCCCCGGACTAATCCCCCCATTGAGGTGACATAATCTTTCCCCTGGAGGGCAGTCTCGTTCTTTTGTACGCCAAGAAGCAGCCGGAAAACCGAGCCTTTATATCTGACTCCCAACAGCAAAAGACTTTACCGCTGGGCAAGCTTTGCCAAGATTGGCGGTGGATAGTTCTTAGGTTACTTAAACATATTGGGCGCCACTTTTGTCTTGTTTCTTCTTTTAATTATATTGGATATCAACAACTGATCGGACCAACTGATCATCACATACCACCCGATATTTGTCTTTTTTCTTTCTTTCTTTCTCACTTTCACACTTATAAGCATACACACACACATACACACACATATATATATACACACACATATCCACTATGCGCCTCTTCAACATATTCGCCCTGGCCTTCGTGGCCACTCCCATCGCCGCCTGGAAATACTTTCACGAGCCCGGTGGCAGCCTGGAACTTGGCCATTACGATGCCCGCTACTTCAACGAGAGTGTCGGTTACGACGAGCACCGTCTCGTCCTCCGCTACCTAATCCGCTCCTACCTCCAAACCTTCCGTGAACACAACGTTGAGACCTGGATTGCCCATGGCTCCCTCCTCGGCTGGTGGTGGAACGGCCAGATCATGCCTTGGGACTACGACCTTGACGTTCAAGTATCATCTTCGACACTTCACTGGCTGGGGAAGAACATGAACCGAACGGAGCACACCTACATCTACGAAGAAGAAGGTCATCGACAGGAGAAGAAGTATCTGCTTGACATCAACCCCTTCCATGGAGAACTTGGACGTGGCGATGGACAAAACATTATTGATGCCCGCTGGATCGACATGAGCAACGGCATGTTCATTGATATCACCGGGCTTGCTGAGCGCAATCCGGAGATGTCGCCGGGTGTCTGGAGTTGTAGAAATAGCCACGAGTACCACACTACGGATCTATATCCCATGAGACACTCTGAGTTCGAAGGTGTCCCAACAATGATCCCTTACAACTTTGAAAGGATCTTGGTTGATGAATATGGTGTCAAGAGTTTGGTGACGACAGAGTGGTTGGGACATCGGTGGTCTCCGGAAGAAAAAGAATGGTTCAGGGTGCAAGAGGATGAATAATTGGCGACCTTTTTTTTTTTACGGTGGTTTTTTGCTTTTGCATTTGCTTTTTGTGGTTTGTTCATATATATTCTTGTGTGTTATTTTAGGACTCATTGGGTTGGTTTGGATTGGCTGAATGGATACATGGCGTTTGGGTATTTAGATATTGTTTTGATCATGAGTAGTTCAATAATGAACCAATTTTTTAACAACCTGTACCAATTCATTAATATTGACGTTGCTGGCAGTTATTGTCCCTGGAAACATAGCCAACTAACCAACTGTCTAACCCATGGATCTCCCACCTCATGGAGGCACTCGCACCATCTTGAAACTTGGAAATCTTGGCTTCTAGTTTGGCTGTTTGATATCCTCTGGGCATTTGACAGCCATTACGACCATCCCTCTAACTAGTTACTAACAACACTAAGAAGACTCTAGTTCCTCGGGGTGAAACAACAGCGGATAGATGGCCAATGCCAAAGGATTGACTTGTCAAGTAAGTATATCATTACTACATAATATTGTTTTCTCATTTGCCTTTTTTTTTTCGTTTCTTTATTATAAGCAGACGGCGTATCACGGGTCAATGCCCTCACATTGAAAAAGAAAAAAAAATTAATAAAAAGCTATGGATGAATATTGTCATCAATATTTCCCTAATATTCTTCAAACTCTACAAACTAAAAATACAACAATAACAAATTAAAATAAAATAAAAATTATCAAATGGTCTCCTCCTGGCCCACTCAAACCACATTCCATATCCCAGTATCCTCATATATTAACCACTTCCCAAATGCAAAAGAGACAATATGCTGATGTCTTTTTCTCCCGGCCGCGTCATCATCATAGATATCATGAATTATCATTGGCGGTTGCCCGATGGCGCTCGAAATACGTAAGATGGATGGTCAAGGGGGTGCGCGGCATGATAAGCTTCTAAAATTACTCGGATTACAGAAACAACATGGCAATTACTGAGGCTCAGAGTAGTTGATATATATATGCTCTTTATGAATATTTATAGTTTTCTCTTTTCAGTATGTGTACGAACTTGTGATTCATTATATCGTGATCATTCATGAACCCTAAACAACTACAGAACGCTATATTGAAATGCTAGCATGCAACGCCACCTCAACACCGCAAGGTACTAAGTCTATCCCCTTATAACTTCATGTCTCCGATTACTTCCCCTCCTCCTGCCCCTCCTTCTTTTCTCGCTCCGCCCCCTCTTTGCCCTCCTTCTCCCTCGCCTGCCTTGCCACCGTCCTTGCCTCCTTTCCTTCTAACTCTTCCTCCATCGCCGTTCTAAACCTGTCCCTGGTCTGCTCCTGCATCCTCCTCATCACCGCTGCCTCTCTCACCTTGGACCCGTTCATCGGTCCTCCGATCCGCCCTTCAAGCTGCCAATCACCAGAGATGCCCCCGCCATTAACGGGCTCTGGTTCCGGAAGACGCACACGGTCGATGTCACCGATGACACCGCTGGCACCGGAAAGTGTGCGGAACGAGTTAGCACGGGCAACATCTTGCTCGATTTCTTTGCAGAAAGCCCAGAATTTTGCATCGTGGTCGCTGAAGTGGTTGTGGGCCAGTTCATGGCAAAGGGTTAGCCTGACACCCTTAAAGTCACGGAACCCGGCGTGGTTATCTGTACGCAGTCGGAGTAGGATAACCTCTCCATTGTTTCGGTTTAGTCCGAGGGTACGACTAGTGCCATTAGCATCGACAGTAGTATGTGAAAGCGGCTCCATCTCTGTTAGAAGGCCAACATTCAACTTGTGCTTTTGCATTGCTCTTTGGATTCCGATATCTCTCTGTAACTTCTCCAAAATCTCTTGTGCCTTCTCTTTTCCTGGTAGCCAATCCAAAGCCCTAACTTTGTGGAATGTGTATTTGGGTAGCTTCACTTCAATAGCGGGAGCATTCTGTGCAACCCCAACGACATGGCGTAGCTTGGTGATATTCCGTAATGCCTCATGATGCTCTAAATCCGCCTTCTTGGTCCCAAAGACTGTCCCCTTGAACCCGTTGAAGTCACAAACAAGTCGGTGGCCATCTCTGTCTGCCCGATACTGCTTACCCTTCATGATGATCTTCGTATTCTGGGGTATAAGAAGTTCTTCGTTCGCAAGGTACTGGAACATATCGGCAAAGGTCCATAAAGACTTGCGAATGGTGTAGATAGTTCCATACGCGTTAGACTTAATGGTGATACCAGGTGTCAGATCGTCAGGGGCATCTGATGGATTAGGTCTTGTGGTGTCGGTAGTTGGGAGAGCAGGGACTTCCTCTGTGGGGACACCGGGGGTACGGTTCGGGTCAATCGGTGGGGTATCAATTCTCGGGCCGGCGTTAGCGGGCTCAGCCGGAGTGATAGTATCAATATCCATGGTGGCTGAGATAAACGTAGAATATGATTAAGTGGTATAATATAATTCAATGAGGTGTGAATAAGTAATAATTTTGTATGAGATGTATACTATGAGGTGACTCTAGGCCCCGATGAGCAGTACATATAGTTATGTCGGGAATTAAGTCAGTCAGTAATTAGGTCTTTCGTGTTTGAGGGAGAAGAAATATACGATGACTTGTTTGAATCACCGCTTCTATGTTTTACTTTTCGATTCTATTCACCCGACCAAAGAGGTAATAGCCACCAGCTTGCCACTTATAGCACCTTCTTCAGACTGACAAATCGGTAACCTTCACGATGCTGACAAACCCGTTTTATCTAAAAGGCAACCATTAATTGGCGCGGTCGCTTATCAGCCCAACCCTGTTCTTCCATTAGCCCTTACTAAACAGAATTAACCCCTACTAACCCCAGATCTCTTTTTTCTGGTACCTAATGGACAATTGCATGTGCCCCAAGCTTTGACTAAAGGGATCCACATTTCCCGAAGCAAACGGCGAAACTGGCAATTCATTACGTCGCGGTTGTTTGAGGCGCAAAAGGACAGCTTTGGAGAGGGTGGAAGTTTGATGTTTCAACCATCACCATTTTTATTCTGCAGATACAAACCTTAGCACTAGCTCATTTTGTTCTGCGAGATTTCCATTGCCAAGTCGAGGTACTATACCTGTGGATTTCAACCGTTTGCTTTTATTTTATTTTACTTTACTCTGGCGAGTCCTTGATTGCCCACTTCAGCCGGGTTTCGAATCAAGCTCCGGATCGCGACAAGCTAAGCCCAGTTACCACATTCTATCTTCGACATCAAGCGCGCTAGTCGCCCAATTGCCCAACATGCTCAATCTATTTCGCGTAGTGGCGGATCTGTCGCACTTTGCGTCTATCTTGATTTTGCTTCACAAGATGAGGGAACTCAAAGTATGTCGGCTAGCTTCTACCCTCTCACATGCGCCAATTGGCCACTAGGTACACCTTGACTAACCACATTTATCTTCTACAGAGCTGCTCTGGTATCAGTTTTAAGTCCCAGGTTCTCTACTTCCTTGTTTACTTCACCAGATATCTCGGTACGCCCTCATAGCCCCGCTCCGCTCCACTCCGGTACTTAACTAACACCCCTGTAGATCTCTTCTCGACTAAGAGTATCTATAACTTCATTTTCAAGTGCCTCTTCATTGGCTGCCAAGGGTACATCATCTACCTCATGACCAACGCATACCGCCCTACCAATGATCCAAACCTCGACACCTTCCGCGTCCAGTATTTGCTTGGTGGTGCGCTCGCCCTCAGTATCCTCTTCCCTCATTTCTACTCGTTCTTTGAGGTCATGTGGACTTTCTCGATCTGGCTGGAAAGTGTTGCCATTTTGCCGCAGCTGTTCATGCTGCAGCGGACTGGTGAAGCCGAGACCATTACCACGCACTACCTGTTTGCCCTCGGTATCTACCGTGCCCTGTACATCCCCAACTGGTTCTGGAGATGGATGACTGAGGACGCATCCACCTACAAAACCGATTGGATCGTGATCATTGCTGGTGTTGTTCAAACGGTTCTGTACAGCGACTTCTTCTGGATCTACTACACCCGTGTGCTCCAGGGTAAGAAGTTCAAGCTCCCCGTGTAAATGGTTTCTTTTTCGATGCTAGTATAGTGGCCGTGAGGCCGCTGTATATTGCATGCATCAAATTGGCCCTCAAGCAATACTACAAGCCTAAAGATCACGGTATTTCCAATATCTCTGATCTATGGAAAATCACACAATAGGTCACTGGAGGCTGGCTATTTGTTTTTGAGGCGGGGATATTATTAACGGGTTACAACTGGGACGTATGCTCATGATACTGGCGTTGGGTGGTTGTGATTTCATTGACTGGGATGTTTTTGTTACCTGAATGTAGCTGTAGTCCAGTCGAATTTGACTATTTGATTTTTTTGTCTAGAAATTAATGATTAAACGAGCTTCTCGCAAATTTCTTGTCAATATATTATATGTGAATATTATGGACGGGTAGGTGGGCTGTAGGTTTTATAGCGCCACATCTATCACATGCAGCCACATATGCAGCCACGTCTAGCTATGTCCTAGCTCCCTGGACTAGCAGTTGCGCATACCGCTGCTACCTGTTTTCCAGGAGCCAGGCTGTGGCCTGGCCTTGCATGTCCCCCAGCACTACACCAGCTCCAACCATAGCTCACAGCCCACCAAAGAAGACCAATTGTAGCATCATCATCACTTTAGATTTCCAATTGTTCCTGCATACACGTCACGATAAACCCCGCGCTCCATCCCCGCCCAAGATTACCAAAAGTAGTCGTTATCATCGTTTTTTGTGGTTTACAGTCCCTGTTGTGTTGATTACTGGGCTTTTGATTTGTCCCGAAACATTCAGCTTATTTCTAAACGTTTTTTCCTTGAACAACGACTCTGACGAGTCCGCAAATCGATCGAGATAGTTTTGGTACCGATCAATCGGAAGGGTGTTCTGCTAAAAATGGCTGGAGCCTCAATTAAAGAGCAGCCTGCGCGCAAGGCCGTTAAGAAGACGGAGGCCGAGTACAAGCAAATCCTGGCGGCGCCGCCTACGTTGAACTCGTCCGAGAACGAAACACGGGAGTATGAGGAGGCTCTGATTGGCTTGGGTGAGCTGTACCGTGATGCTCAGTAAGGAACTCTATGATGGAGAAGGGCCATTGAGTGGTGGTGACTGCTCGGTGGCCTAATTGTATGGGAAGCGCATTTGCTGACTTTGCTGGGTAATAGCCAAACCGATGCTATCGTTGAGCTCATCAATGAGAGCCGGTCAGTTTTATCTGACTTCGCCAAGGCGAAGACTGCTAAGCTTGGTATGTTTTTTTTTTCCTCCAAGATATTCATCATGACGTCAAGAGAACATCCCAAAACTAACCTCCCATCTTCACACTTCAGTCAAGGCTCTCCTTGACCTTTTCCACGAAATCCCCAACACCACCGACCTCCAAATCAGAATCACCAAGTCTTGTATAGAATGGGCTACTCAGAATCGCCGCAGCTTCCTTCGCCAAAGTCTCGAAACCCGTCTTGTGAGCCTGTACATGGCCAAGGCTTCATGGTACGAAGCCCTCAGACTATGCGACAGCCTTTTGCGCGAACTCAAGCGTCTTGACGATAAGCTCATGCTTGTTGAAGTCCAACTTCTTGAGTCGCGTACCCACCACGCTCTCGGTAACCTTTCCAAAGCCCGCGCTTCGCTCACCAGCGCCCGCACCAGCGCTGCGTCCGTTTACACACCGCCGCGCATCCAGGCCGATTTGGACATGCAGAGCGGTATGCTTCACGCCGAGGATCGCGATTTCAACACTGCCTTCTCCTACTTCATCGAGGCCCTTGATGGTTACGGTCAACAGGAGGAGACGGCTAAGGCTACAGCGTCGCTGCAGTACATGTTACTCTGCAAGATCATGGTCAATAAGGTGGATGATGTCAACCAAATTGTCGCTAGCAAGCCCGCGCTGAAGTACGCCAGTTCGAACCTTGAGGCTATGAAGGCAGTTGCTCGTGCGCATGCATCGAGATCTCTGGATGAATATGAGCAGGCCCTGGTGACGTACCGGGCAGAACTGGGTGGTGATTCTTTTGTGAGGAGTCACTTGCGCCGGCTGCACGACAATATGTTGGAGCAAAATCTGATCAAGGTGATTGAGCCGTTCTCGAGAGTAGAGATTGACCATGTCGCCAAGATGTTAAAGCTGGACACGGTGACTGTGGAACGCAAATTGAGTCAGATGATCTTGGACAAGGTCATTATTGGTGTCTTGGATCAGGGTGCGGGCTGTCTGATTATCTTTGATGAGACGCATGGTGATGAGACATATGCTGCGGCGTTACAGACCATCGAGAAGTTGAGCAATGTGGTGGATCTACTGTACCAGAACCAGGCGTCCCAGCTGGAGTAGAAGGGGAATGCAGGTGGTGTGAGTAATACGGTAGTTCAGTAGATATATCAATACATTGGAATAATGACTTATGATCAAGATCTATGTGATATGTAGCAGTGGTTATTAAGTTCTTACGGTTACACCGAAGCTTCATGGCAGTGTCCTTTGAGAAGAAGGAACCATTATTGGCTGACTAAGCACCCGTTGTTCAACACCAACCTCTGATGCCTTATCCCAAATAGGAAATTTTCATTAGATCATGAGAACAACTTCTTGAATAATATATCAACTAAGGTGGCTTGATAGCTCGATTTCTTTTTCAAACAGTTAAAGTACCAGCATAGCATCTTAGTTGCTGAGTTAATTTCAAGTATCTGGTCATTTCTAAAGGTTACAACTCACAAAATCTGCCTGCTGTATACATCAATCGCCACAATGACATACACAGGCACCTTCCTCTACCAGGCACTTTACCCAACTCAAAATTCCCAGAAAAGTGTTTGTAGCTGCACTATAAAGCTGAAGTCAACTAATTTTGTGGTCCCAAACCTATCCACGGTAGAAAATCTTTTATTCTGTCTCCTTTCCTTCTTCCTTTTCCTCTTCTTCATTTGGTAGCGTGAGGACCACCACCACCATTATCATCACCACCACTAAGACTCAGTCGAGACCCGCGAGAGGTTCTAGACCCCCCGACCTTCTCTGATTGTTTGGGCTGGCTACTGTTGTTTTGTGAAGACTAGTCGTCTTTTGAGGCGACTCTGAGGTTCTCGGAGTTCAGGTTTGTTCGCTCGTTATCGGTTGTTGTCACTTGCCTTTGCATTGTTTCTATCTCCATAGAGTTTGGTTTGATTTCAGGCTACGTTCGTTTCTCGATTAATTCTTAAATTTGGTCTTACCGTGAGTTTAGCCAATCCTAAATCATCTGCTGGTCCGAATCGTTGTTAATCGCCTTGCTCAGTCTTCTGTGAAGCTATTGTGTTCCCGTGCTCTCGTATTCGTTTCGACTTGAGCTTCCGATGACAGTCTTTGTTCATACTTATTTCTGAACCATCATTCTATCCAAGAATCCCCATTCTTGAGCCGCCTATTTCAACATGGCTCCCACTCCGGATAGAGGCCGGGCTACGCGGTCTTCCACTCGTCGCAGCCGCCAAAGTTCCGACCAAGGCTGGAAGGAAAACATTAGCTCAACCCCCATTCTTCCGACACCCGGATCCCCCAATCAGCGAGTTAGAAAGCGATCACCAAAATCTACTTCGAGTCGGGCCCGGAACTCTAACACGCAACTGCCTACTCCGAGTGCAACTCCATTAAGCCAGCAGAGCAAAAATAACAAGGATCTTTCATCCTATTCGCTCAATTTGAATAACACCGGGGAAGGTCCCGTTACACCTACACCACAGGCTAAGGGAAAGGGTCTGCCGACTGCGTTCTTCACGTCACCCAAGCGCTGGAGAACACAGGACTACTTCTCCCGTAACATTCCCGATCGCTTTATAACGTATCGCAGCCCCAAGTCAACTATTGCTGAGCGCTTTGTTTTGATGAAGCCGACGAACAAGCTGACTCCTAATGAGCGGTTTAACCGGCATAATCTTGCGTCTATGGACGCTTTCATGCCTACAAACCAGCAGTATATGGAGGGAGATTCCCACATTCGTCAAAACATTTGTATGTGCAATCCAAGTCCAAGGTTACTATGCATGATTGCCTGTTAATGCTAACATGTCCGTGCTATGATCAGCTTCCGACCACCTCATGGGATTTCCAGATCTCCCCCGGGGTAATAATCATATCGGTATGCCGGGTATGACAATTGATGAAGCCTTCTCTATGGAAACCCCCGAGGAAATTCATATGGCCCTACCCAGACAAACCATCACCCCAGCCTATGGTCTTGACTGGCCTACCAACCCAATAGAGGTGGCTACGAAGGACATGTTCGAAAGTCGGCTTGCAATTGCCATGGATATTGATATCACACAGCGCATCCTTCCAGTTAGAGATCCTGAAGCCCAAGTGAACGAGGAGGGGAATCGATTTGATTCTGGTCAGGCGAACGGTAATCGCGGGAACCGGACCATCTGGACTGGCTCGGAGTGGAAGAATGATGTCGTTAGTAAGTTAATTCAGTCATATGATGTATGTGTGTTCCAAGTATAATCTAATAATCTGGTGTAGCCAAGCGCATCACGCATTACACCCGGGAGCCCCAGCCTCCTTACAAGTACGTTTCAGCATCGCATATACTCTGGCTATGTCAGCTAACTATTGAATTAGGATCCTCAGTGGCGCCGGCCTTCGCGACGACTTTTACTGCTCACTTCTTGCATGGAACTACAAGTACAACATGCTCGCTGTCGGTCTTGGCCCCCACATATACGGATGGTCTCTCGAAAAGTCAGTCATCCCGTTAGCCGGGTGTATCCAGGCAGAGACCGGGCAGACCTGGATCTCAGCACTGGACTTTTCATCCCGCCAGGGAAATCGTAATATTCTTGCATACGCAGACTCTAAGGGCAGTTTGGCTCTGGGTAGTCTTGATGATGTCTTTGCTGAGGGCCAGCCTACGCTGAAGGACGCACGCTTTCGGCAACGATTTGAGGCGCGTATTTCCTGCCTTAAGTTTTCGCCAACAACAACGAAGCGACTGTCGTGGGATCCTTGCCGTCCAACTGTCCGAGTGGACACGGAGACCCTCTTAGTAGGTGATGAGCGCGGGTCTGTGGCGGCCTACTCAGTAGAGTGGCCTGACAAATCAAACGTCAAGGGTGCCTTCAACGGAGCAGTAAGGCTTCTTGCTTGGTGCTTTGTTAGTGCGGAGCAGATCTGCGGGTTATCATGGCACAAGGATGGCACCATGTTTGCGGTTGGGAGCAATGACAACTCTTGTACCCTGTACAGTCTAGAAGGATTTATTACACACAAGATTGGAGGGTTGGGGATAGCGCCGGTCATTTTCAACCGTAGCCATTTGCTGGCCAACTTCCGGCTCACGGCAGCGGATGACGACACGCCACCCACATTGATTTCACGGGTGGCCGAGGTTACACAGCGGGAGTCTATTTTTCAGACACGGTTCCCCGAGTTTGTGTGGAACCATAAAGCCGCTGTAAAAGCGATAGCATTTTGTCCTTGGCAGGCTAACCTGGTTGCAACGGGTGGCGGGTCCTCGGATCGGTCAATTCGATTCTTCAATACTCGGACAGGTCAAATGATGGCGTCTATTTATGCAGCAGCCCAGGTGACGTCGCTAGTCTAGGCAACTGAGCGGCGCGAGATTGTGGCTACTTTAGGATTTGCGATTCCGGAGCATGGCCGGCGCATTGTAGTATACAGCTGGCCAGACTGTCGGGAGGTGATGGCTGTGCCGTGGGGTAGTGACCATCGGGTACTGTATGCGATCCACTGCCCGTTAGTGCCGCATCGAGAAGACGAGTATGGAGACCCATTAACAGCGGAAGGAAGCATTGTGGTGGCGTCGACAGACAGTTCGATCAAGTTTCAAGAGGTGTTTACGACAAAGCCGAGAGTATACAATCCAGAGGTTGCGGAGAGGGAGGGTCCAATTGGGCGGGAAAGTCAAGTGGCGGCTGAGGAGGAGAGTGCTATTACGAGTGCGACAATGCGTTAAATATTGAGGGAAGGAAGAACTAAGAGAAAGATAAATATGGATATATTGTAGCTCTTGATCATCCAGTTGGCTGCACCTACGGCCTGTTCTTAAGCGTTCTGTTTGTTAACGTCACGAATTCCTGGCGTGTTGGTTACACTGAAAAGTTATTAAGCAGTCTTATTGTTTAGTTTTTGTTTGATATTAAAAAAGCAAAAAAAAAATACAAATACAGTTTGAATTATGAATTCATTTTCAAATCGTCATTGATCTAAACTGTCACCGTCGTCATGTGACGGTGGTGTAAGTCAGACCCTGGTGTTATTGTAACCCTATTTCTTACCTGACATCAAGTGCTGCCAGCTGTCAATCGCAGTATTATGAGCGCATCCCCGCCACTTGTCGCAGTTTGAGCTCGGACAACGTCATGAGATCCCAATGCGACCCATTCAGCACCAAGTCGAACCCAATCAGTACCTCACAGATCCCACAACCAACCACACAATCAACAACTCCATCCGCCAACTCCATTTAATCCCACGATATATATTTATATTTATATATATTTGACTCTATCACCAGTTCATGGTACTCTCCAACAGTCAAAATGGCAACGCTCAACCATCTGTATATCTTAGCGGATCACATAAAGCTGTCGTTGATCGACCGACAGCGCGCAACGTCGGCGGTGGCGTTGGGGACCTCAGTGGATGCGTCGGGGCAGGATGGACATATTGCACAGTCGCTAGAGCAAATGGGGGAGGCTATCAGCGCGTTGAGAGGGGATATGGAGAGATATAAGAAATCGGCGAATGTCGAGGACCAAGAGTATGTATAGAGTTGGTGGTATATTTGGATGGTAATGATGAGATTTTACAAATGCTAATTGGGTTATTTTGATTTGTCGTTTGGTAGGCTAGCGGAGGAATTAGAGGAGTCGCTGCCAGGATTGAGCAAGCAATTTGATGAGTTGACTGCGCAATTCCACGGCTTCACGGCAACTCCGGCGACGTTCATCCCCTCGAAAAGTCCATCGCCTGCGCCCACCGGGCCCCCTGCCCACCAGGTCCGCTTCCGCGATTCCTCGCCTAACCCCTTATTTGCTGACCGGCCGGAATCCCCTCCTCAATACTCAGATACGATAACCACTGAGTCTCACGATAATACGCAGCTGATGGCGTACCATGATGACGTCCTTTCACAACAGGATGAGAGGCTGGATATGTTAGGGGAGTCGATTGGGCGGCAGAGAGAATTGAGTATGAGGATTGGCGATGAGTTGGAGGCGCAGGTGGATATGTTGGAGGAGACGGAAGGGTTGGTGGATAGGTCGGCAAACGGGTTGGATAGGGCAAGGAGGAATTTGAGAAGGGTGATGGATGGGGATGGAGAGGCAGGAGGTTGCGGGATCATTGTGATATTGATTATCATTTTGTTACTGTTGATTGCTGTTTTTAAATAAGAGCATAGCGTATTAGAGACAGATGAGGCATAGGTCGTGGGGATGGAGTTTGGCGTTGGGTTACACAATAGTTTGTCTGATTTGGTGATTGTTTATTTGAGTTTCACGATATCAAGTTGATTGTTATATTTAATATCAAGCATGACTTTATATTCATTCAATTCTCATTATCATTAACAGATTCATAAATCTTCTTCACTTCTGAGCCTTCTTGTCATGCGTCTTCATCCCTCTCTTATTTCCCATCTCTTTCTTCTGCACCGGGGGCGTCGGACGCTTGTCACCGCCAAGCAATGTATCTTCCGGACCTGCTGTTGTTAGCAATTGATACTTGTATACTAGTTGGGTGGAGAATCCTACCGGAGGAATTTGAAGAAGCGTAGTATCCAGTTGCCTTGTGGGTAGTGCTCGACATGGCACGGACCGTGGGGAGCATGCGGGCCCGGGTAACACGAAGGATGGCAGACATTGTAGATATATATAAAGTTGGTGAAAGTGTGTCAAGGTAAGAAAGAGCCAATAAAGCAAATAAAAATTAGTCTGTAGTGGTGTTCAATTTCAAGCCTGAGGCTATTTGTATATGTCAATGATGATCATGGATCAATATAAAACAAAAACCACCAACTTGTCTACCTCGCCGTCATCCCCGTTTTTATACCCAATGGTCCTCTCCCTCAACCTCCATCTCCACCATCATCTCCACATTCCCTGATTTCTCCAACGCTAATCATCTTTGTCATATGCTCCCGAAGAGCCCCATTCTAACACTTCGAGACGTCATCTGACATCTCCAATTACCAAATGCGGTAACTACGAGCGGAATAAGTTGGAGGTGATCATGTGATGTCTCTAATACTTGCATGGTTAGGGTTTTGTCACGTTGGAGATAGTTTTAGCGTCATGTGACCGACCACGACATACCAAAAATCACCGCAAGTCATGAGATAAGGCTCAGGAAACAAGTGCACAACTCAGGGAAATCACAGAACTTGAAAATGACTAAAACGAAATCAACATTGAAACTTACAGGCTTTGCCCGCGTAAATGTACCAAATAGTATGTATGTCCCCCACGACGCCATATCAATATATCCATTCCATCCCACCCAAAACCAGCCCGTTCCTAATTTCCATACAAATTTCCATACAAAAGACCCCGTAGCCGTAGCCGTCCGTAACCCAAAAACACCAACACAACACCAACCAGCCCAACCCAACGCTAGCCCAAACAAAAATAATCCCGAAGAAACAAAGCCAACCCAATCCCATATAATTTAATTCGTTCCACCCTATGTTTACACTAGTGACCTTATTGACAGATTACTCATGTACACCTATGACCAACACAGATATAAGACAACAAAAATGACCCTAATCAAAACAAGAACTTAGCCATCACCAGTATGTGGCAATGACTAGCTGTCCGTGACAACAACAAAAATGACAGAATAGTGTGAGGAGAAGAGAAAGCCCATGAGAAACTCGAAAAAGCACAAACGCAAAAAAACAAAAAGCACATGCAAAGGCCGCCGTGGTATAAAGGGTGTAGGGATGCCTCAGGTTATCTAAACAGGATATAACTCTGGAAAACAATGGGAATTCGAAGAATCAAAAAGATGGGTTGGAATACCATCACCGGTGCTCGGGGCTGTGAGCTGCGGTGCTTGAGTCCGGATATAAAGCAAAATAGATATAAAAAAAGAAATAAAAAAAAGAAAAACCATAAGATAAACGCCATTCATAACAAAGGGGTGGGTTTGTTTTTGGTGAGGAATGAAGGATGTCAAGACGGATAAGGGAGGATGTGAAAAAAAGAGGGTGCGTTGTGTTGTGTTCTTGAAACCAAAATGATGAGTTATGATGAGATGATGATGATGATGATGAATGGAAAAAAAGCCCCGCAGAAAAGTGAGGAAATGACCAAATAAAACAGATTGAACACCGTTGAAAAGTTAACCCCATGTTGGTATATCATCCAAACAAACAAGACAAAAAGGAAAAGATGAGATATAAAAAAAAAGAAATCAAAGAAAAAAACAAGGGAACTGGGAACCGTCCATGGTTACAACAAAACAAAGTGGTGAGAAAGAAATAGCCCAGGCATAACGAGTCGAAGCAAAGTACCCAGACTAGAGCAGGGACTTGATAAAAACATCAGGTAAAAGAGCCTCATATACGCTTTTACCGAGTCACCAACAAGTCTAGCAACTCACAAATTATCGTACATGCCGCAAATTATGGAGGTGATGATACACCACAAGGAAACCGAAATGTATCCGCAATGAAGCCAACGGCCTGTGGTTTCAGGGCGCCAAAATCATAACCGATATACTTAAGGTTTCACCGCATGAGGATGGGATCAAGTTGGAATATTGACATCGATGATAAGCAAGCTCCCCAACAAGGGACAAGCTAGACCCGATGACGATATAAACCGAACGTGGCCAAACCAAAAAGACGGTAGGGATAAACAACAACCACTCACAATACCCGCACATTACACAACCTCACTCATACAACCATGCCTCCAGTTTACCACCGACGACCCACATTGTGCATGCGACCAGGGGAAACAGAGGGAGGGGGGCTAGAGTTGTGCATGGCAGCGCCAGTTGCGGGGTTAATGATAGGAATAGCGTTGCGAACTCTGGACGCCGCAGGCTGGTGCAGCTTCAAGCCGGCAGCCTGTGCCGATGTGAAGGCCGGAGCCAGATAGGCCGGAGACGACGCAAGGGAGAATGGAGTAGCGACAGTCTGAGCCATCTGCGTGGGAGATGAGTTGGGGGAGTTACTAGCGAGGGAAGAACGTTCAGATGAAGCGCTGTGAATAGACATGAGCTGATAGGTTGATATAAAACGTTAGCAACTTATTATTCATATATTTGGGGTTTACAATATTATACACATCAAGGAATTTAGGGTGCATATATAATGTTGAAAAGGTAACAAACTTACATCGCTGTCACTAAGCAGGTTTGGGCAAAACTCCATGTCATCCTCAATATCAAAAGACCGCGTCGCCTCAAAACGAGAACGGAAGTTAAGCAGCACCATAGAGTCGTTCAGGTCCTTAACCCGAGCGCTAGCAGAGCTGCCACCGTTGTTCCCGTTACGCATCTGACCCTTGGCAACAGTTGACTGTGCTAATCTTTGGGCACGACGGTTACGGCCGTGGTGAGAGTGTTGCTGATGAGGGACAGAAGAAGTGGGCTGGGGCATGCCCGTGTAGTAGCCGTACGTAGCCATTATGTAAATATGTGTATGTGATGTAGATAAAAGCAAACGAAAGACGTCAGAAAAAATGCAGTCCCAGTTTCAAGGATTGAAGGACTACAAGAACAGTTAAGGTCGTCGTTGAAATAAGGGGCGAGGCGTCGTGAATCGTATGTTGTATTGGCAAAAGCAAACAAAAAAGAATTACGCTAACCAAGAATTGGGCAAACAGTAATCGTGAAGAGAAATGTAAGGAGAGCCTAAGCTGAGAAAGATTATTGCGGTAGAAGTGAATTGGTGAGACACGGCAGAAGGATGAAGTTTGTAGATTTCGGTGACGAGGACCAAAGGAGAGAGAGAGAGAGAGAGAAAAAGAAGAAGTGGAGTCTTTTTTTCTGGTGTGGAAGGTTGAGCGATGAAGGAAGGTTTTGTGTGAGATAGTGGGTGCGTGCGTAATTCTAACAAAGTATTGGTACAAAGTTTTAAAAGAACCACAAAAACTCCAAACAGGGAAATTCAAGAGTGTGCAGTATCGTTAAAATGTGCAATAAGGTGTGCAAGTGCGTGAATGTTATACGTTGACTAAATGAACAAATGTATCGCGAGGAGGGTGCAGAAGTATCCAAAAGGAAGGGCGGATAATGATCAAAAAATAATAGCGAATAAAATAAAGTCACGGCAAAAAAAAAAAGGTGGGAACCGGAAAACGGAATGTGAGAGAGAGCGAGAAAGAGGAAGGGAACGGGGAAAACCAGTGGCTGTGGATGGGCGACACGGGCGGCTTTTTGTTCTGAGAATGCTAAATGGCTGAGTTGAGTCGAGTTGCGAGCTGCTGTATTCACTCGTCATTGGCCTTTTGGGCGAGAAAACTGGCTGCTGGCGGACGCTGCTGACTGGCTGAAGACGCAAGAGGTAAAGAGGGAATGGGATGCAGTACCCTGGTCCCTGTCATAATCAGTGACCCTGACCGTTTAGTTCCGGATTTGTGTGTATTTTACCGTTGTTTAAATGCATGGATTTATTGAAATAGGCTCCGTTAGGCAAGGGGGGGCCTGAAGACATATTCGATAGCTAGAACTATGGCCAGTGACTATGGTGGTGTTTTAGGAGGTCAAGACACTTCTGACTCCAGAGGGCCTAGCCAAGCGAGGTGAGCTCTGCTTGGGCGTGACCGAGAGGGAGACAAAAAGATTCAGTCAACAAAAAGCGGGGAATACCAGGGTCAGTCTCAAGATCTGATTGGCACATGATGTTCTGTTTGCAACTCAATAATGGCAGACAGTGACGATTACGCCACAGAGAAGACCGGCGCTGGGAGAATCGAAGCGAGGAATATCATCGTATAGAATACTCCAGTTGGCCAAATTAGCGAATTACAGAGAACTATAGGTACAAGTACCAGTACCTAGAGCTACAAGGGTGTTATCAATAGGTGCTATCAATAGCGGCTCTAGAACTAAAGTAATCACACCATCACACCGAGGAAAGTAAGAACAGCAAGTAGCAGTCAAGAGGAAATCATCTCATTATTGGCAAATCAATGAGTGCATACTTTTGGCCCAAATTGTATTGAAGCTGATCCCACCCTTCCAACCCAAATCCTATGGAATGTACCATATCGCATGCGTTTGTACTAGAAAGGTACATGTATTAATGGTAACCCTTTCATTCGCGCTAGTTTCCACCCCTCAAAGAATGGCAAAAAACAAAAATTCCGCCCCGTATACGAGGCCCTGCGTGATCACCCAATAGTGCCTATAAAGAAAAGTGAATGGGACGCCATACCAACTAATTGTGCAGTAGCGCCCGGCCAAAGCCGCCAGTGGCAACTGATTACAGTGGCCACCAGTTAACTCGGCGGCACCAGAGGCGGGTAGAACGAGTGAGAAGTTTATGGTTTAGTTAGGTACGGCGGCAAAGGGCAAGGTACAGGTGGGGCTTATCGAGAGTCAGACAGCGGTGATGGTGATAGTGATGGTGGTGGCAATGTTTAGACTTATGAAGGGTCGTCGACAAAGGATTAACTGTTAGTGGGCTCTAAAGACAAGTGATATACTGACTACTACCAACTGACAGCTCTGGCATGACAGTTGATAAAACTGCATCAACAGAGCTAATGGAAATAGCCAAAAAAAAAATAGATTAATAGAATTGGGTCGTGCAGAGGTCGTTTGGCTTGTAGTATTGATTCAAGTAATGCGGATAATGAACATTAGCAGTGTCCATTGAGTGTCTGCATGCAGCTTAACCATGACCCTTGTCAGGTGCCCCCAGCATACATTACAGTGGTTAACACTATACGAGGGGTCATAATGACAGTTGTTAGGTTAGAGTGATATACAACCCTGGCCGGCAGGGTGAGCCACTGTGGTCAGGGCGGGATACAGGGCAATTATAGTGGGTAGTCTGGGAGCATGCAGCGGGTGTCAGACAGCGACCGTGCCCCTGTGAAATACATAGATGGAGAGGTTAGAAGGAGATGGATATTGATGTATCAGAAATGTAAGGTGAAGGAGAGGGAACGACGGAGGTGCGATCTTTTGAGACAGGGACAGCTGTGTATGAGATGTTGAAGGGTGTCGGCAACTGAGCCGGACATTGACTTATTTGTGAAATTCCATTTTTCCTGCATATGTTTCCCGTCTTACTCTCTGTATATTTTAATGGCCCTTTTCTCTTCACATCATTCACATCAATTCAACAACCATGCCCCTTCATAGAAAATCCCACCCTCCATCACAGCCCCCCATAATGGCCACTATGCCTTAAACGTCCTAGCGCCAGTGCCTTCAGGCCTCTCTCTCCTCCCCCTCTTCAGCACCCAGCCAATCCGAGGTGTTATCTTGAGAACTTGCAGCTTAGAGAAATGCATTCCCGTGCACAAAATACATGGTCATAATGGCTTCAGGTGCAGTCGCCAAGTGCTATTGATCCTATGGGCAGTTGATGGACATGAAGGATGGCGTTAGTGGATTCAGCGTCTGTGAGATTCATGAACGTTCTTGGTGTCTTCTATGTGTGATTGTCAGGTGGCTACTAGTGGCATGATAGGTATTGTTGAATTAGTTAACTTGGTGACTGTTGATAAACAAAGCCATGTGTGGCAATGTATCGGATGTCGCCTGCTGTGATCCGAAGAAGCCGCAGTAAACAGTCATTGTGGTGCGCTCATCATGGCTTACCATCAAGGTGAAACTACGGACATTTCTTGGGTTCTTTGAATATGCTTAGATTGTCATTTATATTTTCAGAGAATGTGTATCTATATTGAACATTATGATAAAAGCTCATTGGTATGAATCTCCATTGTGATCAGGGCCTATGATGCACACTGTAAGTGATCCATTTATAGTATTGTCACTGTCCCCAAAGGAGCGTTACATTCTCCTCCAGCCCCAATCTTAAAAGGCGGTAATATACAATCAAGCTACCACCATTGTTATGGTCCATATTTTGGGGTTGTCTTGTGATCAGAGGACAAAGTCGGGTCAATGCAAAATGTCTCGTGTCGGGGCCGACAACTCAATTTGGGAGCGAAGCCGAATGTGAGTTTTGTAATTGGAGAGCCAGGAGAAATATGAATCGTTAGGGTTGTGAATTGGGAGCAAGGTGCTGTTTGAGAAGCGTTAGAGCGGGTTACAGTGAAAGAAAGAGAAAAAGAGCCATGAATCTATTGGGCACATGTGTGTTAATAAGACAGACAGGTCACGATGATGAATAAAGTTTAACATGGCTCTTGAACATTAGCCAATCAATAATTTTTCCTTTTTTCCTTTTTTCCATATTTTTATTTTTTCCTTCATTTTTTTCAGTGTCGATTTAGAGATCTGATTGTCGCGAAATTCCGTTAAATGAGAAACACAAAAGCAATCAATGAACCCAAGACTCATCTCTCTTATCCGTAGGTAATACTCCATGAGATTCCTAGCCAATAACATAGCCGGTTGGTCGCCCACTCGCTCACTTTGAAAGAAGCCATGTCCAGCTCGAACCATAACATAAAGCCTGTAATGCAATTAAACCACAATGTTAATCTCTCTGACCCAGGCCTTGAGTGACTCTGGCTGGTCAAGAGTCCGGGGTGTTGGAGTCCGAGGTTGGCTTGGATGTGCACAATATGGAATTGCAAATTGTGAGGCAATCAAAGGCCTGCATAGGAGAGACAAGAGATGAAATGGATAATATGAGAGAACGGCTGTTTTGACGGGATGAGATCGATGGTGGATGTGAGATCATGAACACCTCCCACACACTCTTGTTTTACAGGTTGCATGCACCTTTGTGCGGCTTTGCCTTGAAGAGTGTCACAAGGCATACTTTCTTGGTAGATGGCATATTTATGATATTCAGCCTTGTCTATTTCAATTGATCTAGCTATGATTAAAACTGGAACTCATGTGGAAATATCATACCGAAATATACAGCCAAGTCTATGCTTCAATCGAAATTCTATCTACAATCTGCCACAGAGCCTCCGAATGCGCCGTCCGCTCTTTTGATTCCCCACCACAATAATCATTATGACCACCGTGCCACATGAACCGCCTGTGACGGCCCTTGCCCATGAGCACAATCAATCAACAATAATAGCCCCCAAAGCTACAGAAATGGCGATGGTGGTCCTTGACAATGACTATGCTTCCGAAGCTATAGCTCCCACTCCCATTCCAAGCCAGGGCTGTGCACCACGATTCGGTTGTGCTTCTGCATATTCCCGAACTACCCCCCAGTTCATTCACGACGAGAAAAGAGAAACATACACCTGATTTCGTGGCTGGGCTGCAACCGAGTGGGCTGAAGACGAACAGACAAATTGTATATGGACAATCCAAATCTAGAACCAATAGACAAGCACATATGGGAATCATATAGCTGATGCTTTATGACGTCGCGGGAGGCCAACTGAGAAGCAGGTAAAACTAGAGAAGACTCAGAAACAAAGGGATAACAATGAATAATTCCATTGCCTCAAGCTGTGTTTGTCATAACATGCGCAATGGAAATTCGCTGCATCTAGAGGCGACAAGTATTTGGGTAGAAGGCTGTGAACTGCATGGATTGAAGGGAGGTTGTGTTTATTGATAGAAGCAGCTATTCTATTGATTATTGAGATTGGAATGTGTCTTGTGCATGTAAACACGTTTACGAGACTTCTTAAAACCCTTCCCCCCTCATTCCCCGAGGACCCTATACATGAGAGTCACGACATGCGATCTTGTGGCAATCAACTGAATCATGCCGATCGACCAGTGATCGAGTGTTTGGGCCTATCGTGAGAATCGCGAACAGGAGTCCCAGGCTCTAGACCCAGTCTTTCAGATACGGAACGGAAACCACAGCCGGCTGTTTCCCTCGATAAAAAGCCCAAACATAGTGTTTGCATACCCGCGACTCCACCAACCAACCAACCAACCACCCAATACTCTCCCCAAGGTCTCATCCTCACATCACCAGGCTTCTTGGTCCCTGGGGGGCCCTTCAAGCCCTCTCATCTTTCTAGTGGTACAATATGGTGCCAGCTCCTCCCCTTGCCTTTTCTCTCCTGTGTTCTGGCTCTAGACCTCCGCTCAGACATTCAAGATTACAGGAATACACACAGTCACATATCCGTTCCAGCGCACACGTTTCATCATGTCTAGGCGCGGATACATCACGTTGTAGCAGTAGCATTATGGATTCCTATACATCATATGCAAGCCTTGAACAGTACCAAGGCTCTCGGTACCTTTTCATAGTGAATATCGGCCAAAGTGACTTTCGGTGACATTTCAACGACTAAGACTAAGCTGTTGTCCCCAAATCCCATCACGTCACTGCTACATCCATGTCGGCCGAGCTCAACCGGGCGGATGTCCTGTACCGTTAACGATAGGCCAAGGCGAGTAAAAATACAACAAAGCATGGCAATCATCACCACATTGGGCGTGACTTCTCCATTGATGTATATGCAGCTAAAGAGTTGCGGCCACTGGATATGTGCATTTAATGTGGAGCACGGGGGGTTATCGGCTGGCTAGGGATATCGGGGGCGGAACAAGAAGGAGTGAGAGGAGATACCACGAGAGGTGGTGGGGAGGGAAGGGCGGCATTCTGGATGATGATGGGTGGGCGTGAGGGGATTTGAGGTTTGGTAAGATTTGGTGAGGATTGACGATTCGCTAAGGGAATGTCAACAACTTAGAGTGAGAGTAGGACATGCGCTGGGACTTGACTTGTGCCTAACGTGGCGAGGAAATGCGTGGTTGAGAGATTTTGGCAATAATGTCTCAATTTATTGCCTTGTAGGACATCAACCCGTGAGATTGTCTGGCGATGATAGTGAATATGTGATGGAACAAGGCAAATTGTCTGGCAAATCTATATTTTGAATACACCAAACAAAGACCCATGATGAAAACCACTCACCCCGTAGATCACTAGATGGTATCTCCCAAAACTCAACTAAACTCAGCCAACACAGGTACAACCACACACACTACACCCGCACTACGAAAACACAGGCTTTAAGTTGAATGCAGTCAGAACCCCCCCATAAGACGTCTCTACACAATTATCTCACAATCTACTCTTCCCCCAACCCAACTTCCCCTCTCCCCATAACACAGCCCATTGATACGCCATTGCAACCCTCGCCAACTCCTTCCCTTACCCGAGATTTCACCCAGCCCGTGATCACGCAGGCCCAATGAATTGCCTTGGAAAGGATGGTGTGGTGTGGCTGCATGGTTGCAGATGCATATGCACATGCAGAATATCTGCAGGCGAACCGCCCAATCAGACACGGGAGGGACGAGGAAGGGGGGAGACAGGATACTTATAGAAAAGACAATGAAGAGAGAAAAAAAAATAACAGGCAAGGGAGGGCAAGGGAAGGCAAAGTGAGGCGCGGAGGTCTGATGGAGGTAACGAAATATGGAAGTTATCACATCACAATATCATACTCCGTTGACTAAACTACCGTCCATCTTTAGTGAGACCCCAGACAACAAGCCCCGGCACTCTCTGTCGTCCCGTCGAACCCTTCACTTTCATGCAAGTACTTAACATCCCCACTATCCCCATTACAATATACACCATAACCATTGTCCCGCCCGGTCCCGGTCTGTGTCCTGCATCCCGTTCACCGCCTTTACACCACTTCCGCCCATTGGGCCACTACCTAAATGCGTAACTACCTAACGACATTTCAATTATGTCGAGATGGCATCTGCCGAGACAAGCCCGAGGATAATATCGACACCAGTAATCATTCTGTTAGGTATGTATAACATGTACGTTGATCGGTGACCAAGAGACGGACGAATGGGAATAGCTTCCCCCCCCGGTGTCTGCATGTCGGGATCCCCGCGGCGGGCGGAATGATGTGAGATGTACATGATATAAAGATACATGGCTAGGTACACCGAATGCTTAAAGTGGTAATTTGTCGTTGGGTTCACAGTGTCTGTATTGTTATAGGGGCCGTCAAAGTTCGACTTGTCCTTGTGCATCTGTAACTCATGTTTATCCCCACTCTGTGGTCACCCGACCCGGTTCATGTTACGTAGGGTGGATTGTTTAGGATTTGGAAGGCTTAGGTGGATGGAAATATTGTTATATAGGCGAAGCCGCGTGGGGGATTGGGTTAGGTCGGATGGACTTTAGGATGGGCTTTGGAGGATGAGTGACGGCATAGTTGACTGGCTGAACATGCGTCCAAGTATGTTGGAGAGACCACTATTAGGCTGATGAAAGCTAAGAACAACGAGATGTTGGGCTTTCCGAGCTTACAATATGTGGAGGTTCATGTAGGTACACATGTCCATTCATCATCTGCTCGTCTGGATAATCGACTAATTTTTGTCAGTGGAACTCACCGCTTGTTTCCCGACCATTGGCTTAAGCGCAAGACAAATGGCCTCGCCTATTCAGAAACATGACATATCATCACCTCGATTGGAGTAGCGGCCCATTTTAGGTATCCCTTAGGATAGGGAGAGAGAGGAGAGATATCCCCAATAGATGATTGGGCAGCCCCCTCACATACTACGGGTCGATGCAAAAACTTGCTCTCAAACTACTTGCCATTGATAGAGAGAACTAGCCCATCAAAATTATTCTAAAACACTACCCATATCTCAAAAAAGACCTGACAGAAGCACCAATACAATATCATAACCTTCGTCATGGCACTCTCTGATCCGGATGTGGGGCCGCCGGTCCCGATTATGGGGCGTACCAATTGGTCTAAGGTAGCACGTGGTAAGACGGCTGTTGTTACCATTGAATAGACGCCAAGGGGTGATGTCTTTCCAGAAACCAGGGAACTATCGCATGTGGGGGGCGGGGGCTGGGATCACCCGGAGGGAGAAGATAGGGACTCGCGGAAGGGTGCGTGATACAAAGAGACTAGGGTTTGTGATAGGGTTGTATGTGCTGAAAATGAAGTACAGTTGGCTACACAATTCTCACAAACTCAAATGGACGCAAGCCACTCTGGAGAATTATTGGCCTGTGACAATAATTCGACTAGATGACTTAATATTTTCAGCAGATAAGAGCCAACGAGTTGGTTCTTTGCCCTCCTCACCCTCCTCGTTCACCTCAACCTTCACCAATGCGTCAGCGCATAAATAAACAATGAGGCTGGCCCCGCTTTATCCCAGAGATCCTCAGCCAACCATATGCTCTAACTCTCGGCATCCCGCTCGTTTCCGGAGTCAAGTGCTGGCCTCGACTTGGTGATGGCGATCGGGCTATTACGCTTCCTGCCTAGTCAACAGCAAGGATAGGGCCTGGGAGATATAGACGCGGTGAGGGGCGATTGAGGGGTGATTGAGGGGCGATTGATGGCATTGGTAGATGTGTGGCAATATGGATAAACAAAGAAAATGATAGGAAGACAGGAAGAGAGAAAATGAGGTCATGAGATGTGGTTGTTCCAGGTTGGGTAGCTTGAAGTTGTGAGTTGGTTCAAGACCAGTTTTGACGTGTATGTGGAACATTCTTAGTAGCTTCTAGATGATAGCTCATATCCTGGACCACCGTAAGCTCCTTGTGGGCTTCACATTGGTTCTTACTCAGTCTCATGTATCAAAAACTAAGAAAAAACCCTCAATTATCACGACGATCACATATAGCGAGCTCAGCCGACTCACATATTCCCCTCATCGTGTATATCGTCAGTCCATATAGAGCCTGTGCGTCACCACCTTCCGTCACCCACCACCAAGCATCGCACCTGCCAATTCCCTACAATTTTTTCCTTGCATTTTTTTTTCAGAGTCCCTGCCCTGTAATTTTCCATCTAAACAAACAGCCCGCCAGCTAGTAAACCAAATATGGGATCCTAAGGACGACAACCAACAGACAAAATCATTTTAAATGATCGTAGTGATATCAAAATATGACTACATAATATCCAAACACCAATCTTCTGTTGAAGCTGTATCTGTACCTCCACCAAGTCACGCCATCCCGCTGGTACCCAACCCATTGTCTAAGTCCCACACCTGCCAACTCACTCGATCCATTTGCCGAACCACCTAAACCTCCCCCCTGTCAACTTCCTACCTAGGTCTGTACCTTTCAAACGCACTCTCTTCGCTCCTGTCCCAATCTGCCACCCAACAGACGGTTCTTTCTTTGTTCTGCTCTGATTTTGTTTGTACTTGCCCAATTGGTTAGTCTCGTGATCTTGTCCTAGATCCCAATTGACACCCGTCCTTCCGCTTCCAGATTACCGAGTTCGCTTGTCTGCTACACAGAGTGCAGCTTACCCCCAAATATTATCGTGATCTCCGGCTCTACCCCGACACATACGGCCCCCCACTCCAGACACCTCCGGAGCCACATACAAACATAATATAACGACATCTCCGGACCACAACTGCCGCAATGTCCCTCCCTATCTCCCCCGCCACCCTTAAATCCCTCCAGCTCCCTGCCGCCATCACCGCCGCCACCTTGACGGCTTACTTCTGCGCCCGGCCCGCTCTTAACCTCACGCCCTCTCCGTCGATCCCCGCCCCTTACAAAGCCCCCGCGCGCCCTCTCAACCTTTCGGCTACTGATAAGGCCGCCCACGCATACCCTCCGGATATTCTTCCTGGCGGCCGCATTGTTGCGACGCCGTATGGAGATATCAATGTTTACGAGTTTGGCCCAGAGACTGGCGAGAAGGTTTTGCTGATTCACGGAATCGGTTCGCCGTCCCTGGCGCTGCAGGATCTTGCCGAGGGCCTCGCTAACAATGGGTGCCGTGTGATGATTTTTGGTAAGTACTAATATGTGGTCCTAAAGTGGCCGACGCTAGCCTCAACTGAGGATAATCACTCTTTAACGACATTCACTAACGACGTATCTCTGTTCCCTACAGACCTCTTTGGCCGTGGTTACTCTGATGCTCCTTCGGACCTTCCCTACGATGCCCGTCTTTACATTTCGCAGATCCTCCTTGTCCTCGCGTCGTCCGACCTTGCTTGGACCGCCCCCGAAGCCTTCCACCTTGCCGGGTACTCTCTCGGCGGTGCTCTCGCGGCCTCCTTTGCCCGCTACTACCCCAAGCTCTTGAAGTCGCTTGTTCTCTTGACTCCTGGTGGTCTTGTGCGCCCGGCGCACTTTGGCTTTGCGGAGCGCGTGTTGCTTGCGGAGGGTGTGTTGCCTGAGGGGTTCGTCAGATGGTTGATGCGCAAGGTGTTGACGCCGTGGGATCACGCGGCGGGGAGTTTGCAGGATAGGGCGGTTTTGACCCAGGAGGCGGCGACGGATTTCGATAGGGTTGTTCTGTCACCGGGAACCAGCGAGAAGAGACAAGTGGGTGATACCATTTGGCAGCAGTTGACGGAGCATGCTGGGTTCATTCCGGCGTATCTTGGGACTTTGAGAAAAGCGCCGGTGTGCGACCAAGGGAAGGAAGGGGGTTCGTGGAGAGGACTTGGCGAGGCGCTCAAGAGAAGAAGAGAGGATCCGAGTGTGAAGGGACTGAAGGGCGGCAAGATTTTGCTGGTTCTGGCGGAGGATGATAATCTGATTGATATGAAGGAGATGATGGAGGATGCCGAGGAGGTTCTTGGGAAGGAGGCTTTGGAAACGGTTGTGCTGAAGGGAGACCATGAGATTGCCATCACCAAGGGCAAGGAGATTGCCGATAAGATGATGGCGTACTTCGGGGCTCTGGGCTACTAATCAAAGAGAGAGAGAGAGAGAGAGAGAGAGGAAGAGAAGAAGGATGGAGTATTGGATACCCAAGAGAAGATGATGATATCACGATGATTACGTGAAAGCATAAGGCTTACATGATATGGAGAGATTACGGGGTTAACTGATTCCAGGGGAGCTCATGATATCGTTGATATTAAGAGGGTCCTTGCGATTGTAAAATATTAAAAGGCTTAATTCTTTGTTCGAGGATGATACAAAGATATGCATCACGAGTCCATTATTTGGACTGTACTTGTTTCTTATATAGTAATGAAAATCTCAACCGTATGTAAACTTAATATAGGTGAAGTCGTAAAAATAAGATGCTATAGAAATCTATATGTAAAGATTGTAACCAAGTGTCCAACTCCAAAACGCCATGCATGCCAATCTCCCACTACTTGTCAAGTCCCCTCGCCTTGATGAACCGATTAATCTGCTCCTTCGTAATCTTGTCATTATATTGCTCCTGCATCTCATAGAAATACACCATTTCCTGCGTACAATCAACAATTGCAGCAATATCGACGTTACTCTCTGCCAACCAGATAGTGTACTGCTGCATCCTGGTGACGCGCGTATTCTTTTTCTGTGGCCCAGTCTCCCCAGAGCTCTGCATTGCTTGAGAGATAGCCGACTGCGCAGTTGCCATCATTGCCATATTCACCTGTGGTTGTGGAGCATGGTTAGTAGCCGGAAGCGGCCGTAGGACAAGTGACAGCATAATGGCCGTTAGCGCAATTATATGGGGATCCGCTAGTAATGGAAGATCTGTCATATAAGAATCATTGATAAGGGACCACGCCAAAGTGACGTCCTCCTGAGTCAAGTTCAGGTCTGTTTGCAGAGATTGGAGCGTCCTATATGGTTGGTGAACGATGAGCTGACTATGCATTTCCGAGATTAGAGCAAATTCGCATTCACCAAGGCGCCCGATATCAATGGTGGCAATATCAGCCCAGAGATTTTTTGCTTCGGAGACGAGAAAGCGGATATGCTGGGGACATTCTTCGACTTTACAGGCCAGGTAAACGGCGGCAGCGACGACGAGATAGGGATTTGTATGGCGGATCTCAACTCGGGTATAGTAACGCTTGACATAGACCTGGGCTGTTGATATTGCCTGTTGGCGAATTTGAAGACGCTTGGCAAGTCGGTTGATAACTAACAGAGGTTAGAAGCTAAATCGAAAGAGAGACACATATAGCGAGCTTACGAGTGTTGAAGTAGAGGTAGAGATAACGTTGCTGTTGAAGAGGATACATCTGAATAAGCTCGGCATTCCGCTCTTCCAACACAGCACGCATGGAGGCCAACTGGTCTTTTGTGAAGTGCCAGTTGCGCCGGTGTGTCGAGTCCCAATAGTTGGCTGACATTGTGATATTACGATCTTTAATATAAACCAATCTAACACGCCAATGAAGAAGCTTTCGTCAACTGAAATTTAGAGAGGAAAATGCTATTATTCAGGGTTAGTGCTGAGCGCATGCAATATTCAAGTCTCCAACACGCTAGAGAAACCAAAATAATATAAAAATAATATAAAAATACTATCGCAATTCTTCTCATATATGAAGGTTGTCGTCATCGCTCAGCCTCGACCACGATAATGACAAGGCTGCGCATCGCCAGAACCCATGACGTCGTACAAAGCCCGGCGGCCACTTTAACCATAACTGCCGCAAGTGTGGCGCCAGCCACATCCAAGCGGACAATTAAGCAGGCAACATGGGGAGGATTTTGTTATTGGGGTACAACGCCTAGCAGTGGCTTAGATATTTGTCCCAAGTTTCCATGTGTCAAGATATATGACTTTATTGTCATGAAACTACGTTAATGCTCTTGGCGATAAATGAGTTGACACATAGTGAATTGTATATGCGGAGTGCGGAGTATACGATTATCGGGACCTAAGAGGAGGGTCCTAGAGGCATCAACCAATCAGAGGTAATTAAATCCCAATTGGTGGATCCATTGTTTGCGTCGGCAGGGCGAACGGCGGAATATCACGAAGACATACAGCCGTTTAACCGCTTTCAGAGACAGTTAAGAATGTGGCAGATACATTTGAGTTGTTGAACAATTAAACTTGAACATGTCACTTTGTCAACTTAACTAACTGATAGAAGTCCCGAGAGACCCAATTCTTCGTATCACATTGTCTAGTAGCCGAGTAAGCTTCCGGCTTTAGTGTCGTCATTGGCCCCCTAAGTTTATTTGCGCTTCGCCGAGAAGACTCCAACGATTCCCAAGAATCAAGCCAACTGGCGCATAAATTAGACTACAAAGAGAAAACTTGGGGTTTTCCCTTGGCCTTTTGTCATAGCGATTTCTACCAAGTAACCTACCATCATTATCGTTACTATTATCACTATTATCACTTTATCTTGTTGGTATTGTTCTTCCCAGTTGACTGTCAATTGATCCTTAAGGCGTCAAAGCGTCAAAGCGTCAAACTTCTACATCGCCAGCCAAGAGCCAGCCGACCAGAATTATCAATTGAGACTTGACGCTTACGAAAATCGGCACCCTGCGCTCAAACCCACTTTGAGACGAGATACCTCCGTTTCCAATCTTGCGGCGATTCTTCAGTTGGCAGAATTGTCTGTGATTTAATATCTAATTTTGATAATATCCAATTATCGAGCTTTCTGTCAGTTGCTGAAGCCGGTTCATGGATTTCCGAGACTTGTTTGGGTTTTGCTCAAAACCGCCGAATCACTAGTGGCGAAACATAAACTCGACAACTCACATCGTCACCACACGAGAACGACGTATTCTGTGTTAGAGAAATCGCCAATTCCTCTGCATTAAATTCAGAAAGGAAGAAAAGAAAAAAAAAAGGAAAAGAAACAAACTCAAATATTTTTCATTAGCCTTTAAAACAAGCTTACACACACATACTTTTCCACTATTGCTTCCACCTCTTCTTTCATGTCCCGCTCCTACTCAGAAATCTTAACTCTGGGGACCAAAAGAGACCCACTCAATTAACCAGCAACCAATTGCCCGCCCACCACTGCTCATTACCAACACTGACGCCCCTCCGCCCGTCCGCTGCGCAACAATTTGGCTTCCCGGCACCTCGACGAGCCCAACCTCAATTCAAGAATACAAAACACCAACTTCCAGTGGCTACTCTGGGCCGCCACCGGATACCACAAGACGAATACACCGACCAACTGCACGACGGTGCTGTTTTATTTCTTTGAATATAGGAATTTACGCCTCGATACATCCCATAAATACCTGTGGCCTAGCGCCCCGTAGCTGTTGAAGAACAAGCAGCCAGTTTTCGCGAATAAGGATCTGTACTAGACCTTGGAAACAAGCGAAGACCTAGGTTCTCGCAGCTCGAGGGAGAGTCCTGTCGGAGATATCTAAGGCCGTTGGCTGTGAATGTAGTCATGGCAGCTTCTGGGGTTTCCCAGGATCCGCATTCGCATGAGTACCAACTCGATGCGCGGACGAAGCAATTGTGGGCGCGGTTGGATGATCAGGGAAAAGGAGAGCTGGATTTGAAGGGGTTGCAAAGAGGCTTGGAGAAAATCGACCACCGTGAGTGATGATGAGGAAAGCAGAAAGGCAAAAGGGTTATACTAACTATTCCTACAGCTATGAAGAATGCCGATTCGCTTCTAAGGCAGATGATATATGAGGCCGACTCTAATGGAGATGGCAAGATTCAGTTCTCAGGCAAGTTAAACCTGTGACACTGATCAGACAAAAGATTACACATTCCTGCAATACCAACACTTTGCCTTTGCATTACTATGAGAATGATCGATAAACTGACTGGACATTCCTTTTCTAGAATTCGAAACTCTCGTCCGACAAACCGAAGCTCAGCTCTGGAACCTCTTTCAGTCCTTTGATACCGACCATGATGGCCGCGTCGGAAAAAAACAGCTTCATCAGGCGTTCCGGGAAGCCAAGGTCTCCATGCCCGAAGACCGTTTTCAAGACTTTTTTAGCCATGTCGATAGCAATGGCGATGGGTTTATCAGTTACCGCGAATGGAGGTAAGAATGGAACTGGTGATGTGACAATTCAAATTTCCCGAAGAACAGTGCCCGCAGCAGTTATGCATATGCCAAAACTGGCATGTGATACTGCAGCCACTGCATATTAGATCATTACGGGACCTTCTAAACCCTAAACAACCAACATTTTGCTAACGTTATCCCTTTGACATTATATAGAGACTATCTAATCTTCATGCCGTCTACTGATGATACGAAAACCTCATTACACGACGTGGTGTCCTTTTGGTCTTCTATAGTGACGCTTAACGCGGAGGGTGATTCGCTCATTAGCGATGAGGCACTTCACCACACCTCGCAAACTGGCTCACTTCTTCATATGCTCTTTGGCTCGATTGTGCGTATAGCTGCACCGGGAGACGCTGAGAAGATACAAAAGGCCCAGCTACAACAAAAAGTAGACCCCATCGAGTCCACTGCAAAATCCCCGACAGTTGTTGCGGCAACGTCAAATTCAAAACCAGACGTGACGAAATCAACTTTGGGACGAAAAAGAGACCTCATAGCTAAAGAACAGCAAACGTTGACCTTATCTCACAAGATGGCCACAGCTGAGGGCGTTGCCGAGGAGGCTCAAGGCGTATTTGTGGATGAGGTGCTGCCAGATCTACATGGAGACTTTGACCAGGTGGACATTGACGATGAAGCACATAAGCAGTCACTCGGAAGTAAACTCGCCTCCTTAGTGCCAGACACAGGATACTTCCTGGCTGGTGCGATAGCAGGCGGTGTCTCGAGAACAGCCACGGCTCCGCTAGATAGATTGAAGGTATATCTTCTGGTCAATACGACGGTGACAACGGGGGCGGATTCGGTCATGGGGGCACTGAAAGTGGGGAAGCCTTTTCAGGCCCTCGGGAATTCGTCAATTCCAATCCGGAGGGCGTTGTTTGATATTTGGTCGCAAGGAGGGATGCGTAGTTTCTTTGCAGGGAACGGCTTGAACGTCCTGAAGATTATGCCAGAGACGGCGATCAAGGTAGGTTTCTACGAGAGATTTGTGGCTTTGGTGGGTTGAACATTGAAATTAACAATGGAATCTAGTTTGGTACATACGAGGCGGCGAAGAGGGCCATGGCGTCCTTTGAAGGACATAATGACACAAAGAACCTGTCATCAATGTCGAGGTTTCTTGTGGGCGGTCTGGCTGGAATTGTTGCACAATTCTGTGTCTACCCTTTGGATACCCTCAAGTTCCGGTAAGTCTCTTGCCCCATCATCAAAAGTTACACCATATGCTTAATACTAACTTCTCCAGTCTTCAATGTGAGACCGTCAAGGGGGGTCTTACTGGTAACGCCCTTTTATTAGCCACGGCCAAACGAATGTACCAAACTGGTGGTATCCGCTCTGCTTACCGTGGCGTCACCATGGGCCTTATTGGCATGTTCCCTTACTCTGCCATCGACATGTCGACCTTTGAGTTTCTCAAAACTAAATATAAACTCTACCAATCCCAGCGCACGGGAATCCCCGTCGCTGATATTGAGCCCGGGAATATCGTCACCGGCATGATTGGTGCTTCTTCAGGAGCATTCGGTGCCACGATGGTCTACCCGTTGAACGTACTGCGGACAAGATTGCAGACTCAGGGCACGCATATGCATAGGGCAACGTACACGGGAATTTGGGACGTGGCGACAAAGACGCTACAGAAGGAGGGAGTGAGAGGGTTGTATAAGGGCCTGACGCCTAATTTATTGAAGGTGGCGCCAGCGTTGAGTATTACATGGGTTGTGTATGAGAACTCAAAGAGGTTATTGAGACTGGAGTAGAGAGTATAGGGCTGGGGAGTACGATTGGTATCGGAATTTGGCATGGCATCTTGGGAGCTGGTGTTTCGGATTTACTTTTGGGTTGGGGAATGATATTGACAGAATGGCTGTCATTGTTAGCATTATTTTGATTATCTTCTTTTGCGTATCTATAGAAAGGTGGTGGACGAGGACTGTCTGGTGGCTCTTTGAGGGGGGGATGGAATACTGCTTGATTTGATAGTATCTCCTTTGTTGGAATAAATAACATTATAGATTTGAGAATTGTTAGAAGCAGCAATTACATACCAAGAGAGAAAAAGGGAGGGAAAAAAAAAGAAGAAAAAAACAGCAATGCAGTAATTGGATGGATCATGAGTCCCATCCCGAATAGAAAGTGGCAAAAAGATGATCTGAGGCGGACTTGAACCGCCGACCTTTTGTGTCCAAGCAACTTGAGTTACTGTTAGACAAACGTGATAACCAACTACACCATCAGACCTTGGATTGTTGAAAGAACTCAGCGCTACTCCTGCCAAGTATTCACCAATGCAGTAACCCTAAATACAGTTTAATTCATTATCTATAGGGTTATCTGTAATACGGGTCTTCGGACTATAGTCGCCCGCTTTCGGGAAGCTCTTATATAGGCAGACCAGACGACCTTACAATCTATCCGGTAGCCACTTATACAAGTCCGGCGCCATATACTCTTCGTGAGCTGTATAGACGTAAATTAATAAATCAATCAAACCTGTCCCTTTTTTTGTAGATGTAAGCTAATATATCAATCCATGATAGCCTGTCCCTTGACTGCTGCATCTCCAAGTTATGGAAGGGTAGGCGGGATGTCCTGATTGGGATTCTCCTGCTGAATTGGGTGTTGGGTGGGGATGACTTCAAGGGGAAGGGGGGGTTACGGGTTATAATTGAAGAATATCTGGGATCACACGGTTTGGATTTGAATTCTTTTCATTTTATAATTAGTCGTTACATGGCTCATGAGCATCTAATTCTTTGAAATTGGCCCCCAATGACGTAAGGCGATAACAAAATCCTTACTTTTCATTTACAGACATGCTAACTCACAACAAGTGAATCCCATTATATTGGCATCGATGTCGGCACCGGCAGCGCCCGCGCCTGTCTGATCAATTCCTCGGGTAAAATTATCTCCCTCGCCACTAAGCCCATCGCCCTCTGGCAACCCCAAGATTCATGGTACGAACAATCGACCGCGGACATCTGGAGCGCTGTCTGCCACTGTGTCCGCAATGTCCTGAACCAATCTAGCGTTCCTGGTGCCTCCGTTAAGGGCCTAGGATTTGACGCAACTTGTTCTCTCGCTGTCTTTACACATGATTCGGGCGAGTCTGTGGGTGTGTCTGGGGACTTCGCAGTCGGTGGGAATCAGAATGTGATTTTGTGGTTGGATCACAGGCCGGAGCAGGAGACTAAAGAGATTAACGCGACGGGCCATCCACTGTTGAAGTATGTTGGTGGGCGTATGAGTGTCGAGATGGAAATCCCAAAGGTCCTGTGGCTCAAAAGAAATATGCCTAAGGACACCTTTGATCGGTGCAAGTTCTTTGATCTGTCTGATGCCTTGACGTATATGGCGACGGGCCTGGAGACCAGGAGTTTCTGTAGCGCGGTTTGCAAGCAGGGTTATGTTCCGGTTGGTGTCGACGGAAGCGTCAAGGGATGGCAAGATGACTTTTACCAAACGATTGGACTCGAAGATCTTATCCAAGACGACTTCTTGCGCATGGGTGGTGTCCATGGAGCCAATGGAACCTTTATGAGTGCCGGAGAGCTTGTCGGTCGCCTAAGTGCCAAGGCTGCTGCGGAACTGGGACTGCCTGAAGGCATTGCCGTAGGCAGTGGAGTCATCGATGCTTACGCTGGATGGATTGGCACAGTTGGAGCTCCTCTGATGGATCACGAAGTCGGAGAGCAAGGCGATATTGAAGCAGGTGATGTCAGTTCAGCGTTTACGAGATTGGCAGCTGTGGCGGGGACGTCAACCTGTCATTTGGCCATGTCCAAGGAACCTGTGTTTGTCGATGGCGTCTGGGGTCCCTATCGCGATGTTTTGATCCCAGGGTACTGGATGGCTGAAGGTGGGCAGTCAGCCACAGGTGAGCTGATCAAGCATATGGCTGAGAAGCACCCGGCATATGCCGAGGTCCAGAAACTTCTTGACGGACAGTCTATTTACGATTACCTCAATGCACTTTTGGAGCGCATGGTCGATGACGAAGGGGCTCCATCTGTTGCGTATATGGCAAGGCATTTATTCTTTTACGGAGATCTATGGGGAAACCGGTCGCCGGTAGCCGATGCGGCCATGCGGGGAGCGCTGGTTGGTATGGGGAACTCAGCAGGAGTGAAGGATCTCGCTCTATTGTATTTCGCCACTCTAGAGTTCATTGCGATGCAGACGCGCCAGATTATCTCGACTATGAACAAATCCGGCCACAAGATCTCTAGCATCTTCATGTCGGGAAGTCAGTGCCAGAACCCCATGCTAATGTCGCTGCTGGCCACAGTATGCAGAGTTCCTGTGGTGATTCCTGAATATGTCAATGCTGCAGTTGTCCACGGTGCTGCAATGCTGGGCGCAAAGGCAGCGAGTGCCAATGAGGAGGGAGTTACGGAGCCGTTGTGGGAGATTATGAAGCGGATGAGTCGGCCTGGAAGAGTAGTAAAACCAGATGACGATAAGGGCCAGAAGCTGTTATTTGATGCCAAGTACGGCGTGTTTTTGGATATGATGGCCAGACAGCAGATGTATCGGAAGCAAGTAGATGCAGCAGTGAGTTTGTGGTTGGATGAGTATGGCCAGTAATGTCTAGTGTTAGGAAACCTTAATGTCAAGCAATTAATATTATATATTTCCTTTTAAGGGAATGCTGCTATCTACTATCCACAATATATAACCCTAGCCAATTGGCCATAAAGACCCTAATCATAAGCCTAGCGTGTCTGTGCTGCGCGTCTCCTGCCAATTAGAGAATGGCACTTGAACATAGCAACCAGTTCCAGGGAAACACAAGCAAGGCAGGCACACCAAAAAAAAAAAAGCTTCAATTAGCTTCGATTTCATAGCCGAGCTGCAATTGACGAAATTAAGCCGCTGCCTTTGGGAGAATCAAGTCTTCATTGGGTTTGTCGCTATTTTCGATAATTCCATTTTCATTTGGCCTTCTTCTGTCGCTCGTTAATACGCGCGTCTTTGTTATTTGAGTTGCGTTTACTTCAAAGGTTAGAGATATTGGATAGCCTTGGGTTTAGCTAGTTAGTCGCCATCACCAAGTAAACAACATATCAACCATCGACTAATAATATCATCGCCATCAGCCTCAAAACCTATTCGTAGTAATTACTCAGAGATATCTATATCATACTCTCGTCTCGACCAACCCGAACCTCCGATTACAAACCGCCATCATGTTCGGCTCAGGCGGTGCTGCCAAACCCAACTTCGGCAGCCTTTTCGCCGCCTCCACTTCTTCCACCGCTGCCCCTCCCGGAAATAGTCTTTTCGGCTCTTCAACTACCGCCTCTGCTGCCCCTGCCTCCGGCGGCCTCTTCGGCGCCTCGACTGCCACCCCGGCCACCTCTGCGCCTGCATCTGGTGGACTTTTCGGGTCTGCAGCCCCCGCGACTTCGGCCCCTGCTAGTGGTGGGCTCTTTGGTTCCGCTGGAGCCACTGCTACTGCGGCGAGACCTAGTCTCTTTGGCGCCTCTACGACTGCCGCGCCAGCTGCTGCGCCAGCGGCAGGCGGTGGCTTGTTTGGAGGAGGTGCTGCGGCCAAGCCTGGAGGTTTATTCGGAGGAGGTGCTGCCACAACTACTTCAGCACCGGCTACTGGTGGATTATTTGGAACTGCGCCAGCCACCACTGCGGCTCCCGCTACTGGTGGGCTTTTTGGTGGGGCTGCGGCTGCTCCTGCTAGCGGCGGGTTGTTTGGGGCTGCCGCGGCTACTGCTCCCAAACCCTCTCTCTTCGGCGGTGCGGCGACTACTGCGGCGCCTTCGACCGGGTTCTTTGGTGCTGCTCCGGCGGCCGCTGCCAATACGGCTGCGCCTACTAGTCTTGGCTTGACTGCTCTTGCCAGCACTGCGGGCCCGACCACATCCGTGTCTGCGGATGCAAAGCCTGCAGCTGGCGCGTACTTTGATAGCTTGCTGGCTTCTACTCGTAAGCAGCAGCACCCAGTGGGCGAAAATGCCGTCGACAACCTTCCTTCTTTGCAGCTTGGCTTGGGCGATATTCGTCAGCGTCTCAAGAAACTTGGTCCTAGTGATGCCCTGGCTGCCGTTGATGGCAGAGCGATTTACTTGCTCAATGCTTCTGGCGTTGATCCCAATAAGGCGGATAAGGACCTTGGGGCTCTTGGCCCATCAGCTGCGTCGCGTGCTGTTGGATCTGCCGGTGCCGGCTCGGCGTCAGAGATCGATGTTGAGACCTACCTCTCGAACCTGCAGAGCAAGACAACACTTGGCATGATCAGTGACGGCCTTGACCGGTCCGCGCGGGCATTTGATGAGTTCCTTGAGGACAACATGGCGTTGGAATGGACGGCGCAGCGCAAGAAGATATATGAGCATTTCGGCATCCGCCTTCGTGAGGATGCTCAAGCTGATGATGCCGCTAAGGAGGCCGGTGGGCGCTTTGGTAAATCTCGCCGTAGCAAGGTGGCGTTTGCCGGCGGAGCAACTGCCTCTAGAGCTGGTGGAAATAAAGCTTCTATGTTCGGTGGCCCCAGCCTTGGCCGCTCGGTCATTGGCACGGCGTCGCGCATTGGATCACACCGTCATGATTTCTCTGATATGGAGCGTAACAAGGATGGTTCGACGGCAGCGTTGGGTGGTGGGCACATGGGTGATATGCGCGCGTTACGTGAGCGCCAAACGAAGCTGGCGAAACAGATTACGATGCTGAACGGATACCGTTTGTCCAAGCGTGCCTTCCCGATCTTGGCGCAGTTTGGTGATCTTCAGAGCAAATCTGCTGAGCCTTATGCAAACCACGTGGCTGAGGCGTACCGGGCAGTCATGGACGTTGTGGGAGAGGATCCGGATGCGGAGTCAACGCTCAATGGGGCGACGGCTGGCGAGCGCCAGTTCGCAAACATGTACTTGGATGAGAACCCGAACTCGACAGACTCGGTGGAAATGCGTAAGGCCATTCTCCGGGGTGCCAACACGTTCCTGGAGCGGCAGTTCCTGCGCGAGATTGAGGGTCTTATCGCCAAGCACCCGCATGAGGCCAACCTTGGAGGACGGCCCGATATCATCAGCAAGATTAGGGCGTATATTCGGCTGCGGAGTGCCCGCAAAGACCTGGTTCCTGACAACACAGAGCTGCAACAGGTTGGTGGCGAGTATGTCTGGGCCGTTGTGTTCTTCCTTTTGAGATCAGGCCACGTGATGGAGGCGGCAAAGTACGTCAATGACAACGTGAGCCATTTCCGGGGTATTGATCGTATGTTCTCGACGTATCTCAATGGCTACGCCTCCAGTGATGATCGTCGTCTGAAGCGTCAGTTGCAGGAGCGTTGCGTTAGTGAGTACACTCAGCGGGCTCGGAATGCCCCTGAGCACTCTATTGATCCATTCCGCATGGCTTGCTACAAGATTATCGGGCGGTGCGAGCTCGGCAACCGTAGCCTGGATGGTTTGACGACAGATGTCCACGATTGGGTTTGGTTGCAGTTCAACCTGGCCCGTGAGGCGGAGCGGTCGACAGAGTTGGCTTCAGAGACGTTCGGCTTGACGGAAGTCCAGGCATCGATCCGGGATATTGGAGCAAAGCACTTCCCCAAGTCGCCTGCCGACGATTCGGCGACCAACGGGAGCTTTGGTATGTTCTTCTACCTGCAAGTTCTTTGTGGTCTTTACGAAGATGCCATTGCTTATCTGTACAGCTTTGCCTATGTTGATGCTGTTCACTTTGCCATTGCGCTTACCTTCTATGGTTTACTGCGGCCCAGTGATCCTTTGACGGCCGACAATGAGCTGCGGAGTTCCAACACTCGCGGCCTGCCGCTTATCAACTTTGGCCGTATGGTTGGCTACTACACCCGAGACTTCCGTGCTGCTGATGTTGAGTCTGCTGTTGATTACATGACTCTGCTTGCCCTCAACGCTGACCTGCCGGGTGAAGCTGGTCGCCGTCATGCCAACCTCTGCCACGAAGCCCTCCGCGAGCTTGTTCTTGAGACGCGTGAGTTCTCGTCGCTTATTGGTGATATCCGGCCAGACGGCCAGAGATTGCTGGGTATGATTGAACAACGTGGCGAGCTCATTGGCCTTGACGATGAAGATGACTTTATTACGGCGGTCACTCTGCAGGCGGCCGCGTTTGCTGATGAGGCAGGCCGTATTACGGATTCCGTGTTGCTGTACCACCTTGCGGGCGAGTATGATACCGTTGTGTCAATTGTGGCACGCTCGTTGTCGGAGGCGGTTGCTTTGAACTTGGGTGAGAACCCTGAGTCATTGGCCCCGGTGAAGCAGAGGATGGCGGATGCGGCGAATGGCGGGAGCTTGTCGTTGGCGACAATTGACGATCCTGTTGAGTTGGCCAAGGCAATGATCTCGATGTACGAGCGTGATGCCATGTTCCACAGACACATCAAGGAGGCCAACATGTCGGCATGCCAGTTGCTGCTGGAGATGAGCGACATCAAGGCGTTGGTGGAGCAAGGCCAATGGGCTACTTCATTGGATGTAAGTATAACCAAGATATCTAGTATCTCTGTCGGGATTCTGTGTACATTTTACTAACGCAAAATAGCTTATCAAAAACCTCGACTTATTGCCATTGACTGCCCGGTCTGACCCGACCATCATTCGTCACTACGCTACCAAGTTTACCTCGCTGCACCCTACAGTTGCCGCGAATATTCCGGGGCTGATTATGTGGGCGGTGTTGTGTTGCACGCGGCAGAGAGAGCTGCATGGGCGGAGTGCGTTTAGCGGAAATGAGGGGACGAGAGCCCAGTTGGTGGAGCAGTTGAAGTCGATGACGGGAGATCTGACGGCGTTTGTGAGTCAGTTGAGATATAGGTTTGCACCAGGGCTGCATGAGGCTTTGGCGAGGGCGGCAGCGGAGTAAAGATAGAGGGAGTGTAGAGGGCCAGGGTTACATGAGGAGATATATAGATGTATTGTTTTAATAGGGATTTATTTTGCAGCTTTTAATGTTTGATTCGATCATAACTTGTTGAAGCAATATTGCGTTGTGGATGGAGAGTTGTGAAATGCTGGGATAATCGGTTGTATAAGGCTGTGATCTATTGTGGGATTTCTCTTGATTTAATCAAGTAGTAATATTCATAAAAACAAGATTTGGTGACGCTGCTTCAATCCCTTTTTGAAGGGTATAGTGAATACTATGACTTGTAAATTAACTTGAATAGGAAGAATATACGAAAGTGGCCTGAAGTATGAGTTGTGCGCTATTGTCTCATGGACTGACTTGTATAGAAGTTGCATGCTATCTGGTCTTGCTAACTTTATGATATAATTGACTAAATCGAAGATGCAGTTGAAGGTTGCCCTGATATATATTGCTATTAATAATTAATTAGAATACTAGATTATGATAGTTATAGTTATGATACGGAAGTCTATGTATCACTGATGTATTATTCTATCTGCCTCTTTCACTTCAGTTGGCAGCATCGAAATTCACCGATAGATGGCCATTGATAACAACGCACACCCTCATTCCCCTTTCCATACCAAACTTCTATCTACTCTTCCCTTTTCTTCTTCTTTTGGGTTTCCCAATGCTTCCATTGATTTCTCATCTCGTGATAATTCTTCTGGGCAATAGGGATTATCACGAATTTTATATTCTGCCTGTATTAGACCGGAAATAAATAGTATGAAAACTGTAGCAAAGGCGAAGTGGGTTGATTGGAACTGATTATAGAGAAGGAAGTTGGGTTTCTGGAACCTGGGATTAAATAATAGAATATAGATATTTGATGAACTTTTGCAGATTGCCAGTGGAAGTTTCCTGTGACAAGATGGCGACCTGGGAGCTTGATCTCAGCTCTCATAGCTTTCAGATTATCTTGAAGCTGACGATAGCCCCAGAATAAAGGAATCTGCGAGATGTCAGAGCTCGGAAACCAATAGTTAATGAAGGGTATTTGGGCCAATGGTCCGAATATTCTCAAAATGGTTGAATCCAAAGCATCGGATGTATATTAGTCACTTGATGAATGGAGCCGAGGGAAGCTGATCTGAAGCTAGCCTGGAGCTAAGGCATCTAGTGAAGATGGCGGATTATAATTATAATACCTTGGAATTATGACGAGTAAGGCTGGAAGTTAAAGGAGTCTTGGGAATTTCGGTTCAACTCCAACTTATAATCTTCAACAGTATTATTTATAAAAATAATTACAATTCTCCACTTCGGTATACTTCCTCAGTGGCTTCCTCGCGGGTAAAATGCCGTATTCATATCTTTTCGCTAAGGGCAAGGCATGGAATTTATTGTTTATGTTCAAAATGGGGAATACCGGAAAAGAAGCAGTAGTGAAACTGCAACCAAATGATGTTAAATATTAGTTACACACAAAGATGGCGTTTCTTGACCAATCATGATCCGTAGATGCCGGTAGGCTAAGTTCAACTTGTCTTTCTGTCTTTTAAGGAAGTACTGGGCTCGATTAGGAAAAAAACTAATCCTGTAATATGCGTACCTGATGATCGGTAGTGACACAAACAGGTTGACAAACTTCGATTAAGCGCTAATTTCCATGAAACATACATCGCATCTAACTAGTCCTTACTATACCATTCTACATATACCTTTCTACATTTTCTTACCTCTTTCCCACCCAGCTTTATCTTTTCATGGCTTCTAAAGACTCAAGGCCAGGCGGTTACGTACCCAAAGACAGGAAGAAAAGAAAAAAAGCCCCCCACTCGAGTTCTTCTCCTTCTAAATACAAACCCCGCTTGTGAGGATGCGAGGGCATCACCAAGGATCGAATCATGTGGGGGTTGAGATTCGGCAGGAATCCGACTTTTCTCTTCCTCTCTAGGATAATGCTGCGTAAAAGTAACCCACAAATCGCCAACCTTGACTTCACAGATAACGCGAAAGACAGCCAAGTGCTGTGTTGACCATCTAACAACATGTGAATTCACCCCCTAAGATTCCGGGGGTTGAATGGTTGTCTAAGGGCAGACTTATATGATGGTTTCCCTATTGGGGCTATGGAGCACCAAGTATCGTTAAAATGGTTACACGGACAATAGACGATGACAACTTATCTGTGGCTATTAAAGGAAGTCTCGTCACAGGAAAAGTCACGTGTCTCCCTGCGTATGAGGACTTAGGCATATGATAGAGACTTGCCCCCGAAAGATAGCAACGCCTCAACGCCATCTATTGGCATATTTTACATCCAATCATATCTACTCAAAGATCTCCCATATTTGGGCAACGAACACATCAAACTGGCACCAAACAATCTTACAAATCACCATGGAAAACAAAAAACAGTAAGTAGCAAACAACAAATACACACCTCTGTATCTTCCACTTATCTTTCCACTTCTACGCGTCACTATCTTCAAACATGATCCCCTCACAAGAAAATACATCCTACGTTGATACTAAGTGACGATCCTGAAAGTGAGGGGTTATTGGGTAACAATGATGATAGCAAACTTATGTGATGCCAATGTGTATATGCGAAGTTTGCATCAGCACAAAATAAGGAGTAGTTGATTCCCGTAAATAATATCCTCATTATTGAATATTGCCAATTAACATATGGACAAGGTTATACGTGGGTGCGAAACCGAAGGACGCCAATACAAAGCATATACTCCCATTAGATCTCACTTGACAACAACAACCCTCAATGATATGTAGACATAATCGCTCCTCAAGAAGCAGTTTGATGTAAATAATGTTATTGATATCTACCCAACTAAAAGCTTGCATCTTCAACTGGAAATATCGTTCCAATTCTCCTCAACTTCCTTAACTATCTCAACCCCTTCTAACAAATTCAAGTCAATACAGAAAGAAATTAATCACCTTGGACCTGCTCTTATCCCATATTGCCTCTTTACGGCGCCGGATATCCTCTTCCTCTCTCATACATCCTTTGCTGCTGTTGCTGCTGCTGTTGCTGTTGCTGTTGCTGTTGTTGCTGTTGCTGTTGCTGTTGCTGCTGCTGCGCTATCTCCTGCTGTTGTCTCATAACCATCGGATCTCTCTCATATCCTCTTTCATATGGCGTCGGCGGAGCCCCAGGACCCGCGCCTCTTTCACCGTAACCTGGGTAACCTCTTGCGCCCGGAGCCTCTCTCTCCCGCCCATAAGGATGGGCCGGATATCCAGATCCAGATACTGCTCCCGAATATCCTCGATACGGCTCACGATAGCCCGCTCCAGAAGGACCCGACGAGAGACCACTAGGTGGAGCCTCGGCTTCCGACCATGCTGCAGGACGCTCCCAATTGCCCCCAGATGTCCGCTTAGATGCAGGCCCTTGAGGCCACTGAGGAGTTGACGTGCCAGCGGGTCTTGGCGCACCTGAAGGGCCAGTTGGAATTGAAGGTGGGGCTGTCGGTTGGTACGCCGGGGTGCTGGGAGGCTTTGCAGACCAAGCATCCCGATCACGAGCATCACGAGGATCTCGGTGATCTCTGGGATCCCGGGGAGGAACAGCTTGTTGAGCCATAGGGTCGCGGGATCTATGGATTGCGTACTGAGATGGTGGAGAGCCATGGGCTGACTGGGCCGAGGGCTGACCACCAGGGTACATAGACTGGTATGCAGGCTGACCACTGTATGGGCCAGGCGTGGATGCAGCTGACTGGGCCGAGGACTGCGGATGAGGGTAGCCATGGCTTGGGGGTGGACCTCCAGATCCATAACGAGAGCTGTAAGGGGTCGGTGGGTAGGCAGACTGTGGATGCGGCTGGTGGCTGTGGGAGGGATGTGAATGCGACATGGAGTGGCTGTGGCCGTGATATATCTGGCCCGAGTGCTGCTGTGAGTGCCCGCTCATGAGTGGACCAGACGGCGTAGAACCATAAGGAGCACGGGAAGCGTAATACTCGCGATCCGGCTGTGAGCCTGCAGCCTCAGGCTGGCGCGAGGCAGTAGATGGCGATGAGTAGCTGGGAGCGCCTGGGCCTGTTTTGAGACCTGAGATAGCAGCACCTGGAGTAGGAGGCTGTGAGGCATAATATCCAGCTGTCTCCTCACGACGGAGATGCATAGGAGCAGCGCCAGACGCACCCGGCGGCGCCATGCTGTTACGACTGGCAACAGTCGAAAGCGCAGGGCTATGCGACTGCGGACGCGCTGACACAGCAGCAGCAGCCGACACAGACGCAGGTTTCGGCGGCGATGCAGGAGCATCGTCATTCAGCAGCGACATGAGGTTAGACGTCTTCTTCGCAGCCGGTGGCGGCGCCACAGAAACAGGACCAGTTGGCTTTGGCGGACTGGCCGCGTAACTATCGCGTGGGTGGGTGGCCATGGCCGCAGATGCTGACGCAGCAGCAGAGGGACGAACAGACGATGGCGGCAATGAACCAGAAGGATAGGCAGACGACGCAGCGGCAGGGTCGTGAAGAAGGTTGCGAAGCTGTGGTTGCTGTTGCTGTTGTTGTGAAGAAGCTACGGCACTGACCGGACTAGCGACGGAGCCAGCAACGGAACCAGGAGCGGCAGGGGAAGAAGAACTAGCGGTGATGCCTGAAGGAACAACAACAGACCGGGAGACAGGATCCAGCAGCGAAGAGCGCGAAAGGACCGGGGAGGGGTCGACAACGCGAAGATTAGCTCCAGCTGAAGAGCCCTGCGGCTGACCCACAGCCGATGCCAGAGGCAATCCGTGAAGGTGTTGGGCTGCGCCATGGGGGTGGCCGTGGCCATGGCCGTGGGGACCAGCATGAGTGTGCCCCGACAACGAGTGAGAAAATCCTGCGCCAGGAACACCAGCAGCCGCGGCTGCAGAAGCAGCAGTGGGTGACGGGGACGGCGCGTGAGGATGGCCGTGTGAAACAATACCAGAGTGCGACTTGTGATGGCCCGGCTGGCCGCGCACAGGGTGGGGCGGGCCCGCCTGTGGTGGCTGTTGCAATTGCTGATGCTGCTGTGCCTGTAACTGGCTCGAAGATGGCCCAGAAACAATCGATTGTTGTTGTTGTTGCTGTTGTTGTTGCTGAAGTCTTGGCTGCATCTGGGGACTGACCATACTTGCCTGAGGCATCCCCCCCATTCCTCCAACACGCGGCCCGCCTGACGGCCCCGCAGGCCGGTAAGGGTCGTACCGGCTTCCGGGACCCGACATGCCATCCGGCTCAAGCTTCATGCTCATGCGGTTGCCCTCAACAAACCTTCCGCCCATATCCACCTCGGTAGGCTGCATGTGTGCGCTGTGTCCACTGCTAATCTTGCTATTCCGCCCGGCCAAAGAGCCAGGTCCTAGCGCTATACCGCCCTGCACGGCTCCCTGCATAGCAGACTGCACCATACCGATGGCCGCTTCGTGCTCGCGCAAATGCAGTTCCGTCCCACTACCAGAAAGTGGACCACCTGCTGTGGCACCAGGCGGCATGGGCGGCGGCACACGTGACTGTCTATGTGGAGACATGGCCATTGCGCCACCGCCAACGCCACCAACAGCCGCCATATGCGCAAGAATCGGAGTTGGCTTCGCTGATTCAGCGTCCGCAATAGTGGAGTGCGAATGATTACGTTGATGGCCTGGAGTTCCCGCCACTGACACTACAGGAGACCCATGGACTGATGGGACCATATGAGTAGTAGGGAGGCCTGCAGGCACAATCGGAGCTGGTGTGCGGCGACCGAGACCAAAAGCCGAGGGGTCCTTAGCCGGTGAGTTCAAAGGCGAGGCATCGACCATTGGTACATCCATGTGTTGCAGCTTTGGTGTCGCTGTAATGTTGGATGGTGCCGGAAGCATGGGACTAGAAGTTGCTGACGCTGCAGCTGATGTAATACCATGAGTACCCTTTCCACTACGACGCGCCGGAATCGTAATCAGCGGCGGATCTGGCATTTTCTCTCCGCGACGCTTCTTAGCGTCAGCTTCCGCCGCAATCTGCTCGAAGTCCTCCTTTCCAGGCTTGCCTTTGTCACGTCCATACGAGTTCTTGACCATAGTGGCTGACTTTGTTTGCATGTAATTTGCAATCGCCGACCAATCAGTGCCAAAGGATGCCAGGAGACCGCGGAACGCCTCGAGCTCCGGAACACTCCAGTACGAATTAGTAGTGGAGGCAGCACGGCGTTCAGCGGCAGTTTGTGGTGCGGGAGTAGCACTGGGTGTACCAACCGGGGTGGCAGAAGGACCAGTCCCACTCCCGGAGCCGGGAGGCTTTGGTGAAGGCTGCATCGAGCGCCCAGATATGGTCGGTGCAGGAATCGTCGATGTCGAAATAGCAGGATGGCTCGTTGTATTGGGTGGAGGTACATGCGGCGGCGGAATGTTGGGCAGCGGGATAGGCGTATGTGACGGATGAGGCCGTGGCTCCCCAAGGCCACTCGGAGTAGCTGGGACCGATGGCCGATCAGTGACATGTGAAGAGGCACGAGAACGGCCCTTCGACTTGGATGCCTTGGTTTCTGGTGCAGGAGTCGATGGTACTGAGAGGGTATCGGCGACATCACTATCAAGAGGTTGTGGTGTCGCGGTACCTGCCTTGGCGGCTTTAGCTGCTGCCTTGGCTTCACGCTCCTTCTCCTTCTCGAGCTTCTCTTGCTCACGCTCTTTTTGGGTCTTCCGCTTGCGGCGACCATCAGGCTTGTCAGATGGCGCCACACTATCAGCACGTGCCTTCTCTTCGGCCGATTGCTTGTTCTGTTCACCAAAGGTTGGAGCAGCAGCACGGCGCGGACGACGACGCTCACCATTTTCATTGGTGTCATGCGTGTCGTCTGCCTCGGTTTCTTCGGGAGGTGGAACAGCCTTGGCCTTCTTGGACGGCCTCTTGCGGCGACGCGCCTGCTTCTTCAACTTGGCCTTGAGCTCAAGCTCACGCTTCATTACATAGTAGTACTGGATGCAAGCACGGAAGTCTCGCTTCTCAACTGAATCAGCGATAGGGCCCCATTGCTTAGGTTTGTCCAGATAAGCAGCAACAAAAGCTTGCTCTTCTTCGTCTGTGAAGTTCACAATCGGCGGAAGACATTGCCAGACGTTCACCGTGTCACGGACAGGGATGAAGCCAGTATTATCAATGAAACGGAGGTTCTCGCGCTTTTCATCTCCCCAGACCATATCAGGAACAACAGCTTCTTTCTCGTCGTTGCGACATTGGTCCTTCTTCAACTGCTCGGCGCGCTCCTTTCTAAGGTCCTCCTCTTTTTTAGAAGCTTCGATGACACGCTGAATATCCCGTTCTGATGCAAAGCGTCTGCCTCGACCTTCTGGTTTGCGAGAGGAGGTAGAGCTGGAATCATCATCCAGACTTCCGTTGATCGAGAATTTAGCCCGGCTCTTGACTGCAGTAGGATCAGGGCCATTAACAAAATCAAAGTACTGAGTGAGGTTTTGCCTAAAAATATTCTGTGCCTCGTCCATACGTTGGGCAATATTCAGGGCTTGCTGATCAAGCTCTTCCATAATGAACGTTGCGGTAGACTCGGGAGGGTCAAGCACTTCATAACCTGCAGAGTCCAACCACCACTCCTTGCAATCAATTTCAGGAAGACTCTCCCCAGGTGGTGTCTCAACCCCGAGTTTAGACCGCACAGACATCGCAGACCAGGGAGGTCCATCATCAAGATCCATGGCATCATGTACCTCATAGTCATGCTCGTCGACCGGCTCTGCAGGAGGGGTCAACTTGTCAGCACCAATGCTAAGTCTGGGCGCACCGGTTGAGGCGGAAGTCGTGGGTCTTGATGGTAATTGAGTGCCAGACGGCGCAGTAGCAATAACAGGTGGAGCAATCGTGGCTGGAGTAGGTTCCACGCTTTCACTAGCCATTAATGCATCGTCAGATTCGGAAACTGCAGTCTCTGTGACAACCTCATCACTAGTAGAGTCTGTCTCAATCGACTTCTTCGGAGCCTCTTCGAGACGAGGCTTTTTGAAAGGGCCTGGTGCAGTGGAAGACAATGCCCGGGACTTGGACTTTTCATCAGAGGGCGCGATAACCTTTTCGGGCTGTTCATCGACCATAGCAGAGTCATCTTGGACATCATGTATAACTTCGTTATCCTTCATTGTGGTATCAACATCTTCCTTCGAGATCACAGCATTGCCTACTGCTTCAGGGGCCTTCGATGCAGGAGGTACAGGGGATGTTTCTGCTTCTATGGAGACAGTAACAGAAGAGGTGTCATCAGGAATACGTGAGTGAAGATAAGGTAAGTCAGGCTCGTAAGTGACAATCTCTGTCAATGCCTCATGAGTAAGGTAGCCGAACAATCTCATGACTTCAAATGGATAGCTCTGGCCCAATAGCGCACGCAGACTAGACTCAGCTTTGGTAATTTCGTCAGTAACGTAAGAGCCAATATCTGGATCCTCTTCTTCATCTTCAATAGATCCAGCTTCGGTTTCAAAGATGGGCGGCGGTGGTGGTGGTTCCGTAGGAGGCAATGTGAACCGGGCAATTGGGGCTTTAATAATGCGAGATGGTTCTTCAGTACTTGTAGGGGTTGCCATGGTACTATGAGATGTTCCAGAAGGTGTCACATGGAGAGCCATCGTGTTCAAGGGCCTAGGCCTAGGCGTCATTGCACTGGAAGGGGATACACTTGATTCTTTGTCACCGGAAAGAATCTTGTTCTCTCTAGCAGAAACGGGGATTGCGTTCACACTAGAAGGTCCGCCGAAATCATGGAGCAAACCACTCGCTTTGGCATCACTGCTACGAGGGCGGCGGTCGTCTCCAGTGTTTGGAGGGTAGGAGCCGGGGTATGGGCGGGGAGGCAGCTTGGCACCAGGCGAGTCAAGCACCTTCTTGGCCGGCGTATTAGGATTAGTCCATGTATTGCCATGGCGTTTCGGTCCAATCGGAATAGTTGGGCTACCAGCGTGAGAAATGTCCGAGATACTGCCGTGGCCGGCCGATCCAGGGCGTTCTGGAAGATTGCGAGGTGGGTGGGGAAGTGACGATCTCAGTCCATCCGACGTCCGGTTGTTACGGGGAACAAAATTAGGAAGCCCAGCGCCCGGGGTCAACGGGGTGTCAGGAAGATCCTTTGAGTTTCCAGGTGAGTTATCATGGCTGGCCAGGGCCCGATCAGGTCTTCCAGGGCGGCCAATGTCACGATCACGGAAATCCCGCTCTTCGCGATCTCTAAAATCTTGCGGTGGGAAGCGATCGTCACGCTCACGATCACGAGGGTTGTTCCAGCGGCCTTCCTGGGATCGACTACGGTTGAATCTGTGATCATCAGAGTAAAACCGGCCACGACCACGGTCATTCCAGTCGCCTCGACCACGGCCTCTTCCGCGGGCACTAAATCCACCTCGTTGAGGATACGGCGGCGGAACAAAGCCGGTTTCAGACGTTGCTGAACCAGCAGATGGTGGACCACCATCTCTAGAACCTCGAGCGCGTTCGCTATTTACACTTAAAGGTTGCTCGCGCTCATGGAAAGGTCGGTTTGGCGAGCGTCTTCCTGGCGATGGGCGTCGATTAGGACGAAATTCCCGGTCATGATTTTCTCTCCAATCTCGATCCCGATCTGGAGGACGATCTCGTTCTCTACTCCGTTCCTCACCCCGGTAATTGCTTCTGTCAGTACGGAACTCCATATCCCTGTCCCGACCTCGTTCGCGATTGTCGTCCGTCCAAGTACGGCCACCACCTCTGGCACGGCCACGTCCTCTGGAAAATTCACCACTATATCCACCACGGGGGGCGCTGGGAAGAGTGTCGGATGGTTGCAATGCCTTTGGTCCACGAGGAACGTCTCTAACTAAATCCTGGCGCGCAGAAGGGAAAGGTGGGCCGCTGGGTCGTTGGTCTACTGCTGAGAGTCTACGACGGTCTTCGTTGTTGTATTGAGACATGCGATCACGATCAAAGCGGTCTGTAGATCGCGATCGAGAACGCTGCTCTCCGCCGTCGAATCGGTTGTTGTATCGAGACCTGTGAAGTAGGTAAAAAGGTTATTATGTCAGTGCATGCGCCAAAGCGTGTGGAGGCAGAAATTTGTAAGTGATCATATAATGATACTGGGGTGGAAAGGTAGTTTGGTACAAGTAACTTTATCAAAAAGTTTGAGGGCCCTCCGCTAGCAAACTATTGCCAGGACTCGAGACTTAAAGTGACAAATGACAAGACGATAGCAAAGGATCGATATCAGGTAGGTAGGTACAACATGGGACTAAGCCTCAGCCTACCAAGCAAAGCCAGGGTTGCAACGGTTGACGAATAGCCAAAAGACGCGAAGCGAGTCCCATCTGTCTAGCCAAGGAAACCCAGGACGTGGAGATGGCCACTTGCCACTTTCATGGATAATATCCCTCCGAGACCCAGTCGTAAAACTCTATATAATTTCCTGGTTTCCTCATACCAGTCGTATTTTTTTTTGGAGTAGTGAACACCCCAATTGACGTCGTCACTGTAATCAGCCATCGACAAGACGAGAGACACAGTGGCTACGTTGGAGACAGCGAGGGGCCCGTGGATTGTGAGCAGCTAGCACGGGTTGAAACGAAAAGTCAGAGACCAACGGATAGCTGCATACAAGTAAGGCACAAGCTAGTTGCAACCAAGTACGGGTAATTTGTAACATTAGTAGGCTCGTGAATTGAATGGTACTCAAGCAGTACCAACTACACGTGCATTCTGTGAAATAAATACAACACTTGTTGTAGTTGCGAAAGGCGGATGCCGCTATGGGCAGAAAGAGAGCTTGGAATGGGTAAAGTCCGCGCTACGGAGCGTAAGAGCTATCTGGAGATATTGCACGTAGGCACATGTTGATGATTGGTACGAACATTTTGGTGGCAAATATAGTGTAGACAAAGTGAAGTCGAGAAAATCTCGAAAACTATCTGACACAAAAATGGCCAGACTAGAATCCTCGTCTCATTGATGCTCCCGATTTACTCGGGGTTTCGACAGCGGTGCGATCGGAGCGCTGCGTGCAGTTGCGCGAAGTAGGATCCAAACAGAAAGTATCGCCACAAATTACGATGTCCACTACCAGCGGGGTTGTTCAATCTGCACCAGAGGCTGGCTGCAGATAAACGCCGCAAGGTGGTAGGACGCAGATAATTCCTGACTTTAGCTCAAAAATGTCGCGATTAGAACGATGGTGGAAGTGATCAAATGGTGAATTGGCTGTGAAGTAAAAACGTCGGTTTTGGATGGATGATAGGTCGGCGCGAGTGGTTGGCGCAGACAGTTATTGGTACAAAGATTTCTGCGAGCAAAGTCTGGCAGGTTGCTCAGAATAGTGCCGAAAAGTACTCGCGCAAAATAGAATTGTCGTAAGCAAGAATCGAGCAAAGACGAATGGCGTCGTCAAGATGCCAATATAGATGATAAAGAATGTATTATTTGATGTTTTAGGTGGTAGTCGCGATGATGCTCAACGTGACTTGGCGACGTTGTGGGAGGAAGAATTTCTGGTGGGCTTCAGGGAACAAAAAGAGAGTTACCAGTAACCACGCTAAAATTTAAAACCGATCAAATTAAGTAATTCAAACGGGGCAGCGATAGTGGAGCAATTGCCTCTGGGAACCAAATACCAAAGCCAAAGCGCCAACATGTAAGCAACTTCCAGAAATGCTTTGTACATTCTATGCGGTTGGTAAGTATAGATGTGGAGCAGGGAGGATTGGGACCTTCTGGATGCAGCCGGCACTTCCCTTGTTCACAACGACCTATCCAATATCATAGCAAGAACATATGGTTGTGCTTTGAATTTTTGTGGCCTGGTATTTATCGATTTTATCATCGCCCAAAGATGGGAGTACAATACCTGTAGGTAATCGCAATGTTGATTCAAGGCCGTGAGCTAGCCTATCCAGTCAGTCACATATAACTTCGTAAGAGGAATGTTTCCAAAACAACGGCTTTCTTCACTAACCTAGACCCTCCATCCTCAATCTCCATTAGTACTTTATTGACCTATTGACATGGAACTTGATTTTCTAGAATGACCCTGTAGCTGTGCATGTGCCTCCACAAAAACCCCTGCCATTGTTCGTTATGTCTAACTCATGCTGGACAAACGCGACCATCAGCTAGTCAACAATGTCTGTGCCCGTGCATCAGATCCAACCCGATTTAAATGATAAACATAAGCCGCAGTTAAATACTTCCAGACACTATCTCAGTATATCTGGTCTTACAAGCAAGTATATACAATTGAGATATCTTGACCCAAAAGAGAAAGGCATATCACGTGCTCCGTTCTAACTCCTGCCAAGCTCATCAGGCCACTTTTGGCTTCTTCTTTACGAGATTCAAAACTAGACTAGTGACTTAGGTCATAATAAACTAGGGTTATCATCAACAACAGAGTTTTCTAACCCTGTTGATCTATATTCGTTGCTAGTCCCAAAAGAACAAAAAGTGACACTTTAAGAACACAAGAAATTATTTAGCGAATTACATTAAATATTTCACAATAGCTTGACATGGTTTTATATATTACCACTTAGCACCTGAATTTCTAACGACCTCACGCTACCTTTCTCTATATCGCGGCCCCGCACTTATCTACCCTTGATCATCCCCTCAAACGTCATATTCCATCGGGACCTTGACCACACGCTTGACCTTAAAACATGTCCGGAAACCCCCAAGATGAGCGCCCCAGCGGTGCTGCTGCCGCCGTACTCGTCAAATCCGACGAGATGCCAGCGGATGCCCAGAAAGTTGAAGAGCTTGACTTCAACAAGATCACAGGCCCTATTACGGCCGAAGACCTTCTCAAAGGCATGACTAACATGGGATTCCAGGCTTCTGCTATTGGCGAAGCCGTCCGTATCATCAATGGCATGGTTAGTCTAACTTGAGGATAAGATTCGTAAATTATATTGGGTAACTAACAATACATAGAAAGACTGGCGTGACCCCGAGACTGGCGACAAGACCACGATTTTCTTGGGTTATACCTCCAACCTCATTTCCTCCGGGCTCCGCGGTGTTCTCCGTTACCTAGTTGAACACAAGCACGTAAGTGCTATCGTCACTACTGCTGGCGGTATCGAAGAGGATTTCATCAAGTGTCTTGGTGACACTTATATGGGCTCCTTCTCCCACGATGGTGCCTCTCTCCGCAAGAAGGGAATGAACCGTATTGGAAACCTCATCGTCCCTAACGCCAACTACTGCGCTTTCGAAGATTGGATTGTGCCCATTCTCGACAAAATGCTTGAAGAACAGGAGGCTAGTAAGAATTCCGAGGAGCCCATCAACTGGACCCCTAGCAAGATCATTCACCGGCTTGGAAAGGAAATCAACGATGAGAGATCCGTTTACTACTGGGCGTGGAAAAACGACATCCCCGTCTTCTGCCCCGCGCTGACCGACGGAAGCTTGGGTGATATGTTGTACTTCCACACTTTCAAAGCTTCTCCTCTCCAACTCAAGGTCGACATTGTCGAGGACATCCGCAAGATCAACACCATGGCTGTGCGTGCCAAGAGAGCGGGAATGATAATCCTCGGTGGTGGCATCATCAAACATCACATTGCCAAGTAAGTTACATAATGTCACGTGATGGATTGGATATGGTAAGCTAACAATGTTGTACTAATAGTGCTTGCTTAATGCGCAATGGCGCGGACTCTGCTGTGTATATCAACACTGGCCAAGAGTTCGATGGGAGTGATGCTGGTGCTCGGCCAGACGAAGCGGTTTCCTGGGGTAAAATCAAGATTGGGGGTGACTCAGTGAAGGTCTACTGTGAAGTCACTTCATGTTTCCCACTTATCGTGGCCAACACATTCGCTAAGAAGAATGGAAATTAGAGTCATATCTGATGTAAAAAAAAAATACGCAAAAAACAAAAAAGATACCCAAGTTTTTAAATAAAAAAAAATACTCGTAGAAAAAGCTTAAAGTGCATTCACTACAATATTTTGATTCTTATCAGATGTACATCTCCAAAAATAACATCTGATGTCATTATTAGGGTCGATAAGAAAATAATAGGGTTATATAGATAAGTTTCCTGGGCGCATCGTTAATGAATTTCCTATGTCTGATTTCTTGCGACGAACCATTTGCTCATCCAAATTCATCGGCTACTCTTCGTTTTCCATCGCAACCATCCAACCTTGGCTTTTTCAGCCCTAGCCTAACCAAAATGTCAGCCATATATAATACCGAGCCTCAACCAACAGCCTCTGCCATCATCCACACAACGCAAGGCGAACTCTCGATCGAACTCTGGGCCAAGCAAGCCCCGCTCACCTGCCGAAATTTCCTCCAACACGCGCTCGATGGCTATTACAACGATACCGTTTTTCACAGATTAGTTCCTGGGTTCATTCTGCAAGGTGGCGACCCTAGCGGCACAGGTCACGGCGGCGAGTCTATCTACGATGGTGGCGCGTTTAATGGGGAGGAAGATGTGTGGCCGGAAGACCAGCGGACGGGGTTGAATGCGGGGAAACACGGAGTAGGCTTTAAGGATGAGATTCATTCACGGCTGAAGTTTAATCGGAGGGGTCTTCTGGGGATGGGAAATGAAGGGAAGCCGAATACAAATGGTAGCCAGTTCTTCATCACGCTGGGGCCGACTGAAACGCTGACTGGGAAGAACACCATGTTTGGACGGATTGTGGGCGACACTATGTACAATCTGATCACGATGGGCGAGGCTGAGTTAGTAGAAGGGACGGAGCGGCCCATGTATCCTGCGAAGATTACACACATTGAAGTATTGGAGAATCCCTTTAAGGACATGGTGAAGAGAGCCCAAAAGTTGGTCGAGGCCCCCTCTCAAAAGACCGTGCTGGTAGATCGGAAGAAGAAACGGAAAGGCGCAAAAAAGTTGCTTAGTTTTGGCGATGAGGAAGGTGATGAGGAAGAGACTTTACCTCTTCCCAAGAAGAAGAAGTTTGATACACGCATCGTGATGGATATCGATGAAGAAGAAGATGCCACTCCCAAGTCAAAATCGGAGTCGAAAAAGCCTAAATCCGAAGAAAAGCAAAAGCCTCAAACAACCATCGAAGTTGAATCACCAAAACCTTCGAAATCCACAAAGCCTACAGAACCTCCAACGTCTACTGCCATGGACCTTGACCCCTCACCACCTGCATCTCCAAAGGAACCCAGTGCGCTCGACAAAGCCCGATCTGAACTTGCTGCCCTTAAGGCCTCAATCCGCAATGAACACTCTACTCAGTCAACATCCGCCCCCGAAAAGAAGAAGTCTGCTCTTGAGAGCATGATTCCCGAAAAATCAGTGCGGGGACGCCGCAGACGGCCAGGCGGCGAGGGGATCTCGGAGAGAGAAGAAAGACATGCCTTGGACTTTGTGAAGGGTTTCCAGGCGAAGTTATTGAGTGCCCATGACGACGAGAAGGTTGGAGAAAGTTCAAAAGCACCTGTGAATGAGCCAACGTCTGGTGAGCAAGGTGGTGCCGGGAACGACGAAGAGGAAGCTGAGACGTGCGACTTGCATTACATTCCCAACTGCCAAAGCTGCAAAGCTTGGGACAAACAAGAAGATGCAGAGGAAAGTGACGATGAAGGTTGGATGGGCCATGCATTGTCGTTTGCTGCGGATAAGCTTGGAAAGGACCTTAGCTACCGCAAGAAGGCGGAGGAGCAGTTGGTGGTTATCGACCCGTTGGCAAAAGGGCGGAATCTCCAGGATGAGAGGAGGGCGGAGCGGGATAGAAGGGGTGGTGGGGATCGGAAAGGGAGGTCTTGGGACGAGAGGAAGAATGCACAGATGGCGAGGAATGCGGGATTAGCGGGGCGAGGGGCTAAATGATTGGCATGGCCAGTATTGTGTACTATTATTGGGCATTTATTGGGCATTAGATATTTTCCTAATTGATACATACCCAAGAAACATCTGTGAGGTTCTGTCTAATTTTGACAGGGCGTGTTGGGTCATATCATCATCTACAAGGTACTTGAAACTGTTTTATGAATAATGCGGTGTTTCTCTATATCACGTGGCCGACAGTTTAATTTGCAGATATTTTCTCTATGCACAAGGAGCAAAGTCACGGCGGAATTACTGCGGAATAACGAGTACGCTGCTTATATTTGGCAATTTAGTTCCTTATATGAATATGTAATTGAAGACCCCTTATGCATAGTTCAATGATGAAGATAGTGAACAGTTTATAACAAGTCGGACAGATAGATGAGAGCTCATATTTCACCTTTACTAAAGAATGTCCCATGATACCGGCATCTTCGGCGATCTCCTTATTCGCAAAGTATTCCCGGCCCTGCCGTGTGCTCCCTACCATCTCAACATTCCTCAAACCATAAATGGCCGAACCTACATCTTCATTAGGCAACTAACAACAACACAGAGACAATGTGTCTTCCCCTTGATAGACGTCAGTCTGGCGTGGGCACTGTACACAAGGAAGCGAAGCGACCTACTCAAGTTGGGTTAAGGTAGAAGGGATCTTAGTATTTAGACTCTGGAGGAGAGTGACATACTGGACGCTGCTAAAGATGAGATTTGAGTGGGAATCATAATTTTGCTTCATTTGGACTTTTCTATGGCGGATTAATCATTTAGTGTTTCTGGCTTTTTATTTATTATGAGATGTTGGTTGTTCCTAGAGGTCTTTTTGTATTATCGACCCGAGTAGATGTCAATGTGGTCATATGGTCCTGGCCTTTGTCATTTATTCTTTCAGATTATGGCAGTTTTACGATACTTGGAAACTTTGATGCGGAGGCAGAGGGACACCGTTGGTGGGGTGGTGGTGGTAGTGGAAAGAACATGATGTTGACTCTGGGAACTGCATAACCTTCATGCTAGACTGACACAGGTTTCAAAGGGCTAATGTTATCTGACCTATGTGGTTCTCTAGTGATTTATGTGATTCTCTAGTGATGATGATTGTTGCTTGATGTTTCCCGGACCGTGTTCCCGAAACACATTGTGAGCCTTGCTCGATTTGTTATAGTTGTTGTAGATCCGTCAGATATCTCGGCAGCCAAAGGATCATCGTCCAAGGTCTAGCCTCACTTCACTAACACCAAACGGCCTAGGTAGGATTCCCCAGTCCCACCCTGACGAGGCAGAAGAGAGAACCAGAGCGGAGTTGGGGGGTTAAGCCTTCTGATATCAAGCGTTTAAGTAACCAGATGCGGCAAATGAAATCAGCTTGAAGTAAGTTTGCCACCAGACCAGCCCTATCATGAAGTTCCCCACCACAAACCAACTCTAAATCAACTTGTTTGGTTGTCCTGGCCTATATTGGGATCTGTGATGTCTCTGGGTGCAATAAGTACAGCAGTGAATCCTGGCCAAACCCAGCTGCGAACAGAAGCAAGTCTAGCACTGGTGTGTCTGTCTTCATCGTGGCGTGATGGCGATATGATAAGTCTGATTTTTCGCAATCACATTTGGCGTGGTGTCCGACCTGGGGTTTTACCGTTGCTCGGGAAAACCCCTCAGATCCCGGGTTCAGATCATTGAATGCCAGTCTCTTGTCACCAACTTGCGTTGCATTACGAGCTTGAGATGAACCAACAGGTTACTACACACGAACCTGACAAGTCTCTCAGCTATTGATGGCCCTGGCTGGAGCCATAGCAGAACTACACCTACAAATACCACGATTTAGCGGCGTTGCAAAGCCTAGTATAACACCTGCTTCTCTCCTAGCCTCTTGTCTCTTTTCCCCATCTTTCATTATCCATCCTACCTTGGCTAACGCCGTTTTAACTTGCCACTACTACATTGAAGCAGCCCAGCTTTCTGTCCACTATCATCTGAGCCTTTATTGTCCCCAGAAAATCCACCGGAAAATAGTACACAAAATCCACCCCAAGTCCAACTGATCTGCTGGGATCTCTGGTCTGGTAGCTTTACTGTTTCGTCGCCAGTCATCTCCGGATCACCGTTATTTTCGCATATTGCCTTGACTGTACGCTGGAGTTCTGTGCCAAGCCGTTGTCTCTACACTTACAGTGGTAGATTTTAGCCATATTAAGCTGATCGCCATAAATCATCCAACTTCCGGGGATCCTGGGACGATAACGCCTGCTGTATACATGCACACATAACAAGACGCTGTTGGCTGGCTTGTTCAATCCTCTTTATTCCACATATTTACCTAACATCTGACTCGGAAACTGCGCGTGGCAAGAACCTATCCATCCACCTACCTACTACCTACCTAACTACTTACCTACTTACCTACCTACCTGCCTCCTCTATTTCCTTCCTTTTTTTCGTCACCAACAATCCGTCCCGCTTCCCAATTGAGAAGTTTACATCCCAGACAGCAGAAGACAGCCAACCGCCTGTGGGAAGCCACGTCCCAGATTTTGCCTTCGTCTCCTCCAGATTTAGTCATTGGTGGGTTCCCATCACCACGCTGGCCTTGAATTTTCCAGACTTGTTCCCGGACCTCAGAGGCTGTTCCCTCAATCTTAACGCTACTTCATAAAAAATAAAATAATAAAAATAATAAGTCCCCGATCCTTTGCCTGAACTCCAGTTAAAATTCACGGCAAAATTTCAAAGAAGGAAAGAGGAAAAAAAAAAAAGTAGGCGGATTTTCGAAATCTAATCAACGACGCCTGCAACTATTTTTTCCTCCTTTCATCTATCGCCATTCACCAAAACCAGCGAAGTACTCATTGTCGTCGTCGCTGTTATTTCTCATCATCCTTTTTTTATCGCTGCCGCCCTTGAACAGTAATAGAGTCGTCATAGAACTTGGTTGACCTTGTTGTGCTTGTCCACTCCCATAGCACGTCGTCTCCAACACTGCCAGCTACCAGTTGATTGTACCGGTACTCTTTAAACACCCCGCTTTGTATCACAATCGTCGGCACGCTCAACAAAGGGTACATTTTCGCCCGCACACCACGCCACCCTATTCAAACACCATTTTTCGCCATCATTAGCGCCCCTGAAACATTTCTCTGAAGCTTGCGCTCAAGTATTATCCAATCGTCCGGCCGTGTCCCCTTGATTGATCCAAAGAGTCCGCTGGAGATTGCTAATTCCGGCCCTTTCCCCGTCCTGCGCTGTCGCTATACTTGATCGCCCAATCGTGCTCTACCTTCTCGGCACGTTATTGACGCCCCGCAGAGAGATACACTCTGTTTCTGTCATACCCCACTTCCGCATCCGTTATCTACCAACAACCAACAACGCCATTGACGGTTCGTTTAGATAGACGTTTCGCCTCCGACCCGACCAAGTCGCCCCCCCGCGACTGTGTCTCACGTCGCTCTACTTACCGACCGCTTTCCATTTGACCCGCGATCGGTAATTTCGCTCTAGAACTGTAATGTCTTCACCCAACAATCGCAAGCGTCCCGCATCCGACACCATTGCCTCGCTTCAGCAACAATTAGTCCAGCAACAGCAACATCAACAGGCTTTGAACAATCAAGCTGCCCAGCTCATTGCCCAAAGTCAGCAATCTTTTCAGCCTCTCAACGATCAACTTGTGCGGTGGAATAGCAACGATAGTGGCATCATCATGGACCCCAATGGGAATCCCATCTTTACCAACGGGGTCGTCCCCGCTACCCAGGCCCAATATCTCGATGACGGCATCAATGCCAGCAACAGTACTGCCCTCACTAGACGGGCCAATGCTAGGGCTTTGATGCCCTCTGGAGCGCAATGGTCCAGTGCCATGATGCCCGCAGGTGCTCACAATGCCCTTGCGACGGTTGCCACCCAGCCAAAGTCCCCGGAGCAGACGGAAGCTGAGCGCATCAAGATACTGGAAGGACAGGCCCAAATCGCGAAGCAGGATGCCCTGGCCAATAAGAAACAGATCCCTCCCTTTGTGCAGAAATTAAGCAGGTAAGTTACGACATAATATGGTTGTGCCATTCATAGTAGATATTATTGCAATACTAACATAAGTCTGCAGTTTTCTGGATGATAAGACCGGGAAGTACCATGACCTGATCCGCTGGTCGACTAAGGGTGATTCTTTCTTTGTAATGAACGAAGATGAATTTGCCAAAAAGCTGATTCCCGATCTGTTCAAGCATAATAACTATGCCTCATTCGTTCGTCAGCTTAACATGTACGGATTCCATAAGCGCGTGGGTCTTAGCGACAATTCTATGCGTGCTAGCGAGCGCAAGAACAAAAGCCCCAGTGAATACTACAACGACTATTTCCGTCGTGGCCATCCTGATCTTTTGTGGCTCATCACCAAACCTAAGAACAACAAGAGCAAAGGCCGTCAACAAGTGAAAAATGAAAGCGACAACGAAAGCGGCGATGAAATACCCCCGGATGACCCAGCCAAGTCCACTGTCCTTGGCCAGGGACCAAAGACTTTACCTTCCAACAGTCACGAGTATAGCATCACCCGCCGCGAGTTTGCCCAGATCCAGGATGAGCTCAGAAAGTGCCGCGAGAATCAGATACTCATCAACCAAAATCTGCAGCGCTACCAGGAAGAACATCGCGAACTATTCCGGATGCACAAGCGCCATGACCAGAACCTCCGTGCCATCATGAGCTTCCTAGCCATCCACTTCCGCAAGTCCATTGAAGATGGTAATCAAGCTGGTGGCAGTAATCTTGGCGAGCTCTTGACTTCTTTCATGCCCCAGAATGTCATGAATCAAAGTTCCGTCTTTGATATGGGCGAATATGTTCCCAACTCTCAACAGACACAAAGCCCCATGGGTTCCTCGAAACGCGCTAGACACCTTCTCGAGGCCCCACCAACCTCGCATGCTTCTTCCATGCAGGGAGGAGTTGGAAACTCGGCCTTCCACCCTAAGATGGGCGTTGTTACTGAGATTCCTGATCACACCACCCCCGAGACCGTCCACAGTACCCCCGCACTGAGCAACATGACGGACTTTGCATCGCTCATCCCCGACGGTTCCAACCCCGGTGTCTTTTCTGGGATTCCCTCAACCTCTCCGGTGCCTGTCCCCAATGTCGCTGCTAGTACCCCACAATCTACTTCGACTCTCCATACCACTGTTGAGTCTGCTCGGCCATCTCCCGTCATGTCTCGTGCTACCCCAGTAACTTCAACCACACCAATCCCAGCGCCTATGCCTCACGCTCACACTACAACTCCCCTCGCCGCCTCCAGTGCTCCTATGGCCCCGGCCACCACAACCAGCACCGTCGGAACCCCTCCACACCCTTCCACACTCTCCCCTATCCTCCAGTCCATTGCTGTCCCTCCCGCTTTTAACGGCGCTACCGCTGATGACCTCTTACGGGTCCAACGCATGGTCCACGAACAAGACGCCTCTCTTCAAGACATCAATAACCGCATCAGTCCTCTATCCCCTGGCGGCCGCATCCCCTTCGACATTACAGATCCCAATGCCCTCAGCTACTTTGGCACTGATGGCCCCAATTTCGACATCAACGACTATCTTGACACCTCGGCATTCCCCACTGACGACACTGACTTTTCCTTCTCTGCCATGCCGGACCCAAGTGATATCACCGGGATGCCGCCCGTCACTACATCTACTGCCGCCCAAATACCAACCGCAACCACAATGTCTACCACACCGATCCCCGTCCCATCGATTCCACCATCAAACCCTGCGAACACCCTTGCTGGCCTCGGGACCATGATGCCCAATTCGTTGAATTTGGGGATGGGCGGGCCTGACTTTTCAGACCTTAGTATGAATTCACCAGTCATGGAGCCGGTGGGGATGACGGGGGCGAATGATGATGGGTTAATGGGGATTGTAGGCCCGGATGTGAAGAGGAGGAGAGTTAACTAAAAAGGACTATTATAGATTGTAATTATGATTATGATCTACGGAGGAGGCTAGTCGTGAAAATGGTAGAATGAGATGAATGGGTCATTAATTGGAGTTGGAGGATATTTACTGTTTACTATTGTTTTCTATTGTGTCTTTTTTTTTTCTTTTTTTTCTTTTTTTTCTTTTTTTTAGTCGTGGCTTATTATTGTCCGCTTGTTTTTTGTATTTTCTATCATTTAACGATCGATTATGACAGAGATTCTATGAATATCTCCCCTCACGGTTTATGCCAATATATAAGCTAGTTTCGCCCTTCCACAATCACCACGACTGAAATAACGCGACTCTCCAGTTTGATAAATCATCAAATCGTATCTTCATTAGTAATATAAATGTACATAAACCTAGCAACATATCCCGTGCAACCCGCAAACCTTGTCTAGATATCTTCAGCTTCTCACATAAAACCCATCTCCTACTTAATCTATGTATAACTTCTTTTGGTCTCCCACCAAACATAACCCCAGCGCACTCAGAGCATTCACTTGATTCGCATAAATGACATGCGGTGGCGGCACTACTGGCTGGTTCCGGTCGACCATATTCGCTTCAGATGCCGCTTGTTCAATGGCGGGAAGTTCTTGTTTGCAAGCTTCAGAATCGAAAGGGCATACGACGATTTGCTCGCGGATAGAGATGTCGCGGGCAGAAGTGAGGGTTACCTGATGAGGTCGTTAGATACTGGTGTGTGTTTTTGAATTGATTCATATAGATGGAACTAACCTTTATCGTAAGATAAAACTCAATCTTATACAGCATTGATTGTGTTGTAAACGAAGTCACCTCATATTGTGGATATCCAGGCTTTGGTGCCTTCATTATACCCTCAGCATCGCGCAGCTCCTTGGCCGGGAATAATAGTCCCATATTCGTCATATATCCAGCCTCGGGCAGGCGCATCTTGATAACGTCCTTTTTGGTTGCCAATTTGGTCACTTTTTTAGTGCTCTCATCTCCCTCTGGGTTGTAGGTAATCTCCTCTTCGACAGAAAGTGATATTTTGTCGATGGTAACCTTCCTCGCTTTGCTCATAGAGTCTTTATTGGGTGTAATTCGGATATATACATTAATCGGGTCGTTGGGTCCGTAACTGGACTTGGGAAGGGAGATCTCTAGATTGACGATGTGGTCAGATGCCGCTTGTCGTGGTATTGGCTTGTTGTACATCCCAAAGGTACTAAGTGTATCGTATCGCAATAATGGCAAAGGAAAGTTGAATCTATGTGCCATGCTTTTTCCCTGGTGAACAGTGACAATTATTTCGTAGTATGTTTCAGCGGTTCGGTTCGGTAATTGCAAGCTGGCGGGTGGTAGCAACCGACTACCATCAACACCATTGCCTCGTCCGTATGGTAAAAAGATAACAAAGGGTAAATCCATTACCATGACCTGAACTGACTTGTCTGGATTGCCTCTATCAGGGCTCTGCCAAAGAATAGTCTCGCTACCGATAAGATCTACAACTTCACGACGGGGGGCGTTCAATATCGGTCGGGCGCGGACTGGATGAATCGATTCTCGCCGGTAAAGCGCAATTCGTACAAGACTGATGGATACCGGCGCCGAAAAGCCGGCCGATGGCCTAATTTCCACAACTCCTTCGATTCGAGGCTGGTTCACGCTTTCATTAGCAATGGTGTAACGATATACTTTGCTGGAATATTCAAGGTTGCGGAGTTGATATCACGCAGAGCCGGGTCGGAAGACTAGGGTCGGAAGACTAAGCTATGCGAAGTCCAGGGATGAGGCACTTACACATGTGGCAGAAATTCCGGTGTAGCCAACGAGGAAGTTACGGTTCGGGGGTCCGGATACCCGCACCGCGGCAGGCATATTGCTGATGCTATTCATCTTGGCGGTAGAACGGTAGAAAAGCTCTAGGAAGCTTAGGCCAGGTATAGCGGGGTACGAGAAATCGGCGTGCTGGCTATAATTTGATGTTGTTCGGCAAAGTTGGAAGTTGACAGGAATGAAAGAGAGATCGTTGCCAGATTGAATGGCGAGAAACCTCACGCACAAAGGGTGGATGGCAGCAACGATAGATTCAATATACCAGGCCAGAAGCCGGTATGAAACCCGGGGTTGACAGCAAAGGAGCCGAAAAAGTGAGGCCTCTCGCGTGTAGATTCTACGAATGGCCAGCCAACGATGCAGTGGATTGTGGTTATCGCAAGATGGACAGGAAGTCCTTTCGTATTGTATTTTGCACTGAAATTGGAGTCGTGGGTTTTTCTGTTGTCAAGTACGTGTGTGGGTGATGTGGTACAGGATGCCGTTCTCCAGAGTAGTTGTCGGCTCGTGTTTGCCCAGGTCAAAGGTGGGTGATTGGCAGGCCGTGGTAGTATTAGGAGCTCGTGTCGAGTGGGAATAGTCGCTGTAGCCGGATGCACAATGAATACTGGCGGGGACAAAAAAAAAATAAGAAACGAGCGTAGGTATCGATGGGTTGGCTGTCTAATAACACCAGGGCTAAGTTGGATGACAGGCAGTTGGATGGGTGAAGTGAAGGTGTGTCTGTAGAACGACCGTCGTCGGGGGTCTAGAACAGATCGTTGTGTGGATAGGAAGCAAGGCAAAGGCAAATTAACAATATCGAAGCGCTATTAGATTGAAGATTGAAGATTGCCTTATATGACGGTCTACCTAGAGCCAAGTAGAGCAGACAGTTGACGAATGTGTCGGTGTATTGGCTCAAAAAGATTCCGCTAGCAGTGTCGAAACTATAAAAAAAAAAAGCGGATGTTCAAGGAGGGGGGAAATGCGCCGCAATGGCGAGCCGACAGGCGCTGGAAAAGAAGAATAAGCCACTGCCTGTAAGCTGTAGCCACCAAAGCGGGAAATCAAGCACGGGGATTTTCTTCGCTGCTAAGCACTTGATCGGGATATGGGGGAGCTAGCACCGGAAATTCGACAGACGGCGAGTGGTTGGGAGGCGTCACGAGCTTGACTTAAGGGACAAAGGTTAGGTGTTGCGCTATAATTATTTAGGAGCAACACAATGTCTAGGTGGAATGATGTCCCGAAAATAGGGTAAAGTATAGGTCAACGTAAGCTAGAAGAGCCAAAGAGACGAATTGGCTAATCAGAGGTCAGATTGCTAGTGGACGGACCGTGAAGGTGTCGAATTGGTCTGCGCTGGATGGCGGGGCTCGGGTCGTCTGGTTGTCTAGCGAGACGGCGAATGGACGCTGTGCCGATGGAGTCAGGCGGCACGATGATTTGGATGTCGAGATGAAAATTACAAGATAAGACGCAAGCTTTGGCGATCTGGGTTCGTTTAGATAATGCAGCGAATCGAGCAACAAAAGAGGGATAGCCCAATACCGATAATCAGCTAAAAAAAACAAAATACTAAATTCAGGCCCGGCAAATGTAGGGAAGAAAAACTCAAGGGGAAAAAGAAATCGCACCGCCGGGGAGAAAAGTTCTGGGCGCAAAAAGATGGAGATGGTCGCAACGGAAGGCACCGTCGTAGACCTGAGGATGACAGAGTAAGATGTAATGCGTGTGATTCTGTGCGGATGTGTGTGGATGCGTGTGAGTGCGTGTGGATGCGGCTATTTGGTGAGTTCTTTCAGGTAACTGCAAGTTGAAGTAGCTGCAAGTTGTTGCCAATAGTAATTGGCTAGTAATTGGCTAATCGCACTTGCTTTGTCTCATTTAGTTATCCCTCCACCAACTAGAAGGAGCTAAGTATGGAAGGTGTCTAGTTATAGGAGCAAGCAGTTGATGGTTTGGACTGGCAAGTATGTATACAAATGGTCTTTATTTTAATTATTCTTTTATTTTTATAGCATTTTAAATAATCTGAGTTGCTATAGGCTCATCTTAAAAATATCATGATAATCCTGAGATTCTCTAGGAAGTGTCCTCGACTCTTCTCGAGCTTTCTGCTGGCGCGAAGCCCTTGTGGACCAGGGTTCATAATATACTCACACAAAGTGCAGGCTAGCACAGCTGAAGGCGGGGCACGACACTGAAGCTCACAGCTGGGAATTTGAGCATGGTAGACAAAGGTCAGCCCTAGCCCAACGAGGCCACTCTATTCGACTCAGCGAGCTTTTTTCTTTCTATGTTTTTTTTTCCTTGAGTCGGGTTGCCTGGCAGCCATATGCAGGAAGAAGTACATTTTTGGTGCAACCGGAGTTCAGTTCAGAAGAATAAAGCTTCTAACGTTGAAACGGAAGGAAACTTGACTTTTGCAAGGTAATCCTTCAACTCCAACCTCAACATAACTCGTGATAATGAGGACAATCGGGGACATTTTAAATGCAAGATCACATTGAGGTATGGAAACTCTATCACATTAATATCGAGATATAGGAATTTTGTGACAAATCGAATATCTGCAGAGTTCCTTCTTGGGAACCTCTAATATCAATACGCCATCCAACTATATATTATAGGTATCAAATTAGAGGATTCGATGTTGTAAGGGTCTAGTTACCTAATCAGAGACATGACAAGGCACTATTAAGCAGCTTAAAGGCCAAAGGCTTAGCTAGTACGTATGTGTATGTATGTATGTTGCTGCAATATCACGGCGTTCTAGCATATTGCAGCGCCACTGACGCATTATTTCAGTTGTATTCACAGACGAAAGCGACGAGTGCAAATTTAAACCATCCTACCAACAAACAAGGTCCAATGGTGCTCGAGGGTTGGCCGGTTCACTCTAACAACGGCCATCAAAATGCAGGAGCAAGGAGCAATAACGGGCTCGCGAAAGTATGATATCAGTACTTTAATGATAAATGACCCATACTTGACCAGCATAGAGCCTCTAGCCCATTGGAAGCTGCAGGGTTATTGAATACGAATACATATTATTTATTCTTTGCACTAATATGAAATCTAGATGCAATTATATAACCCAGTGATAATTACGATCTAAAGGTTCCCCTAACCATCACCGATGTAGCGTCCTTTAGCCGATGACGCTCAATTGCAACAAAGTATCACAGCCGGTCACAGTCATCACAGTCACCACACTCATCACACTCATCACACAACTGGTGATTCTCCCCACCGGATTAAGCGCTAGTCCAACCCAAAACGCACAAAGCCTGCTTTGATACTACCAAATACTACCAGCGAAAAATCGAATGTAGCATCATACGAACCACTTTTGTGAACCAACCACATCTACATCCAACACATTGTTTACACATCAGGGCCAATCTGCAATACTGACAGTACTAGTACTAACTATCAGATGCCAAACTAGTTGTGAGTCTCCCAGCCAACCAACTTGGTAGGGCTGAATAGCATCAAGTGACGGCATCTACAGCATCTTAATTGACATTATGGGCGACGGAGAATAAAAGACGTACATTTCTGAAGCGTTTTTAGTTCCTATTTCATGATTAAAACTTGCACTTTTTAAAGCTGAAATTTTCATGTACAATTGAAGACGTACTACCAATTCTCCAAATAAGATATTGAGAGAGTAGATATCATGCATAGATCGTGACGCAATTGCTATACCGAACAGCCTGTTTCTACTATATTACCCAACCATAAATACATCCCAAACCCAATAGGTAGCGATGTGATAGGATTATCCAAACTTGGTGGCGTGCATCAGGTGCCCGCACCATGAGTTTCCTTGTGAAGCGGGATTCTGTTGGCTATCTTTCTATAGCTAGAGATGAATATCTGTAGATCATCTCACCTTATGTATGAAAACCGGAGCCATTTTCCCGGGTAAGGAGCTAACAAGTCTTTGATCTCAATATACACTAGAAACTTTCTAATAGTTAGTTACTACGCTGATATCGATTTCATTTTCAAATATATTGTTTTCCCTATTATCAACTGTCGTAAGCCATAGCTAGATCATCATAGAAAGACAATTTGGCGGCTACCATTCACTTGATATTTAAAAGAGTATTAGTATTCGCTTGTTCCAGGTGTGATAGCCAAGAATTCGGTATCTAAAATGTCGATAGCCCGAGGTTTGCGGAACTATTGGTAATACATGTCCTGGAACTGACAACACTCAACTTTATTCCTCCAAGGAAGTTTTACTGTGCTCCCTTGAAGAGTATCATAGCCCAAATACGATCCCACTGTCGATTTGGATTGATGGAGTCCCTGGGAGTTCTTCAAAGGTAGACATCTTATGCGAGCATGGATTTCAGGGCGACTATTTGGCGAAAGTTTTGAGTAATTAGGCTGAGCTGACAATAATTGCCTTATAATGAGCATTAGCTATTAAAACAAGGAGGTCTTTGCTGAGCGTGTAGTTTTATGTATGGTACTATAATAGTGCGATCTAATCTAACTCCCCCAACCTACAAGTCACAACAAATAGTACGACAGTCGATCTCCCTCCGATATTGCTCACCGACATTTATGTCACATCTAGATCCAACATCAACCGGAAAAAACAGGCGTGGCTTCTTCCAGTGGTAGTATATTTGAGAATGGGCTCAGAGCCCTATCAATGGGGATGTTTCCGTTTCTATGCGAGGGTTCTAGGTGGTGATGATAATATGATGTCGGGTGAAGCCAGGTGTGGGATAGCGGCTGAGCTTATATTGGATTCATGTGGCAATTACTTCTTTGATGATTTTGATGATATAATCTGGTTTCTTAATGGCACATGGGAGATACGAGAAGCCAAGTATCATACTAGATTATCTTTGTAACACAGAATACTCTAACTCTACATCACATCTACTGTTCCCAAAGGGGGTTCCAATAGGCTAATACATCCAGCGAGCGTAATATACGCTGAGTAAACACCCGCTATCGGGACATAAATAGATGACCCAGAATACACCTCAGATCAGTTGGTAATCATGAACAGCGAGATTGGGACCGCTCATAGTAGTTGATTGATTCATCCCACACACCTTAACTCGCTCCTTTTTGGTAATTGGATCCTGTAATCCCGTTTAATAATCGAAACCCATCTTATCAGAACTAGTAGAATTCATGCGTGTGCAATTACTACCAACCATTAACACATCCACTCACCTTGATTCTCCATGTCGCCGCTATATTTACAGCCGTTCTTCATATCTAACGTTCAGAAACACCTTTATGAGTTGAAACCAGGCCAGATTTGAAACAAGGTTCTGTTGAACGTCAAGTCTTGGACCGAAACCTCTTGTGAGATGCTATAGTGCTTCTAGCTAATCACATAGAACGAAATTAGGTAACTATTTGCCAGTAAGATCTCTGGCAGATTCTAAATCTGGGTGTAGTGGTATTACGGACAGCCCGGAGCTATGATGGGGTACTGGAGATGCTCTAGAAGCTATGGAAGACACATTATGTGTATTAGGCAGGGATTCTAACTATAGATGAGTAACACGAGATGATTAAATAGCCATAATATAACCTCTTAGATGCACTCAAGATAGTTAGAAAACTTCTTTTTGCAAGTCTATCCCCCAAGATAACTGGCCGGGTGCAGTTATGAATTACTACCAGGTAGTGTATTCTTCAGCTCTTGTAAGATGCAGCTTTCATCCCTTCTTTTCATAAGGCCTGCTTTGGCCCTTCGACTCTTTCTTGTCACTACCTATACTCTTGGATTCAGCCTATGATGATCTGCCCATATCAACGGCCTTTCCTTCCAGCAAGATATCCCCAGTTCCCCTAATGGCTTCTAATATCACAATTTCTACTCTCCTTCCGACATCTATGCCCATCGGTATGAAACTCTTGCTCGGAGGAATCTATGTCCCACTTGATTGGGCTTTGTGGAAGTCAGAGAATGGAGTTGTGTTCAGTGTCTTTATAGTTACCTCATGGCTATACCCTGACGGTGCTGTTCAGGATTTGGGTTGGTGTATGTTAGCGGTTACTTGTATCATATGGGTTGCGCACATGTACAACTAAGTACTGGAACTCCGGGCACTATGGTACTAGAGTATATTATGTTCTGGGAGTATTCAGATAGCTTCTAGATGCTGATTTCTGTTTCAGTAGCCCTCCATATAAAAGAAGATATCATAATAACAAGAAGGCTTTGTAACTATCAAAAAGGTTGTGATGTATAACCCGCAACTTATAATGTATAAAAAGGAAAGCGACATCTACAGGATTCGAACCTGTGCGGCCGAAGCCATGAGATTTCTAGTCTCACCCATTAACCACTCTGGCAAGATGCCCTTTGATGATGTAATCAGCTTCCAATGACCGGCCAAAACCCCGGAGTTTGTTTGTGGCGCGGCCCCACATTTATGCCCCACAAAACCCGCTGACTTGAATCGGATGTACATTCTGGAAATTTTATGCCAACTTAATTCAGTATGGCAGTTGGTTGATTAATAGATTTATTAACTTACATCAGCTATTCTTACCAAGATGAGGTGAGGCCGGATTTCCACAAGTGGTTACCGGAGAGAGTGTAAGGCCGTCTGTTCCGCCTATAAATCAGCTTTCCGCAAGCAGGCGACAGTCATACGAAGACACCCGCAAGCCAACTTCTTGCAAGTCAATTATAATATACGTTAAGTCATCGTTCTTTCACATACGACCAT
>LXGU01000022.1:0-211426 GCA_001640685.1 Catunica adiposa
AGTCTTCGGACTACGGTCGCCCACTGGCGGAACGCTCATATATAGGCAGTCAGTTGACCTTACACTCTGTCCGGTACCCAATCCGGCGTCGCGTCAACCTTTGGGTTAATACCCGACGTAACTTAATACTACTATTACTACCACTACTACTACTACAGCGACGACGAGGGGTGAAGATGAGTTGGCCACACCCCTACTATACGGGGTGTGTCTAATCAAGAAATGATCATACACAGACCTAAAAGCATTATTTTAGTCCATGCCCACTCTGGAGTGGGTATCTTATAAAAATCATACTTATGTACAGAGTTCTTGGATAAAATAACCAAATTCAAAACACAGTCATAGTTCCAAATATCCAAGCTATTTGTGTGGGGAGAATAGACTGTCTAACTGGTGGTAACTTGGACATAAAGAGTGATAAAATGGCAGGCTTACTGGACTTGGACATTTCCGTCACTCTGTTGAAGCGTAAGAGGAGTTTTCCTTGTGTCCATGTCTTCCATTACTTAATTATCTATGTAACTGTGCACCAACAATTAAATAAGAGGGGTATGTGACACCCCACAACACAAACATGCACTTCAAGGAACGGCTTAGCACAAAAATATCTGGCATAATCACCCCTCTCTTATTTCCCTGCATTTTCCTCATTCATAGCTATTAGGCATTGCTTTACCCGTATTGAATCCCAATAGTATTGACAGCCCCCCCCTTCCCCACATTTTCTGTTTGTTTTGCGAATCTCAATGAGAGATGATGTATTCCCTATTATTTTGTCCGCAGTACCAGGTAACAGGCGAATGAATATAAACTCTGCCCTTTCTATTATAAAACTTAGCTAGTAGTTGTGACAATAAGGCTATAAACAATATTCGTATCTGGTGTTTCTTCCATATTCATGTACATTATTCCCCTTTGTCACAATTAGAGTCCCTTTCAATCATAGACTGGACATTTATGGTTTTGCTGTTCCCAAATATTCTGAAATCACAGGAAACAAGTCTTACATGTAGCCGACTCGGGTCATCGTTACCCTACATTTAGAGCTCACGACTAAAATTGGCAACTACCAGAACCTGGTATTACTTACGGCCTGGCATGTCTGGTTAGGAAAGAACATATTCTTGCGGAAGGTACCACCAGTATATATCCCCCCACTTCATGTGGTCCAAGTCCATCTGCCCCTTCCTTACCAAGAAGAACAGAAATTGACTAAGGAGCATTGGTAACTGGCCCCCGTGTAGGAAGCAGCAAACGTCACCAATAACCATGGCCTAGTGACTGTCTACATCCTTGAGTTTGGAGAGGGACACAGACTGACTCCTGTGTTCTGGGGATTGAATATTCTATTTTTCTTCTCCCACAAACTTGGTAAATTCTTGGTTTTTATAATTGCCGAGGAGCAAAACAGCTGCTTCTCTCCCCTTGCTGATTTCGCGACGGCTTCTGGGTGATCGGCATCCATTGGCCATTTACTTCTCCCCGATCTAGGTGGATTTGTCTATGAAGACATAGCTTGTTTAGATTCAAGCTCTTCTACAATATCTTTGATACTAGTAACTTGGCTTTAACGGTGTCTATTTGTCGAAAACATATTTCTATAATTCTGTCTAAATAGTTCTTCTACCACTTCTGGCATCCGATCACAATCCAAAACAAAAACTCACTGGCAAAGCTTAACTTTCAACTCCACTGTTAAACCTTTCGAATAATTACAAGAGTTGTTCATCTGTTACGATCCAGTTCTGGTTTTGTGGGTAGTTGGCTTCCTCAGCTATCTGTGGAGTCGGTGATAGTTGAGACATATAATCATAGACACCTTATATTGGTAGCGTTGTTACCAGGCAGCTCTGTCCCCGATTTAGAGATCCGCGAACACACCTGGAGGTTACTAGAGACTCGTACACCAGGATAGGTCAGTGTCATTATCTAAAACTACCCTTTTTCATCATCCTCTACATACTGACGAACCTGTGCTAGCACTCCTTTAGCTTCGTTTTACTCTTAATGGTCCCTGGTTGCTCTTCAAACACCTTTCCGTCGCCAAACGTGACTCTACGCTTGTGATTAGGTTAGACTGGCAAGGCCGTGTTTCCTTTATCCCCCGGAAAACGTATCCTGTACGTGTGCGGTTTTCCCTTGTTTTTTATATATACCGGGGGGGTGGGGGGTGTTTCCACAAGCTAGCAAGATCGAAGTAAACCATTCACTTGCTTAGGTGGCGCACGTCCTTCGGGCCCTATCTTCTGACCTTGTCTTGAGTTGTCCTATCTCTTGCCCTTTCTGGAAGTATTTGTCGGCCTTGTTTTCTGTCTTATTTGGCCAAACTGTCACTTGTGCCGTTCTCAGGACCCTTGTGGGTTACGCTGGAAGCATAAACACCTGGGTCTCCGTCTACCGTATGAGGATTCGTCATACGTTTTGTGACTGGGGATTATTATTTTCTACCTAGTAGCTGTGCCAAACACTCCTTGGTCCAACCCGTCTTTGCTTTGCTGTACAGTGCTGATAGAGACTGGTTATACCGTACTCGACGTCTTATTATACACACCTACTTGCTTTTCCAGATCAAGCTCAACCCCATTAATCTGCAATCTTCCCCTTCCACTACTTGCTTGACCACTTAATGCGGCCTATCATATAGCTTTACCGCCTTTGTTTGTTACTCCGCACTTGGGTGAAAACATTGTCATTCGTGGATACACACACTACCACTGTGTTCCCTCCGTTCTTGCATTACCTTAGCCTGCTCGGTCTGTCGTCGCCTGTTGCTCCACACAAAGCAAAATTGACTTTTCTGGGTCTACCTCTGCCTCTCATATTACATTTTTTGCACGCTCCAGGCTAGCGTTACTGCTTAGTAACTATTTCCTCGGCGGGTATTTACGGAAATCTTGCCGAGTTGGCCTCCTGGTTCTGGTGCGGACAGCTGATTACCAGCTCTATAGATTATACACCTGTCATTTACTTGTTTGTCTAGCCGTCAGTACGCACTGCCGGAAATTATTTAAGAGGAACTACCCGTTGGTCAAGAACGACCCCCTTCGCCCCTCTCAAGTTTCTAAATAGCTTGGAAGTTCTCGGTGTGAAATATTTGCGTTTATCGTGAGCGCAAGAATCAACGCTCAGTCTGGATCCCACCGGAGACTTCAAAACAAGGCGTCCTAGCACATGATTTGGAAACCATTAGAGCTGGGAATATCTATCATCGAATCAGGAAATATCAGCCAGGTCAAACAGCGGCGGGTAAGATTTCATCTTCATAGCCAGAGGGTTGATTTGCTTGTCATTCTCCTCATTCACAAAAACAAGGGACACCACCCGTCCTTGACTTCCAAAGAAGAATCTACTTTGAGAATTGTTGTCTCCCACCGGCATAGTTGTCAAAACTAGAACTACATATTCTTCACCTCGTGTGCAAATCACACTTCCCTCGGCCTCATTATTAGGCCATTGAAGGCACTTCTTATGACCTGGAAAGTCAGTTTACAGATCTCTGTATTATCTTCTTTGTTGCAAGACGACGGTAACCGTCTCTGGAACTTGACCGCTGACTAGCATCCCAAGCTTCATCCGCCTATCACTCAAGTCTAGCACTTATATTTCAAGCCACCGGCGCATAGCTAGTCACAAACGGGGAGAATATCCAAATTATTACCTTGACTAGCCAGTCAAACCATTAGAGTCTTACACTCTATATCCTCTCATCGCCCTTTACTTCTTTTTGTTCATCCCCATCACTCTATTCTTCTACACGGTTTTGTGGGCTGACCTTAAGCAACATCTCTGTTGATTCTCCCGACCTCTAGTTATCGTACTACTTATATCTGGTATAGTGTGCTTGAGGGGTGCGGCCATCTCTGAAATCGTGTCTCTGTGCTCTACGCCTACTGCACTTGAGCCTACACAGTGTGTTTCTGTTTAGTAGGGAAATTAATTTGTCTATTCCCGAGAATTATCACCGGATTGATAACAGGAGCGCCCGAAATCTTTCACCAGGCGATCATATTCGGTACCATTACTATTTCTGCAGTTGGTGATTGGACAGTTGAACGAAGGAAGAGACGACAAGACCCCATTGTACTGGAGTCTCTGCTGAGCCCCAGAGACTTCGTTTAGAAAGATCGTTCTCAGTTAGAACCCAAGTCCAAAATTTGGACCTATCAGAGAACGGCCAGCTGACAGAGATCTGAAAAGGATATTGATACCAAGTGTTATCGCTTCCCGGCTGTGTTGGCATTTTGTCCAAGAGTGACGTTGCTTTGTTTGAGTGAGATCCTGCTTCCTCATCTAGGATACAGAATTGTGCACGAAGTGACGGATCACAAACCCCAAGGTTTGGTATAGAATCCAAGTCTGTGATTCTCGCGAGCTCTGTTTGCAAGCCCTCTCCTTATACCTTTATATCTTGCATCACTGGACTTCAGTTTCAGGCTGTCCTTGCTTATTTTCGGGAAGTTCACTTTGAAATTTGGCTTCCTTCCTTTGAGACATAAGTCACCAAACCTGTGAACGTGGCTAGATTGTGATATCAGAACATTTACCATAGATTATTTCAGGCGCCTCGTTTGCATTGCCATTATTTAGTACTCCCATGTTGTTGGGCTAGTGCTAGTTCCCTCCATTTAGGCTTGAAGTCCTGAGCATACTTTTCTTTGTATCGTTTTTCTTCCAAGAATCTAATATTGTCAGAGTTCGAGGTATATCTTGGCCACCAACCCGAACTCTGTGGCCAAACCCCACTAGAGTCTGGTTGTGGGTGATACTTGCCTTAAGCTTTATCGCAGTATCCGCAGTCCCTATTTTCCTGATATCTACTTAGCCTTTCTCTACCTCTAGCACCAGCCAGCTTAGCCAGATACAGACGAGTGGTTCTTAGATCCTCGCCGTACTGTCCTATATAGGAGATTGCGGTGCCGTGAATGGACCTTTGGAGTCTATTTTCTGCTTAAATGCATTAGAATTGCACACGCCCTCATTATATCGTCCATCAGTGACGACATTATCTTTGGTAGTCAAGATACACGGATCTGTTGCTTGAGTTCCAACCCGCTTACCTCAACATCGACTGAACTCCTATTAAAGCTTGTAGCCGATACATTGCAATCTCTAGCTACCTATGCTTGTGGCCTTGTGTAAGAACCTTCAGTTTCACCAGCCGGGAATTGTTCTTTGGTCCCCTGGATCTGGTAAGAGCTTCATTTAAAGTGGAGATTTAGTCGAAGTAAATGGAAAGAGCAAACGGTTGATTTGTCCAGTTTTAGAAAGAACCCTCAGTTCCCATAACGTAGAGGAAATCTCATATATTGCCATCAGGAAATCTCTTCACTTTTCCTACGGGTGTCAGAGATTATCTTCTATCAACTTCAACTTTTGTTCTTGTCAGCACCCTCATTAAACGGTAACATAATTTTCATCGACAACGACCCCCAGATAACATCGATACGACCGTTTAGCCACTGGTCAGCCGTTATCTCGACTGCCCACCCGCCCAGGAACCTGATTATTGGTATAATTTCGCATTTTCTGGTCTGCATTGCTGCAAAATTTGGTCTTCCTAACTTTGTTTGAGACTGTTGAGGAACTTGAGAGTGATGGAAAGTTCTCTCGACAACAGCAAGAGCCCATCGTTTCTTCCCAGAATCATAAGCCTCTCACTACCACTTTGTGCGGTCTCCAAAAATTCCTCAGGTTGGTACCCGTACTCCATTGCTTAATCTACTAGTATACACTCTACAGCTCTCTCTCTTGGCTTAACCTATACTTGTTGACCCTGAATTTCAACACGATCTACATTGAGTTTTGCCACTTATTAGCACTCCCAGGTTACCTCATTATCAGTTATTAGTACGTGCCTGTCTAATTGGCTATTCTCTGTAGACATATGTATCATAGGGTCAAGATCTAGATCAGGATTTTACCTAATACGTTCATCTTGCTACTAAACTTTCTTTTCGAAGTCTTAACGACGTACCTTGAATTGGCACTCAATTGATATAATTGTTGCCTACCCAGCTCGACACCACACATTTGCCGTCTTCGCCTTCCCGAAATCCCAAAACCGAATTTTAGGAGGTAACCCACGCGTAGTGTGCCTATCGACATACGAATCTATTCGGGTGGCGTTAACTTGGTGATCGTATTAGTGTTTTTTAAACACGACACCCCTCCAGCAAAACCTCAACATAGCCCCGTTCATTATTCTTAAGGTTGGCGTTTTCTTCCTCAACTTCATAAACCTACTATCTTCTTCCGCATCTCCTCTTCTCTTTTTATTTTGTTTCTGCGTTGTCCGCGTTGTTTCTAGATTCTTTATTCCCACCAAGTTGTCCTCCTTGTCTCATTATATATACTCATATACTGTTCTGCGAAGCAGTAAGAATCCAGCTATCTCGGCCTTAATTTGGCATTCTTATAGGGGTTGGAATTGAAGTCCAGGACTACCCCAAAACGGTATCCCAAAGTCCCCCGCTAGTAACTTCTAGACAAAAAAGGCCCTGTGGAACATCGAATCAAGAGCCCCTGGCATAGAGAATTTCAGTCACCTGCTTGTCAAACGCCAAATCGAACCACTAGAGACGCTTGCCTTGTCATTGAGTTTGCTTCGAGCCTTAAACTTAGGCATTTTTTTCAACTCTGGACCCTAGTGAGCAATACTTGTTCTTCATAGTGATCAGAGTCTTGGGAGTTGTTCCACTGTGCTTCGAGAAGAGATAGCCACAACAACGATTTTTTTTGGTTATTGCAGTTCGTATCAGACACTATTAAGGCTGTGGTCTTTGTCTGTTGGAAAGATTAACCTATCTGAAATCCACTTTCTTCTTTGGGCTCTTATTAACCAATATTCTGGGAATTCATCGGTATTTCAACTCGAGATCTCGGCTTTTCACTATCAATTTATTATTTTCAGGAAATATCTTGTCCCCCATTACAGAATTCTATCCCGCTCCATTTCAACCCCATTTGGGTATTTTCATTTGGAAAAGAATGAGAATCTAGAATATAGGGAATTAAGTAAATACGAAGATCAATAGAAGAAACAGGTAAGTTTTAATTTTTCATAACTATCCAAGATAGGCCATATCTATCACTCCCATTCCACCACATCCATTGAAGTTCTGCTGTAAGCTTCACATTTGTTTTCCCCCAACGTTCCACCCTGACCCAAACCACTCATTATAATTATGCGCCACTGGGTTAGTTTCCTGCTGTGGTAGAGCCATATGCCACATTGATACCACATTGATCGAGGCCGTATGTTTGGATACACTTAGTACAATAGTTAGTCCTTTTTTTTAAACGTCATCCTTCCCAGCTGGAAAATCCCACTCCTGTTTCTTCCCATCCTATCCCACCTCAATTTTCCCCGTTATGGACAAAATAAAATGGTTCCACACTTTTGGTATTGTCCGCAACACATCGAGCTGAGTTCTAGGACTACCTGTTTCAACCACGCACTAGCTGATCCCGAATTGATTCCCTACAATATTTATCATCCTCTGCAGCCAGCGGCAAAGAATCTTTGTCATAATGGTCTGTCGTCTTGACCAAGAAATCAACATTGCCGTCTCTTAAGCGGTAGATCCTTGCAATACCTCTTATGACCGGGGAGGTATCTCCATGACTGACAAGTCGAGACTATACATGCAGTGGTTGATGTCAGGTACACTTGGAATATGCCATCACCCTAGTTATACTAGAGATCACAACAGGCTCTAGGATCGTGCATCATTGTTCCGGTTGGTTCCTGACGCTACTTAGCCCATCATAATTATATCTCAATGACGTCAGCGGGGTCTAATTACCACTCTGATCTAAGTGTGCATGGGTCTTGGACGAATCCTGAAATTACTAGTTTGTAGTAGGGAAGTATTGCCTGTCTAGGCGTCAATTATCTTCCTCGTCTACTGCTTCAACGTCTACATAATCGCATTCCTACTCGGGTGATGCTCTCTTTGGCTTATTGTCTTTGTCACCAAGATATCTCAAACCCCCCACTCTGCATGCGCCCCTTTCTCCACCTACCCCACCTCCACTCCATTCCCCATCCCCCAATATCAGTTCGCCATTACGCATAGTCGCACTACAACCACCACGGCCAGAGATTCTCTACTGCCATTTTTGCACCTCTGTCTTTGCCATCTTCAATTTGGCTACTGTCCCTGCAAGCCCCGGGAACCACGACCACCAAATGGGCGTCCTAAAATGCAGGATAAAATCCTTTCGAATAAAAAGTACATTTTGAAGGGATTGCTTGGTTACAGCGTCTAGATATATATCCTTAATCGTAAGGCCCCTTAGTGTGTGACGTCCCATAACACCGGAGGTCACATCGGCGTATGCACGGGGTTTGACAAAGCCTAATTAGTAGAGGAAACGGGACGCTGACGAAAGAGAAGACGAGGCGGTGTCTCCCAACTACAGTCGGCTCTCATTCAACTTCGTTTGTCAAACGTTTGCAGTTAGACGCCATATTTACTGGGGCTCTTTACCTTGGTTGATTAGATTTCTGGTCCCATATACACGGTTTACAAGTACATGTAATTAACCATTTACCCTCCTTGGTCGACCTGAAAATGGTATCAGATTTCTTTCCTTTGAACTATCCATTTCAACTAGCAAGATGCTCGTCGATTTAAAATATTCCTCCTGGAAACAAGCCCTGATCCTACTTACACGTCTCTGTTCCTTAGCCCTACCTATCTTTTGGAAATACAGCCCCATCAATCCCATTTTGGATGTGTCCAAAAATACCCAACCTCCCAGTACCTCAAAGTAACACCGCCAGCTTCATATCTAAGTAGACGGATGGGGTGGATACTCGCCATCCATGGTGCTTACAAGTGTAAGGATTCTGTTATTTTTCTTTTGGCCAATTTAACAAAATTCATACAGATTATTTTGACGTCAATTTCACCACCCCACCCACATAGGCATTTATCTCCCACGCCCTCCAACACGGCCTCAGGTATAGAGCCGGCGTAGCCGTCAATATGACGCTCTAGATCATCACTCTATAGCCAGAGGCTCCGCAACACCGTCATAGGCCTCCGTGGTAACTTTGTTTTCATATCTTAAAATTAGCCTGATGCACCCCCCATTCTGACTCCGATCTCCTGAAGATACCCACCGTCATTTATTGCCACCGGATGCCTCATTGTAAATCATGGCTGGATTTGTGGGAAGCCACACACGTTTAAGCAGTTCAAGCGAACACTCACACATTCGTTGCTATTTCCCAATATGCAACTTGGCATTTTCCAGGTTATTTTCACTTACACGAAATCCTCGTTTGACCAAAAAAGAAAAGGCCGGTCTGGTTCGATCGAACTGTCTTGAAAGACAAGAAGTACTACTTGTTTTTCGATACCCGCTTCATGATTCCAAGTGAGAAAAAAATATAACCAAGTCCCACCAACAACTCAAAACAACTTACAGCTTTATCCACCATCCCCAAGATACCTGTTTTTCTGCCATGAAAGCTGTAGTTTTCTTTGGTGTTTATTATTTCCTCATATAATTCCAAGTGTGGCGCCAGATGGCAGCCTGCGCGAAACACTCCCCGAAACTCTCGGAAGTCCAGCTCCTCGAAACTAGTGTCTGACACTATGAGCTCCGTGATGTTTATTGTGTGGAATAACCCTATCAATCCACCAGCACCCTAGCTCCACATTCAAGGCACCAAGTGTATAACTTGAATGGAAAATAATGGCAGAATGGCTGGCTATCTGAAAATCACACCAAATAAACAAAATTGCTACTTACAAGGTATTAATCTGACCATGAAATCACCAGATTATGAATCCATCGCAACAAGAAACCCGTCAGGGTCACCACGCCATAAATCGCGCCACGGCCGCATCGGCCCCACATCAAGTTCCGAACCAATCGCCGAGTGGATCCAGCCAAATGACCGGGGTCTCAATACACTCGGGTCCTCCTGCCTCTGCCTCACCAATCAGTAACACTGACGAGGCCTCTCAATCACGCGAGTTTGAAGATGACCACTCTATCTCTTCAGCCCAACTTTTATCTCAAATTCACATCAATTCTCCTCCCAACCTTAATGCACAACCTGTCGACAGACATCCTGGTCCCATCCTTGGCATTGACCCTCAACTACAACCAATAAGTCGATCTTCGACATATGGTCAAGAATCCACTCGAGCTCAGCAGCGCTTCCAGCAGCAGCATCAACATCAACGCCAGCTTAGCCAACAGCAACAGCAACAACGATTCTCGCAGCAAAGTCAGTCGGGTTCTCTTGTGGCTTCACCAACGGCTGGTCTAGGTGGGGCCAATTCTCACGCCATCCATCAAGGGTCACATCAGGGCCTTCCACTGGGCTTATCGTTCCCGCACCAATCAACTACCCATTCGCTGCAAGAAACACAATCGCAGTACTATCTTCCCCAAGCCCCGCCACCTCATACACATCAGACATCGCACCAGCAAGTCTTCCCACGAGTCGATGACTGGCAGTCTGGCGCCACTGTCGTCCAAGATCCATATATTTTAGCTGCAACCCAGCATCAAGCGCAGTTACATCATGCACAGCAGGTATCTGCCCAACATGCTCATATCCAGTCATCCTCTCCGCCTTCGGCTGTTTTCTTTCATTCTGGCGTGGCCTCCAACCCCCAATTAGCCTATATGAATGTGCATCACCCCTTGGGCCCACCAACTATTCCTTCACCTCAACAGCAGAGAAGACATCTTCAACAACAGCAGCAGCAGCAACAAGCCCAAGCTCAGGCGCAGGCTCAAGCTCAGAGTCAGGTGCAGGTGCAGATCCAAAGTCAGCAAGGCTCTATTGATGGTTCAACCTCCTCTAGTGTCTTTTTCCCATCACACATTTCCGGTCCTTCCCTCACCTTCATCCCGCAACACCAACCGCTTGGTCCTCCACCTATCCCCCAACAACAATCAGGCTCTAATTGGACAAGCAATACTGTCACCAGTCCCGTCGGCCCAAATTCTCAACTCTCGCCCAGTCCTGCCAATACCCAAGCACAGCTGAGCCCTCCTAACCCAAGCCCTTCTGATACTTCAGAGTCCCCACAACTCCCCATTAGTGTGGCTACTCCTGATCCTGGATTGTCGGATAGTTGGCTGCGTAGCTCTGAGGACACAGCTACCGAGTCTTCGTACGCTTCACAGGCACGGCCCAGTCCTTCCAGGCGACAATCTAAGCGTCCCAGGCACCAAGGGACGGTATCACCAACTAGTAACACAAACACATCGTCAATTGCTTCCTCCTCATCAGTATCATCTACACCATTTCGTGGTACTGGTGGATCAACGGGAACTATCCAGAGCAGCAACCCCTCAGGCCCAGTTTCCCCAAAGTCCACACCTACGGTTGTGGGCGGCACCTACATGACGGGCTCTATTCCGACAAGCGGGGCCCCTTCAAGACCTAGTAAGCTTCGAAGCGCGGCACGTACGTCGAAGAATAAGCAGAGTCGACCTAGCGAGAGTGCTGAAGAACGCCGTTCGCGCAATTCACATAATCTTATAGAAAAGCAATATCGCCAGCGATTGAACGAGTCGTTTGAGAGTTTGTTAAGCTCACTACCAGATCCTGGAAACTCGTTAGGCGGGTCCACTGCCATTGCTAGTGGAGCTGGTATGAACATGGGGCTGAGCATCAGTCGTTTTACTACGATTACTGAAGGTGATGGTGATAGTCCTTCTCAGCCTGATTTCTTGGATCGTCGTGTCACCAAAGCTGAAGTCCTTGATCGTGCTCGCCAGCACATCCTCGACCTAGAGAGAGATCGGGAGACCCTTGAACGGGAGAAAAATGAGCTACAGGCTCGAGCCGATCGGTTATCTGCCATGCTAAGTCAGACTACTGGAATCCCAGTGACATCTGGTCCTCCTTTTAACGACAATTACCTTATGGATGATGATAATGATGTGCGAAGTGAACGAAGGAAGAGCCATGCTGGTGGTGGTAGTTCCATGATGGAATAATGGAACAAGAGGTGGATCGGGAAGTTTTTTCTTATTGGCTTTTTATCTTGCTGGTCTTTCTTTTTCGATAGTCGTCGGTCCTCGAGTAGACGGCTGTTTCTTATTCTTTTGGCGAGAGTTTCTACACATCTACAGGCTGTCTTGGTTTTTTTTTTCGATCAACTTTATCTCACGAACAGTTGGTTGCGTATGATTAATGTTCAGGACAAAGACGATGGTTAGGTGGTTGGTTGGTTGGTTATTTAGTCTAAGTTATGAGCTGACGATCTCGCAGAACTATGTCAGGTTATTGTTTGTTAGTTTATACACTTCTACAATTGGCATGTGTGTTCATAGTCATCTTATCTTGACAGGGATCCTTATCGTATTTAAGCATCATGCTGTATTATTACTCCTGCATATATAATTATATAGTTTTTTTCCTACAGGATTCATGACAGTCATAGTACAGGTCACATCACAGCTAATAGCAGGGTTAACTAAGTCGAAATTATGGTATGTTGAATACGTAGTTAATATCTTCTTTTGTATAGGGTAGGACGTAGGGTAGGACATAAAGGATGTAGAGTTGGTAACTCCTATAGCCAAGCAAACACCATCCTTGAAAGCCTATAAAAGAAAACAAACATGTACTATGAACTTCATTTCGAGTCAACATTTGGTGATATTGAAGTTTTGTATAGAGATAAAGGGTATATATATATATATATATATGTATGTATGTATTTTTGTTATAAAAAGCAAACGCACGCGGAGTTGACAAACCCGGTCAACTAATGGTATAAAAATGAGGCCCAAAAAATAAAAAGAATGAAAATGAGAGAGAAAAAAAACGACCAAACTCCATACACCTTCCCACCAGGAGGACGGCAGATGACGCCTGAAACCGACTCTAGAAATGACGAAGAAAACAAGACAAGACTGGATAAAAAAATGCGGGTAGGGCTTAGTGCTGACGCTACATGAGGAGTATGACATAGGAGATGAGAAAAATATGGATGTGACGACGATGTCACCAAGGTAGGGTCTTGGTGTGGCAGTTCTATTGTTAGACCATGATGTGAATAGACTTTTGGTCTATAAACGAACTGGAGCGCTCTAACGCGCAGATATAAAAAGAGTATAAAAAGAGGTAGAAAATAGCGGAATCGTACAATGTTAGCTATCAGAATTGAAATCTGATACAATTTACAGCTGGCGAGACTGCGAATAAGAAGCTGATGGGAAAATGGAAAGTGATGGCATCGCGTTACTAGTGGTAAGAGCCCGTCTACGTGTGGGTTGCACAGTTGGCATAGCCTTAGCAGTGGCAGGCAGATCGCCAGTTGACGAGCCATGACGGAGGAAGTCAAGCGCAGTAGGTTCAATACCCAGAACAACACCAGACTCAGAAACTGGGCTCCAGTCGCACATTCCATCCGATGAGAACGTCATACGGGTTAGTGTCGTGGAGGTTGACTGGTGACGCTCAGCAGACAACGAAGCGGAAAAGGTGCTAACTTCAGAAGAGGCAATGGTTGATAGGGTAGTCATGGTAGAAGTAGATGTGCGATCGGCGTTGGAGGGGCGGTAGACAGAAGACATGCGGTTTTTCCGAGCGTTGAACTTGTAATCAAAGTTGGAGCGGGGATCGTGAATGAAGAGGGCATCCTCATCAGCGTTGTCAGCTTCGCCGGCGTCTTCTTCAGAGATCATCATTTGCCGGCGGTAGTCGGCAGGAATAAGCATGGAAGGTGTCAGACCGAAGTTCTGGCTGTCGTGAAGGGCAGACACTGAAGAGGATGACCGGCCGCGGGCAGAGCGGGGAAGAGAGAAGTTTGATAGGCAAGGGCCACTAGGAGAAGGAGAAGCAGCCTCAATAGTGTCCGCAGGACTGGAAGGGGAGAGGACAGGAACTTCGGGGGAGACAGCAATGCCAGCCATGATATGGTGCAGACCCATGTTGGCAATGTTGTTGGACTCATCCTCTTCGGGCTCGACGGAGTTCTCGCGCTCAATACGGATAGAGAGAGAGCTGCGACGCCACTCGTAGGAGCAGTCAGCTTCGACTTCGTGTTCATAGGCATAATCAATGTCATCCTCCCAGTTCATGATCATATCGCGAGCCTCGCCAATAGTCTCAGTCTCTGTCTCATCGCCAGATTCGTTACGGTCAGTAGACTTAGGCTGAGGAGGGATGTCAATGGGGTTAGACAAGAAGCCGAGGGTATCAGAACCTGCGCTAGCAGGGCGAGACTCATCAAACTCAACTTCGCGCATCATAGGCACCGAGATACTACCACGCAGCGAAGATTGAGTGCTAATGATACTAAGACGAGAACGGTTGAAGTATTCCTCTTCCTCGGGCACATCCTCGAGCTTTTCAAACATGAGGGGCGACGACGGCGAGGGCATGGGCCATGCGGCATCATCAGGAGTAGTTATGGCATGAGAGAAGTGGGGGCCAGCCGAAAGGTTAGCCAGCTGCATGGACATAGTCTCTGGAAGCGAGTAGCTGCCAGTAGCAGTCGCGGGACGCTCAAACTCAAGCTCAACTGGAACAAAGGTCCCAAAGCCATCGATGCTGCCGGTCCCTCTGCTAGAGTGACGAGGCGGAGGCGCCGGAGGGCTAACGAGAGGGCTGTTCAGAAGAGGAAGGAGACACTCAGCAGGGCGAGGCGGCCGTGGTGGCGGCATGGAGCGCAACTGGTCTGAAGAACGAGTGCCTTGCATCATGCGGCGGTGGCCAACCATAGAAGACTGAGTCATCTGGAATTGGTCATCAGCGACGATCGAGGGAGTCTCGGAACGGATGGAGAAATTAGCAAAGTCATCCATCTCAGTGGTGGTCTTAACCGGAGATTGTGTGTTGCCATCTTCAACAAGGGCAGGCATTGCAGCGGTGCGATGGGCAGTGTTGAAAGAGGCAAACTCATTTACAAGCTCCATGCGACTGCCAGCGGGAAGACCGGGAAGATGATCCCGGTCGGTGTGTGTGAGATGCTGGAAGTTGTAAGGACCAGAGATGGTCATTTTGCGTGTGGGAGAGCCGGAGCTGCTGAGAGGGGAGCTCTCATCAGGCTTGATACTACGTCGGCGAGAGAAAATAGAGGGGAAACGAGACTCGCCGACCGAAGAAGCCTCGGGGACCGGAACGTCAGTTGACGTAGACAAAAGAGAGAGGGACTGATGAGAGGGAAGAGAAGCGGCATCAGCAGTATCACGACGCAGACGGCCGCGGCGCGGGAAGATGCTCTTTCCAAAAACTTGGATGCTCTCGGGTCTCTCTTTGGCATTTTGGCGAAGACTGGATGTCGTTGAACGAGAAGACGATTTGCGGCTAAGGGAAGACGGGCGCGCAATGTCGAGTATGTGGTCACTACCGCCCCATGACGGGTGACGGCTAGATGAAGAAACCATAGAGCGTAGAGAAGAGGCTGAGGACGTAGGTCCGTGACGACTGAAGCTGATGCGGTCAGTTCCAGAAGATGACGACGACCTAGATGCCATAGATGCTTGGCGCATCTGGTTACTCAGAGCTCGCAGACGCTGCGGCGACGGCGGTCCGTCAATGGCGGGCTCAAGTAGCTCACTCAGTCCACCAAAGCCTGACTCAGAGTAAGCCGGAGCAGTTGGTGGCCGAACAGTGAAGTTTTCAGTATCTTCAGCGAATGTGTCAACCTGAATGATAGTTGGTGCAATGGGTTCGTCACACTGGGGAATCAATGAGTCCCCAGTGAAGAATTGTGAGGCCATCGATGTGGTGGTGGCAGAACGTTTGCGGGACTTTGAGCGTCCGTCACGACTGCTGGTGCTCGAGGATGAGTAGTAATAGTTTGGGAGGGGGTTTCCTACACTCCACATGGTTGGCAACGGATGTGGGCGACGGGCCTGGTTTTATGGGCTGAATCGGAAGTATGGGTGGGTAGGTGGCAAGCGTGCTAAAGTGCGGGAGGACGCTAGGACCTTCCTGGCACTCTGAGTGCTGCTTTCTGTGCTCAATGCTCCCCGCTAGTGAGGTCCGGAGCCCCTAATAATTGACGGGTGCTAGTTTTCACTTGGGTTGCTCAAGGAAGCAAACAAGCAGGACGATCTGTTCAGGATCGGGTATTTGCCTCTGGATGGTTGATTTGAAGAGTTCTTGGATGAGTTATCAGTGCAAGTTCACGGACAAGTTCCTAGCTCTTAGTATATAACTTTTCCAGTAAGTTGTTAGTCTTGAGGCTCTAGGTTACATCGGATCTGTGACAGTCATCGCTAACAGCAAAGAATATTCAAATACTGAACATAAACAGAGCAGCAACACGAACCAATGTGCGGTATGCAATCGCGTGTGGCTATGAGCGCAGACCTCACACTTGTGCTGATTTAGGAACCTACTCTTGTTGATCAGGAAGCTGGATAAATGAAAGTTCGGCGCCAACAGTGCATAGATACAAGATTGTATCGGAAATATGAATATTGATTGGTGGTAGCTTTTCTAGTTCGTTGTATGGATAAGGGATGGTATATCTGTTGTTGGTGGTGATAATATTGGTGCGGGTCGCAATATGCGTATAATATGTGAAATATGCAAATATATGTGGCGAAGGGCCGTCGGGCTCTTTATAAAAGATGGTGATTTTATAAAATGAAGTCGTTATGCGTAGACAGCGTGGTGTATTTGTGTAATGAAGGTTGTAAGACGAGTAGCAGCGAAAATGAATGATGAACAAGACTTTGCGGTGATGAGACGATGTGTAAAGGAATGAATGTATATAATGAAGTTAAGAGCAAACGATGAGCTTAAGAGATCGTCAACGTCTTGTCTAATAGAAAGATGGGCCAAACAACTCAAGAACAAGAAACAGGAAGAAGGGAAAGAAATCCACATGTATGTGTAGAACTGGCAGACGTGATGGTAATAATAAGAATGACGACCAAAGCAGTGGACACAGACTCCATGGAACTACGCCTGGAGCTCCAACTTGCTCTGTTTTTTCTTGCAGATTGAGAGGGGCACCCAGAAGCAGGTTGAGGGTGAAAGTCACCATGAACAGGGACTATTTCCTAGTCAGTGAGTAGCCAGGGGACAAGGCCCCGGATGCAAACATACTCCATGCCGGGGTGGTTGCGATGGCTAAGAGGGGCGTGTAGTAGAGTGTATCTGGGGTGGTGATAGAGTCGTGGGGGTGTGTCCGTGTGTCTTCTAAACGTGGAGCCAGGAGCGAAAAATATTTTTTTTAAAAAAAGAAAATAACTCTGTACCCGCAACAATTTACTTATAACATCAAATAGAATACATTTTTATGGTTTGCAGAAGTGTAGTCAAGAATGGTTGGTAGACAGGGCAAGAACTTTCCAATCAGGAAAGCAGCATAAATAGTCAACACTCGTGGTCAGGACCCAAAGGGCAACTACCCTATCAGAGCTTATTACAGTTCAGACTCATGATAACCGCATGACCTGGTGCAACACTACGACCTCAACGGTCACTTTGGAATAATATATATTTTGGTCCAGTCTAACTCTTGCTATTGACGTTCTCGTGGACCATAGTTTGCATGTACACGGTCCTTGTGATCCGCATCGCAACCTAGTCCGAGTTCAGGGTCTGAATAGCTTCGCCCATTAAATGAGCTTGAGAGGGTCAGCATGGGATATAAAGGGGATGCAGGCAGAGCCATGTATGGGGCAGAACATCATTAATCAAGGGTTTTAGTCGACGCGAGAAGGGGTCTCTGGGTCACAATAGGTGCACCGAAATTTCAGGGAAACACACTAATAATCAAGATTTTGGCTGTGGGAATACGTCTTATATCAGGCAGCACGAAGCTTTCAACAATGGCCCCTTAGCCTTGCTCACACACCTGTCCTGAGTGGGAAGGCATAGCCAAAAACATAATGCAGATCATTCGGTGCCAGCTATGCGCAGATATTGGGTTATACCCTCAAAGGACAAGTATGTCTGGGGAGTTATAATGAGAAAAATAAAAGCGACTTTAAAGGCCTGAGTAATTAGTACACACCTGGAACGGATTTCACACCCATTTCTAGTTGGTTAAAAAGGAAATACAGTGCGATGGAAGAGGCCCACTCCTGGGAAGGGAAATGTCTATGATTAGACAACAAGCCTTTTACCTCAATTATCGTTCCCCTGCATAAAACATCAACTTGCACAGAATAGCAGAAATACTAGGATGATGGCGGGTTCTGTCAAATTGCGGCAATCTCGTTGAGGGCCACCTATGACAATGATCTGTAGAAAAAGCAGTTAGAATAATGTAGCAGCAACACTATACTCAAGCGACGCGAGATGAAGCAGATAGCAAGACCCAAATCAGCTAACCCACTAGAATGTTTAGAAATTTCCTCTTGTGCTCTCATGGTTCCGTATGTGTTCTTTCAGCCTTCGACCGACGGTCCTGTTCATGCCAGTGGCGTCGCTGTTGTTGTTGCTGTTGCTTGCAAAATTCGTATTCTTGAGGTTCCTCAATGAGATCTTTTGGCTATGGAAGTCCAATCTACCACCCGCTATATAAATTGTGTCAGTATCCAATTCAGCCCTGGATGGAAATTGCATATCGTGATGTTGAAAGTCATCAGCGGTAAATGTCCGTGAGGCGATCGCCCGGAACTAAGAAACCCATAATCAATAATAACCCCACTAGTCCGGACTACGAAATGGCATCACCTTGACGTGGTCCGCCCAAATTCATAGCTAGCTCGGGCCTATGTCGTTTAAGTTATCATGCGCGCCTGGCCGCCCACATACATACATGCCTCAATTCTTGTATCAACAAAAATTAATGAGCAAATAAGTGCACCCCGGGCCTATCTACCCGCCGCTGTAAAGAGCTGTTTTCTGGGGAGTAGAGTACGGGGCAACGGGAAATTGCCCTGTTCCTAGTGATTAGCCAAGCAAAGCGGGATGGTAATGATGAGACAAATTCTGGAGACAAAATAGCTGAAGAGCTTAGATACAGACCACACAAACGTAACTATAAATCAGAAACAGTTCGTGCTGTACAATGCCTGTGGTGGGTTTCTGTTTGACAGGAAGATGCCAGAACCACTAAAGTCCACGAGGTCACTGATTCGGGAAGGAGAAGACGTGACGACTCTCATGAATTGTGGAGCTGAAGGCCCGAAACCAGCCCGAGATTTATGGTAAATAACCCAATGAGCTATATACAGTAGGTAAATAATATCGAGTTATTTAGCCGGTGGTATCTTTTTGGAGAGCATCTCCATAGTTCTCGGTCCTATTTTCTTGTCAATATTGAGAGGTTATATTTGATGCCGAATTTACATATACTATGCTGTTCTTAGAATTACATATACTATGCCGTTCTTAGAATATATCACCCTGATCAAGTGTATGTAGATACGAAATATTAATAGCAAGGGTTGTATCAGGGTTTAGAGTGTAAGTCATCAAGTTGAAACGTGAAACAGTGTCGTATGAAATGTAAGAAAAAAAAATAGAAGATAATCCTACAGGCTAATAATGACATATACAACATTTTCCCAGAAAAGCAGGTGTATTCGCATAATATTTTTTTTTTTTTTTTACAGCCCGTAATTGCTAACATGCCTCGATCCAACTCTCAAGATTGCACGGTCCAAGTATCACGATACCCACAACCTAGCCTTCACATATTCCCGTTCGGTTGCAAGCTACAAACTCATAGGACAAATTCGATGGCAGAGTTCATGTTGCTGCTAGTAAAGTCCGAGTGGGCCTTGCAACCCATATGTTGATGTAACATTTAGACTCTGGGTTATTCATAATCCCTAGTCTATAGATTTCCCGCCTTCTCAATTCTAGAAACAGCTGCGTGGGGATCGTGGGGATCGTGGGGATCGTGGTCCAAGTTATGCTTTAGTTTCAAACAAAGCCTTGTCACCCAAAGCCATTGAAACAATGGCACTGTTGTGTATATCTGCCTCATTGTGCATAACATGCACACAATATTACACTCATTGTCCCCACTTGTCAAGGGACAAATGGTTGACTAGGAGCTGATTTATGCATGCTTTTAGTCCCACTTTCTGTACAAGTCTGGCAACATCTTGCACTATTGTGTGCCACATTAGCGTGAGTCTTTACCTCAATCACTGCACAAAAGCCCCTAGTCTTTTCGGATGGGCATCCTCTCGCTGGGTCCCGGACGTCTGTTCGCTACCGACCAGCCAGCTGGGCTCCACTCGTTCCACTTGTTTCGTATATTTATGCAGGGCTGATTTATGTAGAAACTAGGCACAGGCACCAGACCAAAGTTGTTAAATCGCGCGTGCATTGTTATTCCAGGTTGTTCCTTCGGCATAACTTGGACAGAGGCAAAAGAGAGGCTGGGAAGGACCGTTTATACGTGGTTTGCATATACGGCATAATTGAGCTTGACCTTAAGACTTGTGAAAGCGAGAAAATAGCTCAGCCCTGATCCACCTGTTCTTACTTGAAGGAATCAAGTGGTTAGTGGTCGGGTGAAGACACTGCTGGTTAAGTAACTAATGCAGGGGAATGTGTCTTGCAGGCACATAACAGTTGTGGCGAAAAACCAAATGGGGATCAGGAATAACAACATATTCCAGTCGAAGAGCCCGCTATACATTAATATACTAATATTTAATGGCCGGTGATGTTTATGCCCTCTTGCCATGTCCCTAGTCTACAGCATCCATTGACCCTTGGCGATCGAGAAGACCTATCACACCACCAAATATTGCTCTCGTTCTGGTGATATCAACCCACTAAACATAAGCGACAACTGTCAACACATCTCGTACTTTTTTTTTTGCTACCAAGATCAACTATCCATCACGAGATGGCAGGGCCTTGACCCACCGTAAAATCCCACGTTTTCTACTGGCCACCTTCAACCTCTACTCCACTGTATATATGGCAATATCAGGACACCTATATCAGCTATAAATCAAGCACAGGGCACGAAGGTATCTCCGCTGACCCTGGGATGTTATCAAGGCCAGTCTGGGTGTTGATAAAATATCAGGTGAGCGCTCTACCATAGGCCAAAAAGACCACCAACTAGGCTTTGTTATGATAATCATGCCAAATGTCGCCATCAACCATCACATTATTACTATCAATGCTGCGCGTTAAGTCACAAACTAACCAGGTCAACCTAGTTATTGGTGAAAATTTACGAACCTGGTGGGTATTTAACAGTAAAACTTTGTTCAAGCGAGCTCATAGTATATGGCCCTATACATGCATGAATGGCATGCTTTTATGTACACACTATATTATCATAATCTCCACTTTGAGTCATGTTCACCTGCAAGCTCTAATACGATGCATATAAAAACCAAAGTTTGTTTAATAAAGTGACTCTGCATATTGAGATGAGGTTCATTCCCTTGGTAGCTGGGAAATATGCATCTGGCTGTACCTTCTCACAAGATTCAATCCTGACCAACTTCACATGAATTACAACAAATATGGAAGGTTCGTCGGCATTATTTTCCCAAATTGGCAACTACTACACACGGCTGTCGGGGTCCGCTTCCTCCCTTGTCGACCATTATTCCTCATCGCGCGCGTACTTCATTCGGAACCAAGTTTCTCGCAACAGACCCCAATTCGCCATTGTAGTTCTTTCGGCGCTTTGAGTATTTTCCCTGTCATTGGAGCTGGGGAGTATATGTTAAAGTCAGAGTTTTGCCCTATGTCTAGACCCCGGCTTGATTGTTTGAGGAATTCGGAAGGCGGGAGAGGATGGATTTGTGTGGACCAGGCTTGATATCTCATTCCTTGCTATTGGCATTATGTTCCTTCCACCAGTGGGATGTTCCGTGTCATGCTCACGAAAGGAAAATCCATGCGATATAAAGATCTAACAAGACTCGGAGTAAATATTCGGCCTCGGTAGACCATGTATTGGTTTTACATACTAGTAACGTATGGGTAAACCCGTTATGATAAATGGTTAACACCACAAATACTCGCTCGCCATATTGATGGATACATTATACTTAATAATATCCCAATATCATAGTTTATACTATGTATAAAATCTTAGCTTCCCGTAGTACTCGTATTTAACGGCTGCCCTTGTATGTATCTCAATTCGAATTGTAGCCAAAAATAAAACATTATGTCTACAAGACAGCCTATCTTGTTCTTTTGAGCCAGGTATTTGATTTCTCACATGAAGTACACATTTAAATGCACCCGGGCCACAACGCTTTATGTACCACAAACAGGGCTACTATCTCTTCCTATCCTGTCACCATCTGCTATAGTTCCTCTTTATCAATAGCAATGAGCTACATCCAATCACTTCCATAGCTTCAAATTCAAGTTTTTACAGTATGTCAAAACCTGATCAGATTACTAACAGCATGGATGAGACTTCAAGCGACCTAGTTAATGTACTTTTGGGCAGTGTGGGTATCATGGGGCTGAATTTGGGGATTGATTGCTCCTTTTGTGGCCGGATCTGTATGACGATCATATAGTTGTGTCTCGATCTGGTAATTTTTAGAGCAAAGCATGAATTCCAAATGTAATAAACGTCATCCTGGTTGGTATTGTCAGTGTTAGCTATTATTCCACTTTTGGTACGATTCTTAATGCGTCATACGGGATATTATTATTTATAGGTATTGTTTTATTTCATTGTATATAAAATAAAGCTTAATCTAGATTCAGCTTTGGGTCTAGTAAGCTTATAATATTTATGTAACAAGTTTGTAAAATTATATAGGGTTTTTTTCATTAGTATAGCTAGGATTCTTTTTTTAGGGTATGTTCAATTTGTTTCTAGGTATATAGATTAGTTATTTGTTTTGCACTTAAACCTCTGGCCATTTGCTAGGATATCGTCTTGCATGGGGACCCAGACTAACGCGACAAAATAAATCAGATTCTGCATTCAATCGAATTAACATCAGGGTTTAAGTCTCAGGTTGAGACCTTACCTGGGAACCCCCAGTTAGTTGGACCTTGGGCAAAATGGCGTGGCGACACCATGCAAGCCTGGCTTTAATATGGTCACTATCACCTGTGACAGAACTAGCAATAGAGCAGGTTCAGGATAACAAGCCACAATTCCACCCGTCACACCGCCTAAGGGCTAATGCGCACTACGGAACCAGGTATTATTTGTTACCGTTTTTTTTCTTCTTTTAACTTGTAGGTAGCTGGTGGTTGGCTTCCACTTGAAGTAGTAGCATAGATATGTTGAGAACATGATATGGAGTCACCAACGGATCTTCCTATCTACTCGATAATCCATTTTAGGAGTAAAGCACTGGAAATTAGATGAGCTAGATGTGTGATATCACGTATATGAGCGCCCGCCTTCTTCCCAGAAGCTCAGCCACCTCTATAGGCGTTGGTTTGGATCTCCATATTTGTTCAAGATATTCTTGATAGGGCCACGACACATTTGGCCTAACATTCACGTGGAAGGTCGGGATATTGGAGGCGTCTCCAAGTCTGGAAATTTCGCCGACGGAGAGTCCTCGGTGATGTAAAGTAGGTGGCAAGGAATCAGAATGAGGCTTGAAGGACGACAATGCTTGAGAGTATATTGTCATACACGAAGTTTACACATGCAATCCATTTGTTATATGGTTGAAAGCCGGTGCCAATGTTGGCCGTGTGTGTGAATTTACGGCATAATGTATCATTAACTCTACAATCTTGCGTTGTTGGACTACTTTGTTGGAGGTGTTTTCGAGCCTACGGCCGCGAAGCCTAGCCATAGAAACATATAGGTGAGGATTATTACTAGTCGTTGCCATCTTCAGCCCTTTTTCTTTTTATATAAAAAAAATCCTGGAGGATCCAGTATGCATATTGACTTCTAAGATTTTTGAAAGTATTTTGAGTTTTTGGCTTAAACATATATGATGCAGGTCTTTCTTTCGGCCCCATAATAAAAAACCATGTCTCTTTCTAAAACCTGCCCTCATCTTTTGCCGCTCCATATCGCACTATTACGCGGATAGCAAAAGAAATTTAGTAGAAGCTGTAAACAACTTTTGGTTCATAATGGTCAATTTTCATTCAGCTTTGTGACTTAGCTAGACCCCAGGTCTCTATTCTCGTGATATGATGCAGTTGTGTTGCGTTTATATTCTGCCCTTATGCATGTTTGACAGAAGCACATAAAGGGGAGGGGCAGCTGAAGTAGACATGGATTGTATATCAGCGAGCCCAAGACTGTTTCATGAGGGAGGGCGATCACAAATGTATGATCCCGAGGCCATCTATTTTGAATTTCACACAGCCTGCTGGGTTCCGTTCCGTTCCGGTGGTGCGGGTACCGGATTATGGATCCTATTGATACACTCTATGTTTGGTCGGAAGGGAAATGTGGCTTTCGCAGTAGTAGACGTTACAGTAGCAGGAATGATTTCGTAATCCAAATGCACCCTTAGTGGTGGGTTGACCTGCATATGCATATAACTCTGCCTTAACCTGCATACTGCACACATGTGGAATTTACCCATTACAAGTGCGTACAGTACACAACACTGTTAGTCTATCTTAAGATAACACCAACATGTCGCTTTTCTCAGAATTGGTATATAAACCCATGGGTCCCTATCGTTTTCCTTTTTGGGGCACATAACTGAAAGTGTTTGCATTGCTGGGAATACTATTTGGCTCATTTTTGAGGCCATAATGGGCTAGACTAAACAGTGCTATGCAGGACCTTGAGACTCGCATATTTTGCTATGGGCTAAAGCTGCGCCTTGAACCTACAGGATTATGTATTCTCCCCTATCCAAGCATATACAAGCAAGCTCCAGACATCGCTGAGGTCCCAGGTAAGACATGCTACCCCTCTTCACCGATGCATGACTCGGCGGATTAGGCAGCCGGTGACCATCTGGGTGTCTCATGGCTACAGAAGGAAGCACCGGGACCACGGTGCCGAGAAGAGTCACGCCCGAGGAATGAATACGGCCCACTGACTAAAAATGCCGCTCACCTCGAGAGAAAAGCATTAGTATTTTGGGTTTATAGAAAACAGCAAGTTGACTTCTGCTAACAGGTTCCCCCTCACCGTGTGTAATGCACCAGTGAGGAGGACTAATGTACTGCCTCTTTTCCAATTACCAAACCTCAAGTATTATTGAAATCACTCAAGGATTCATGGCCTTTTCCTGTAACTTACAAGTTAAGATAGCGTCCATAAGGACTAACTAAAGGGTTTGACAGGTGAAACTAAGACTGTCACTCTGATGTTAGTGTTGAGCTAAGAGGCTTCTTTGGCATCTTTTTACGGGAAGAGCCATATCATGATAATATAAATTCCGGCTACCGGACTACTCCCCGTTCACTAGCGTTATCAAAAGAGGCCATTTGGAATATCTATCGCCGATTTCCTCGGCTTCCATTCCTGCTATCTTTTAGATCCTCATGGTACCTTGGGGTGGATCTTGACTGGGAACATGGCTACTATGCTAGACCCATCAGAATAGAATCGAAGCTACCCCAAAATCTTGATATCTACTATATGCCCGTATTAAATTTGCACTATATCCATACTCGTGAAATCCTTGCACCATGCCTAGAAAAGAAAAGAAAAAAAATCTGTGCAGTTTGTTTATTCTCTGATTTTAAAATTTGTCTTATCGGGCGGCGGACAGAAAAAAAGATAGAGTCGCCAGTGATAACTTTTAATAAATGGGCTTAACCCTCATCTCCAGAACCCCAGTAGCTTGTTACTGGGATACTTTCCCCTATGTTTCAGATTTTATAGCTCCCCGGCCTTCCAATCCCGGCTTGATCTACTCCAATCGCATGCCTTTGGATAGAGGAGTAGTGGTTACACTTTGGCACTACAGGTATTCCTATTTTCTCCACGGAGAACCGTAACATAGAAGATAGTCAGAGCGATGGCTCTGTGGTCTCTGTATGTAACTCTACTTGCATACAGCTGCTGGGTGTGAAGAGCAGTTGTTGTTTGGGCTAGGCTGACCCTGTATGCGAGTACCACAACTATGGGAATGATCTACACCTTGCATATTAACTGGCGGAGAGTTTCGGCCCTTCCGGCTGGCCTGTTTGACAGATTTGGAGTAGAGGATAACATGGAAGTCTGAACCGTACTCTTTAAGAGTCACGTAACATGACAGTTTAACTCAGGACCACTGGACTTTGACCTAAGAAATATAGAGGCGAAGATATAAATATTCACTATCTGAGGTTTACGTCAATAGAGGTGGCTTTGAAATTTATTATTAGAGGCATACTAGGTGCATTTAATTTAGGTTCCAACCCATAGCTGACTAGGCAATGACTTCCATGCTGATATTTCGAGAGTGTCATACATAAATCCAGGTGTTCGTCATCCAAGTGCTGATCCTCATTTCAATCCACACTATCTGATTTAAGATTTGCATCGTTATGCACTACAAGATAATCTGGGAAAGAAGGCCATGATATGTTGGTGGAATAACCTGTATTTGGAGGGTACGAGGATATTATTCAAGCTCTGTCGCCCCAATTGGAAGTTAGTCGAGTATTATAAGGCACCTTCTCTCTACGATTATGGATCTAATGTACATAAGCTGCCATTATGTAGTATTATATCGGAGAATATGATAATTCGTGCCATCATTCATTTTAGTTTCGGTGATGGCTAGACCTAATCGAGGAATACATTGTTACTTCGTAGTTTATACTCGGTCAACCGAAGGGAAACGCAGGCCGTCATGCTCAGCCATTTACCATCGCTAGAAGTTGCGGAAAGCTTCTGGAACCCACCACAGTACAAATGTTCCAATAGAATTGGAGCTGTTGGACCTTAGGATTTTGGTGTACCAATGACAAGAATTGATCTGCAAGCCGAAATAACCAAATCCTGTTTAAGATTCTAAGTTATTCGATCATGGAAGCATGCTTCCTGTCAACATAAAAAGTCTCTAGCTCTGTTCCTCATTGTAGGTTGATTCATCTGTTATACATCAATTTGAAAACCCACAAAAGTTATCTCGTCAGATGTACATGAATTATTCAGCACCACAGACTATTATCTAAAGACTAGGATCATAAGCAGTATCTACATTAATATATATTTGGTAACATGCTTGACCGCAGCACAACCAACAAACCACCCCCATATCAACCGGCTTATCATCATATGACGCCATGCGCGCCGTGGGGGGCTGATTGTTGGAGGATAAGATAAAGAAAAAAGAAATTGTGTCATATATTTCGATTATGGCTATTAGTGATGGGGCATTGCCGTATTTACACGGTATGGTCAAGTGGTAAATGGTAGAACTAGTAGAACGGCTCCTTTCATGTAGCTTAATATATCTTGCTATTGGCGAGTGGTAGTCTATGAGGCCTGAGGACCACCTAATTTACGGGGTGGTTCCGGGCTTATATTTTTTTCGACCTTCGGTTACTGACCGTAATGTGTTTTGTACAGACATTTGATATTTATTGAGCATAAATTATGCGTCTTTTGCCGCATTATATGCTTATAGTTAAATTTCGGCACTAGTGGCTACAGCTTCACGCGATTGCCAGGCTATATACTCTTATCGGATTTTTCTTCTTTTTGGAGTGGGAATATAGCTGCATTTGTTGCGAACAGCCCGAGAGAAAGCGGTTCGCTTTGTTACCATTGTAGCAGTTGAAACATTTCTATCGATGCCATATCGATACCTTCTGATATGGTACCAAATCCCTTACGAGTTTGGTTCGCAATCATTGGATTTCAGCGCCAGAAACGATGATCTGCATTTTGACGGTATCTCCGTATTCTCTTAGGTGTGTCAGGTAGCTCGAAGTTTATCGTATCTCTCCACATTCGTTCTCTTAACAAATGGTGAATGATGGAGTGAACGGAGAAAACATTCAATATCCGTAAACGATCTTCCATGTTGTGTATTAGGATGGTCCTCGCGACCCAGAAAAATAAGCAAGCTTATTGCTGGTAATGCTTGAAACATACCTTAGCTGATCATATGAGGGACTTCATTTAGTTGGGAGTGAAGAGTTGTTAGTTGGGAGAGGTCGCTCACGCCAATCAGATGATAGGCTCCTTGCCCCTGTGATGAAATTGTCACCATGATATCACGTTATCACATTTGTATTAATTATATGTTTATCTTCCGCTGATGTTGGAAATACAAGACATTTCTTCGTAAACCGCCGTTTAAATACGGAGTTGAACAATATGCAACGATGGCAATATAGGGCGTTTATTGTACACCCTAAACACCTTAGTGGTTGTACCATGAACACAATGTGATGTCTTATAGGGCGCAAGCTAGGTGTCAAAAGTGGTGTTAATGTTAAAGGGAGAGGTTCGTAGCCTCCTAGGGGCATTTCTTTTCTAATTGGCTGCTATTAACCTAATCCTGTATAATCCTTTGCCGATCTCTCGGGTCACTAAGATGAATATTACCAAGGTCGCAGTACCATAGCCACTTAGACTAGCTTGTAGTTGATGATACAGCCAATATCAAATTCCTATTTTTTTTTTTGGAGGGGCATTCTCTTGAATTTCCATAGCAATATTGTAATGCTACAAATCATCACCACCATAGCCTTTCGTACTCCAGATCTCATTTCCAATGCATTGAAATTATGCATCTGGTTGTACAACGATGCATGATTTCTCTATCCTCTTTAGGTATAGTGGCCGCCTTCATGGTTCGCCTTGAGCAACAATACCTGTGCATTTTCTATTTTCATCACGGAAAAATTCATCACTTAAGAAGAGGACCTGAACCGTGAGATATCGTAACCAAGCTCTACTTTACTACTGCTTATCAATGCCGTTGTGGCTTGTGCCATGACAAGGACCAACACGAGGTACACAATATGCATTATGCAAAGGTCTTCTGCAGCCTGTATATGAATGAAAGATCATCTTATCCGATTCCACTAACCGGTGATAGGGCGAAATTTTGGCCAAGCTTCATGCTAAAGGCTTTTATGAACCCGAGCCGCCGTAAGGTATCTGGGCATACCTCTACAGTTGGTTAACATACGTCCATGAAGCCGGCTACGCGCCGATACGTAACTGTAAGAAGCCAGTTCGTGAAACATACATCAGCATAGATACCGCATTTATGTAGCCTAGGAGACACTCAGCTGACGTACGAGGCTTTTTGGCCATGACATTAACTCCATATTGACGGAAAAATTTTAAGCGGAGTGGTCCTTGGCTATGGACAAGCATGGCCAACCATACATAAACCCAAAAGCGGGCCAAAATACTGGCTTTTGTGCAACAGAATAGCGAAGCGGTGAGAGAAGGAATTTCCAATAGTATGTCGCCTATCATCTCATGAGGTCACCGGTATCCGATTATCCATGCTCATACGTTTGTACCCGTGGGATATATAAAGGCGGTGAACCGTTGACAGTATGAGCATATGATAGAAATGTCACACAAACGTGCCGTATCAGCACACATAAACATGTCTATTAATGATGTTTATTGTTTCTTGTAGATCAGACAACCGTTATTAGGGCATCTCAAGAATCAGCGTATTGAGTAATGAGATCTACACTCTCTCCTTGTACCCATTAATCCTCAGATGCATGTGCCAACATGGACTGGCCGTTATATCTGTAACCATATTACATTTGAATATTCGAAGCCATCTACGCATGTTGAATTTTTAATATTTTAATATTTATTCAACAATATGAGATGTCTCCATTCCATAACTCCAGCCAGGCCTTTGTATTGATCATATTCCTCAAGATTCAATCCCCCATATCATCGCATCCATCTGGTTCCATATGGCAAGTCGAATAAGGTCGCATTGAACCTACTATCTTCACCCCCCATCTACTAAAAGTAACATGTAGAGTGGGACTTCAGAATAGATGTCTCCAGTAGCCTATCTGTATCTCAGCTGGCGTTATGACTCTGGAAAATTGACGCAAAGGTCTGAGAACTGCCACCTACTCCACAGATATGGTATTCAATACGTCGATTTGAAGCGAGGTTATGGATTACCAGTTATAGTCATTTGGGATGAACAGCAATCTGTCCCTATACCAAGGTGCATGTTTGAGAGCGTAACCAGTGCACCTCTATCGAGCTTCCAGTCCATCACTCTGTGGTGAAATGTACGGTCACGAATCAGGTACAATCGTCCAGCAACCTTTATTCATAGGAGATCAAAACTTGGATTTGTTTTCACGATATCAATAATTTAACCACGAAACAATCTGACATAGGGTAATGACTACGTTCTTGATCATATTGTGACTGAGCCACCAACATGCTGCTCCCAATATTCTAATATTGGTAGTAATGACTAAAATAAAAGTACAGGCCACTTCAAACGCCTGATTTACCCCAAATAAAAATTCAAATTATAGACTCAAGGCAACCTCTGAACTGGCCCTGATACCGAGCCCAGGGTGAAAGTGGTGATGCGTGAAGGACCAAGCATGCAGGAAAGTTACTGAGCCTATAGGCTTTGCGCGTTGTTTTAACTCAATATCAACACTCGTTGTTTAGGGCCTTTTCTCTGTAAGACATTGGTCAATTAGCAATCAATGCGTTACAATTCAAGATACTGAGATTGATAACGCTCGGGGTATGTTGACTAAACAATATACAAAAGTTCAATACCGCGATTTGCCAGATCGGGAAATTAACAATCGGGTTAACATTGGTGCGGGCAATAGTTAATCGCTCTATATAGTGTTCAACGGTGATGTTGATGTTAGATAATATATTGTGTACCTGCCAGTTGGGCTTGTGTATCACTGACCGTTAAAATGCTCAAGTTACATGAATGAACGAAAAACGACGAGAGCGGGGGGAGGCATATTTGCATAACCTGTGTTTTGAGAGTTACATCAACTTCGAAACATATAAGCGTCTTCTTCCCCCACCGTGATCCCATCAGCCCCACTTCATATCAACTTAAACATATCACCGCCAATATCTTAATGCTTTGAGATATATTCCAACAGCAAAACATGACATAGTCCTTCACATCTAGCCCTCTGGAGTTATTATTCCTGTCATCAGCATCGTCGACTCAACTCCAGTATTGGATACATATCCCTTTATATTTCGTGTTAAGCTATGGCTACGGCAACTAGGCATAGTGGGGATGAGAATAATACATAAAACCCGCACGCCTTTCAGGAATCCAAAAGGCTCATGGTTGAAAAAGGCCGCGTCTGTGCTCTGAAGGGAGTCAAGTATACCCCGTTAAACATCAGTGGCCCGAATCTCTATGGACAGGTACGAGCGAGTCATGGTCATGGCCTCAATAATAGAGAGTTAATATAGATCTGGGATGCTTGCGTTAGTAGAAACAAGAAAAGGGCTGGGGTGTTTTATGTTTTGTGTTTGGTCCTAGTTTATTTACACGAGCCTTTGACGACTCTAACAAGAAATATTGAAGAAAAGAAAAAGAAAAAGATGATATGGAACCTAGCCAGCAACAAGGAACGGGGACACAAGGCAAGGAATTTACGACTTAGTTTTACGACGAATATCCCTAGAACCCCCACAGCTGCCATCCCGCTCGTTCAGCCTCACATTGGCCTCCATACAGTGAAGCATGCCGGTTTCGTCCTATAATCCACAAATACTAGTCTATATTACCCATAGTCCCATCGGCCCATACTGAATTTGGCAAGCCAGATATCCCACAGGATTTAAGCCAGACGAACATAGAAGCACAAATCCAGCTTAGCGGAGGGCATGAGAGCTGCTATGCATGACGGTACTACTCTGCTCAGCCAATTGACCATGGATACGACGGTATATGGTCACACTGGGAAGCTATCGTGGGCTAGGGATCACAAAAGAACCTATAGCTGACGAGTTTGGAAAGATGTCTATTCTGCCTCGTGTTCTAAAGGAAGGGCATTCGCTTATTTGTTTTGTCGTTATGAGTTTGCATATTATAATCTTGGAATTAATGAGAGTCATGAACCTGATATAGTATCTAACGCTGGCACATGGCTACGGCACGTCCATTATACAGCCAAATATATAGACTTAATTGGAATGGGACATCTTCGGTGGTATCGTATTGAATATTGCTACGTGTCGTTTCTTCTTTCATGGTTGTTAATGATATTCCGATGGACAAAACCTCTACAGATACATGTCCATGGCATAGCAGTCTACCATAAGTATTGAATTCAAAACTCGAGGCTTCCAAAAGATAGCACATATTATGAGCTGCGGCTGGGTTCCTTCGTAGAGTACCTTTCACTCTCGCGTGTAGATATATCCCATCGTAAGATAGCACGCTTGATAATGGGTGGTATATAATGTATTGACTTGATTGATGTAAGCCTATATTTATGGTGATTTCTATCGTCATAATGTAGACATATAAGTTTGACTTGATTTGTTCACGATGGCCCTGAACGATGGCCCTGAACGGCATAGGAACTTGAATAATACATCTCAACTCAAGAATTACAATTGACATTACTTCATGCATATGGCATTTAAATCGTCTCATAGTGTAAATTAAGCTTATTTCAAAATAATATATATATTTCTATCTCAGTGTTTCTCCTTTGTGGTCAATCTCAACTCCAACATCACAACTTAATCCTTGGCCTTTGTGCAACCATAGAAGGAGTGAGTTAGGGTATCCAGCTGTGTCACCTACAATTTGTTTAAGTCGAGGCTAGCCACGATTAATCCCTTAATATGGTAATTATGCATGCTCTAATTAGAGGGCTTGATCTTGTCAGTTAATCGACCTTGACGATTCATCATATGAATATCCCTAGTGGCTCTATGAAACCGTCATGCCATGAGGATGTCGTCGCATAAAGGAAATCAGGCTAAACTATCTGAGTCATTGCGCATACTTTGAAGTAGCTAAAAAAAAAAACTGCAACCAAAATAATTTTCTACCTTGATATGTGCGATTACTAATGACTTCCCTTGGATTAGGCACATCATATAATATATGCTAGATATTGTGGCATCAAATTCATGGCTCACCGAAACAGCATTAAGATGGCAGATTAATACATGATCTAACTATACACTTATAGTTACAATACTATTAAACAACAACGCAGCGTGAAAGATTTGCCTCTTCTTGAATTGATTATCCATCATCTAGTCGTCACATGCAGCCCTATATATCACCAACCACCACTTTGTAGTAGCCAAGTCAAGGTAAGCAATCAGAAGCTTGCAATAATCAATTAATATATATTATAAAGGAGGCTCTGGATTCATCAATGTGATCAAAAAATTACATGCGTCTAAATATCGAATATTAAAGAAACAACATTATGTACAGTGTAGTATAATGACAGTATACAAATATACGATATTTATTCGCACTGTATATACGGGGCGCAACCCTAGTACAATATAGACCCTAGCAATGACCACCACTAACTTTTGCAATCACTAGAAATAAATAATTAAATAATTAACGCAAGAGTTGGCCACTACCTAAATATAGTATGACTGAAAAGTCGTATTGAATGATAAAGTCTTATTAGATTATAATGAGGTACCACACATTCTGTCCAAGACTAGGCACCCTAGTTATCTCGTTTAGTATTATTACCAGTTAATTTGAGATAAGAGAAATTATAGTAAACCAGACATACAACTCCTTAAACCATCACCAGCACAGTATATAATGGTAATATAATGTACTGTAGCACACAGTGCCTTTATATAGCGCACTGTGATTTATTATATTAACCCTAATTTAGACAATAACCCTATATATTATATACTTGGAAATTATGCAAAATGATGTTTATTATTATTTTTGGATTTCAACACGTACATTCAGGACCATAGCATTTAGTCCAATTTATTACCACTTTAACGTATAATACATACAAAACAAAATACACAGAATATGAGATGCAATGTTTTTATTCATGACGACTTAAACAACACTTAGATAAAATTCCAAAAAGAGAAAATCAACGCTAAAATGAAAAAAAGAAAATACCAAAACCCCGACATCTGTGCGATGTCTATAAAATAGCAAAAAAAAAACAAAAAAACAATGAGCAGATGGTAAAACAGTAAATCTGGAGTACGAATGTGATGTGCAAATCATGCGGAGGGTATGCTGTCTATGTAAATCGTCCCACAAAGGTAGAGTAAAATAAAAAAAGCAAAGATATAAAAGAAGTATAACAGGCTTCAGATAAGGGGGCAAAAGGGAATAAAGAAAACCCGTTCATTGAATGAAGGCTAGGAAGATGACAAAGTGAATTAAACGAATGAGAAGGCAGGATACACAGCCGAGGTATCAATGGACAAGAAAATAGAAATATCAACTTATCCTTTTTATCGAGGAAAGTGATGTGGTATTGCCAAGATATCAGGCAGAAGACTGTGCCACCTATACGGAAACCGTATTATATCAGGAAGCTACAGTGAAAATTTCCTAATGCACACATGTAGGATATTAGGATGTTCGAGTTTAGTATTTTAGGTAGCCCTAGCCGTGTCTAAATCGAAGATAAGTCGAAGATAAGCTGCCTTTATTGTTCGGATGATGGGCCGGGAAGATTCCCATGTTGACTATTCCAAGGTCCAAAAAGACCACCCAATGTATCACTCAGACTCCGATGGCGATTACGAGTTCCGGAATTGTTATTGAATGACCGCTCACGGGATGTAGCAGGCCGTGGGGGATGTTCGAATGTCTCGGCAATTTCTACCAAGGGGCCAAGAAGGGAGTCATGACTAAGCATAGAATCGACAGCTTCGTCCTCATCATCATAGTCGTCCATGAACATGCTTTGGCGAATGCTATGACTAATACGACCGAGCGAAGTCCGGCGAGTCAAGGGATTACGACGAAGGGTGTCAGTCATTACAGCAGAGACAGCCGAGGCAAAAGGAGAAGCAGATATAACCGGACCGGCAAACCGACGGCTGGGAGGGCGAGACGGGGTGGTGTGATGGTTATCACTGATGTGACTGTTTGACTGGAAAAGAGGATGACCGTGACTGGGTGGAGTCGAAGGTTCAAAGAACTGAGGATCCGAAATTGTTGAAGTAGGGCGGGGCTCCAGGGCAAGTCCGATTTGGTCAGGATTGAGGTCGGGCCGATGAGGGACATCTAGAATATTGTCTGGTTCCTCCCAGATACTGGGAATGGGGGGTCGAGGTAGATCGTTGCTACTGCGAAGAGGAACCCGAGTCGAGGGAATGCCTGTCTCATGAGAAAGACTAATGCGTCTATCACTTTGAAACGTAGGAAAGTTTGATCTGGAAGAGCGTCGGGAACTAACTGAGCCCCGGGGGCTTTCGGGAGGGGTAATATCTGAATAGGCTTCCTGGGATGCAAGACCAATAGTCTCATCGATTCCTTCAGCATCTGAGAGTTGATTTTCTTCGTCAATGGCCTTGGGTCTACCACTAGTAATGAGAAAAACACCAAAGAAAGTCAAAAGACAGCCACTGATGAAAGTGATGGATTGGGTGAGGGTAGTTCTCTCAAAGTCCCGATATAGGATAGCGCTGCCCACAATGACACACAAAGTGAACATGACAAACTGAATAGGAATTACTTGTGTCGAGTCGAATCGCTGAAGAGCCCGATTGAGATAGCGAATCTGCATGATTGCAGTAGCAATCAAGACAAATAGTAGGGCATATGTTACTGGAGTCTGGAAGGCTCCCAATAGGGTTGAGGAGAGCATAGAGGAAACACCTTTTGTAGCCAAAGCAGTGTAGCCACCTGTGTAACTGGTTAGTATAGGGTAACCTAATGAGCACCGAGATAAAACTTGTTTATGGTGTCGTCTTGTATAGTTGTACGACCTCGTATGGAAGTACCAAAGGGAACTTACCGAAAAGCCCTACCAGACCAAGGTCAATCAAGATTGTGCGCTTTCCATAGCGTTTGCTAGCCCACATCAAGGTAGCAATCATGGCGCAAGTGACGCAGAGATAGACCTCAAAGGCCAACGCAGTAATAGCATCCCAGACGTCATGCGGCGCTAGCTTAGATTCATCACCAGCAGAGCTAAATACAACTACTACCACACCAGAAACGGCAATAACAACTCCCCAGAAATCACGGGCTCGGAACTTCTCGTGAAACAAAATGGGCGCAATAACGCAATTGGAAACAAGGGCCACAACCCCGAGCGGTGACACAATAGAAGCAGGAGCAAAGCCATAGGCAAGAAAATTACCCATCTCACCTAGCGTAATGAGAACTTGGCCAAGCCACCAATAAGGTGATCTAAGATATGATAATGAGGGTGTCTTTTCTGAAAAAACAGTGGCACTATCTTCAAATTCATTAGATCGGCGGCTATCTAGAGAAATACGCAGATCCGAGATATCGTCAGAAGGTATTGTGCCATATCCAGAAATCCCACTGGGATCTATATGATCTGAATCTGTAGCACCATCGCCAGATATTCTCCGTAGGATGTCATTGGGACTGAGAAGTTCGTGTGCTTCGTCTTGTTCACGGATAGCTTGTAATTTAGCTCGTTGTTGCGCTCGTTGTATTTGACGTTGTATTTGTGCGCGCTGTTGGTGAAGCTTGATGTGAGCGAAGCGCTGGACGTTGAGGGCCAGCGCAATAAGGACATTCCCTCCAATGGCGGTCGCGATGCCGATTATGGAAGACCAGTCGCGCTCCGTGGTTTCTGGGGGTAAGATATCATCGGCGGGTTGTGGAGAGCTAAGTGTGGAGTTGAGCGCTCTGACGACCGCGAAAGCTGCCGGCGTGATGCTCATGTTGAATGTGAAGGCGCGGAGCCTGAGCTGGTTGACAAAAGACTGCCGAGTTTAGGGATAACTATAGTCGAGAATTCAAAAAGGGAGGATAAATCTGGCGATGCAATGATGGGTGTTGACAATGTCACTTATCGGTGTGTTTTAAAGGCGCAACGGGATATGACAGCGGGAATAGAAAGGGCACGAGCGCGCAGGCACAAATCCCAATGGCTGCTCTTTCTTTTTTTTCTGCTCTCTTTTTCACCTTCTAGAGCGAACTGAGGGTTGTCGGGATTCGGGGCTGCAAGGAGAAGAAGGGATGACCAGGAGTTAATATTGAAAGCCACGATCTATTTTCTGGTAAATGATGGAGAGGCAAGTGTGAAAAGCAAGCGAATGAAGACTGCAGGAAACACGACAATACTTGTATCAAGCCCGACAATCATCAAACAAGGGCCCTCGCTGCAGTGTAATCTCTGTAGTACCAAGGCTCCCCGTGAGTTCCAAACACTAAAGATCTCAGAATCGGCTTCGGGCTGTTACTTGTGATGGCCTATGCTGGCTCTGCTGGTCTTTGTCTTGTCTCGCCTGCATCTGGGGTGGTTTTGTCCAAGCTGCCGAGACTCCGAGACGGTCAATGACCAACCGCAGCGAGTGAAATAAACAAGGTGAAAACGAAAATTGTAGCAGGCAATCCAAATCATGAACAAAGAGTAGAAAATTGATAGGCATCAGTCGGATGGATAATGGATGTGAGAATTTGATGAAGGAGCCCAATGATGTGACAGAAATGACAATGAATTTTGGCGATGGTGGAGCGGGATTGATGAACTGTTCCACTTAGTGATTACGCTTGGTGGCTGATGCTGATCTTGAGTTCCTTCCTAGCATGAAGTTATTCGGCAATCAGGCAGAAACTCTAATGTAGAATATACATGTACAGACGCAGATAAAACATAACTGAAGTCTTTTGCACTCCAAACAACTTACAGCAACGCACAGGCGGGAGGCCAGCACAATCTGCTTTTCATGCACCACAATGCCAGATATTCGGTGTCGCGGGTTGTTTTTCAGACTGATATTCACATGCAAGAATGCGAGCTAGAAGTATGGATCCTGGCCAGGGAGTAGGCCATTTCTCCCATAAACTGCTGTAAATCTGACAGCGTCCAGCGTCGTTCAGTGACATTAAGCGGGACTGTTAATTGAAGCTCCTAAATGGGGCCTTTTCTCGCCTGGCGCCCGTATAACTTCGTTAGCGAAGGGGCAGCATTCGCTTATTTCACGTGGGAGAAAACTGATTCCGCCGCTGCCGACATGTGTGGCACATGCATACAGGTGGCTGAGAAGGCTGAGAAGATAAGTGTGGCGTTTAGGTCGTGGCGAAAATGGTTCTGGAGGCTTCTTGGCACATCTGGCAACGGCTGGTGTCAGCTATTTACCCGTTGGCGATGGGCATCCTGTTAATCCTTTGTGTTGCATGAGACCTAACATCACACCACTGAGAGAATCTCGTGTATCTTGAGTATATCTGTTTGCCTTCATAAAACCCTGAATACCCCGAGGTAATCTCCTTCAATCATCTTGTGTCTCAATATTCCTTTCCTTCGCTTTTCTAAATAATTTAACTTTAGTCAGATACTCTTACTGACGTCATACTAAATCGGCTTCTAATAATCTACTTACACTAATATTCCGGAAAATTCAATTATCTCGTCATACCACAATAAGGCGATCCATAACATGCTCTGGGATACATTCACATCCACAGGCGAACTCGCCCATGACCTCGCCTGGACCTACTTCCTCGAAAACTCCCCTTACTCTCCCTTCAATCTCACCCATCTCCGCCAGCCCATCCCCGCCGATCTTCCCCCCAACGCCGACCCCGCCCTCTTCACATTCACCGATGCATTTGAAGACCTCTTAGCCGTTTCTGCCTCCCAACCCCTTTCCTCAATCGAAACCCAATCCTCCCTCCGTATCCTCCTCCGCCAAGTCTTCCCCGCCGGCGAAACCATACCGTTTTGGCTGCAACGCCTTAACTCCCGTAATCTCCTCACTTCTAATTCCCGCAACTTTCTTGTCCCTGATGAATGGGATCGTCACATCTTCCCTTCTGCAGCTGGTGCTACTCCCGGTCCTATGAGCCATATTGACTCTTTCCGCCAGGAATTTGAACAGGCTGCTAAAAGCTTTGTTCCCTCCGACGAGCACGTCAAAAAAGCTAGTGATGCCATTCAGGATCTTACTCAAGTCTGGACTTCGGCCTTCGACTCCGGAGCCAAGTCCTTTAGTACCTTTGCTGATATTATCAAGGATGGCAGTGGAAGACTCCAAACCGAGTTCAATGTGGACACTAACAGTAAGAGCACCATGCAAGTTGAGACACCCATGGGTGATGGAAAGCGCAAGGTGATCAAGTCTTCGGACCAGTATATTGATTGGATGGGCATGCTGCACACCAAGCACACAACCCAGGTTGTCGATGAGAATGGCAAGGTGCTCAGCAGTCAGTCATCATGGTCCATGACCAACAACTATGACAAAGAAAAGTACAACGAGTTACTCAAAAAGAAGAACGGTGACTCCAAGTCTAAGGACTAATATAAGCTTTGCTGCTTATCCTTCTCTGTGTATATTCTCCACTCTTTCAGCCATCTTATATTATCAACACCAGCGTTATTTCATTTAAACCAATTATTCGTGACTTAATAAACATTATATATTGACACTAGAGGTCTCACCCAAGAGTATATTTGTCCCTTTCTATCTAGAATAATCCACAGCATCCCTAGTGAATTTTGACCAACCTTGTGTTCATGCCATAATACCGACTCATATCTAACCCGCAGGTTATAGTATTTTTCCATTCTCATACCCGAAATTTATTCTTCCATATCCGAAATGACCATTTCATCATGCTTTGCATCACTCTCGTCACCGTCCTCATAACTAGTTTCAGCCTTGATCACGGCACTCTCATTAACGACAGTTCTGTCACCTCCGCTCAAGACAGACATGCTCTGATCCGGCTGACGCTTCTCTCCAAGGCTCTGAACAATCTTGCCCAAAGTGACATGGAGTTTGTACAGAGCGTTCTTGCTAGAAGCATCAGTTAGGAGATTGGAGTCCACAGCATCCGATACCTCGGTAAATAGCTCGCGAAGCTTGTCTTCTGAAGCGATGGGGGAAATATAAAGTTTGCCAAGAAGAGGGGCAAGAGTTTTCCGCTCGTCTCCTGTTAATGTATATTAGTGATCATGTTTGTCTTCAGCATGGACGGAGTGAACTTACTGCTCATATTGGAGTTCAGACGCTCCAAGATATCAAAGGCAAACTCGATATGCGCATCACCCGCAACATGCTTCTTGTCGGCCTCTCCTTCGGTAGTTGGGTTGAAGCATTTTCTGGGGTCGGTCCAGTCTACTAGACAGGCACCAATGGTGCTCATACTGACCATCTCATCACCGGCGTCTGCGTCATCATCATCTTCATAGGCATCGCGGATATTGTACAGGCTGTGAAGGACATCTAAGGCAATAGTTCGGAGAAGCTCTTGATTTTCCATGCGAGAGAAGCAGAACACAGGCAAGAAATAATTGAGTGCTTGACGCACACTCTGGTTCTCAGAACTTGAAGGATCGAAATAGGTGATTACCAGAGTCTTCAGTAGCTCGGATGCCACATCAGGATCGGTAACGACTTGGCCCAAAAGAAGCTTTGAGACAGCCAGAACTGCAGCAGCCTGCACCTCCGGGCCACGAGACCCGAGCTTGAGAGCGCGGACATAGACTTTGAGAAGTGTAGGGTTTGAAGTGAGAAGCTGGGCTCCGTGGACGTTAAGAATATCAGTCAAAATTTGGAGGGCGGTTATCTGCAGAGCCGCATGACCCTTGCTGAAGAAGTGCATGAACAGAGTCAGGTTCTCTTCGGCAAGCGCCTTGTCCAACAAAGCACACAGTCCAAGACACACTAAGCCTCTTTCACGAACAGGAGCCTCATGTGATCTGACTGCGGGAACGACCAAGTTGTTGAGCATAGCAACTAGATGATCGTTCTTTTGAAGACTGCCACTAACGTTGGTCAACATACATTGGACAATGTGAAGACACTTCATATTGATGACAATCTCCTTGATGGCGCGAGCCTGAGCCTCCTCTTCACTAATTGACTCATCACCACCCGCATCATGTGACCTGCTGCGACCCCGACCTGAACTACTAACATCTGATTGCGCTGAGTGGAAGCTTTCCTCCGCATCCTCTAAGGGCTCATCATCGGCAATGGTGTCATGAACATCAGCAACAGCTTCAAGAACAACACTACAAAACTCGCGCTCACCAGCAGCATCTGGGGCACAGATATCTCTCAGAACCTCAACAATCAGCTTGATAATATCATCTGGAACTTCGGGGATTGATAATGTTTGCCGTAGAAGTGCAAACATTTTCCGTCGACCAACCTCATCGGAGTAATCTAGAGTCAAGGCTATCCGAAGAATCTGACTAACAATAAACTCTTGCTCCATAGTATCCTCCTCTTCATCTTCATTGGCGTTCTCGGCCACACGTTTGATAGCTTCCAGTAGTGCCGCGATATATCTCTCAAGGAAGAATGCCAACCGAGTGACCTCTGGCATTTTCTCCTCAATTAGATACTCATATTTGGAATTTGACCGACAAAAGTCGTTAAATGTGCGAGCCATGAATACACTTTCAGCCGAAAGCGTCTCCCAGAAGTGGTCATTAAAAGCCATGGCCTCTCGATAATCAGGTCGTCCTTCCCAAAAGCCCTTCATAGCCTCAATGGCCACGCCGCCTTCCTCACCTGAGTTAATAACATCGATACGCTCAAGGAGTTCTTGAAGGCCTTCGACGCTAGGAAGAGGGGCTGGAATAGGTGCTTCTGGATCTTCGGGTTCCTCCATATAAGCATCTGCGCAGTCCTCAATCCACCTCTCCCGGAAAAGCTTCCCGGCAGCTTTGCGGACATTATCATCTCTATCGCGGAGGCCCCAACGGAGAAGCTTCTCGCGCATACTGAGAGACAAGTGACGGAAGTCACCCAGAGCAGGTAATAATCTAGAATAAACAGCTCTTCTGGTTGGGGGGTCTTGGTCACGAGCTCTCCCAAGCAGGTAAGGAAGAGTTGTAGGTAGAATGGGAAGATTGACAAGCAGTGATCTTCGGACTTCAGCACTGGGGTCGTTCTGCAACAAATCCAGCAGCTTTCCCAATAGACTAGCAGTGACATCCGTGTCATCTTCATCGTCCGATCGTTCCTCGGAGCTATTACCGGCCAGACGGGTCAGACCAAGCACAGCCTGAGCTCTCACCATGGACTCCTTATCACGAATACGCTTTAGAAGAACTATGCGCAGCTTGGTGAAAAGCTCGTCGTCAATGACATCCAGTGAGTTGACTACTTGAGACATGAGCTGAGTCGACCGGAAGCGCACATACTTGTCCTTGGCTACGGTGTGCGGTATAATAGACTCCAAGAGTTTAGTAGTGAGCCGGGTAGCAGGAGTCTCGGGCATCACACTGGCGTCCTCCTCCACTTCGTCCATGGCGATCTCATTATCCTTCTCACTGGCATGGCGCAAGAAAAGACCAATAAATCTAATTGACTTCTCGCCCACACTCTCAGACTTTTTGATAGGCAAAACTCTCAAAACACAACGTATGAACTCGGCATTGAAGGTCTCCTCGTCAAAATCGTGAGCGGCTGCCTTCTTTGCATCTACAGGCTCGTAGCAGCAAGCCTCATGAATTTTTCGCAAGCTAATGACGAACTTGCGGTGAGAAGCGGTGGTTCTTTGGGCATCCCGGAAGATGGCACATATCTGTGGTCTCAAAGCATTGTCGGGGGCTTCTTCAGGAATCTCAACATGCTCGGCCCGAGAAGCAGCGGACCGTGAACTGGCCGCCTTCGTGCGGCTTCCACCCCTGGCTGGCATGAGGGGCAGCGAAATTCGAAGCGATCAGGTTATAGCTAGATTCCGAGGGTTGAAATTGGGGTAGGCGAAACGACAATTTTGCAGGTATTGAAGTAAGTAATTGGGAACTATTTGCTCCGAAAAAAAAAAAAAAAAAACAAAAAAAGCAATGGTCTCTTGGTATAGTTATTGGCAGCAACAGGAGGTTAAACGAACCAAAATGTATGCATTCAGCGTTGCTGTGCATGATCACTCGCGCCCCTCATTATTGTTGTGAACGTGTTTACATACTTCCATTTTAGGCCTAGCCCCCCACCATGAGCTACCCTGGTCTTGCGGGTGTTTGTCGGCATAACCGATAAGAATAATTTCTTATCTTCAAGAAAATTAAATTTACCCTAGTCGCAGTTTAGCAGGCGCTTTTTGCGTAGGACTTCATGCGATTGTGAAGTATCGCGGGGTGAAATTTTGCACCCAATTGCGTCAATTCTTTCCTCTACTTTTCTGGTCTTTTAGAATTTCAGTACTATACCGATAAAAATGGGTGCTCCTAAAACCAACGGCGTCAAACGCCAGCACCGCGACGACGACTTCAATATTGAAGACGCCCCTCTCACTGCCTCGACTACCTCTGCCACTCCCTCCGCCAAGCGCCAGCGTCTTGGTGACTCCTGCTCCCTTTTCGTTCGCGCAATTCCAAAGACCGCGACCAACGAGACTCTCGCTGAGTTCTTTTCCCAACATTTCCCAGTCAAGCACGCCGTTGTTGTCCACGACAAGGACACCAAGGAATCTCGTGGTTACGGTTTCGTTACCCTTGCCGATGCTGAAGATACGAAGGAGGCCCAGAAGAAGCTTCACAACATCAAGTGGGAAAATTCTAAGATCCGTATCGAGATTGCCGATAGGAGAACTCGTAAGGCTGGCGGTGACCACGATGATGTTATTCAAAACAAGGCTAAACGCCAGGCGGCAAAGGATGAGGCTCTGCGCCCTCCCAAGTTGATTATCCGCAACCTTCCCTGGAGTATCAAGAAAGGTGACCAGCTGGCTAAACTTTTTAATGGCTTCGGCAAGGTTAAGTTCTCTGATCTTCCCAATGATAAGGGAAAGCTTTCCGGCTATGGGTTCATCACTATGCGTGGGCGTAAGAATGCCGAGAAGGCCATGCAGGCTCTGAACGGCAAAGAGGTCGACGGTCGTACCATTGCTGTTGATTGGGCTGTTGATCAGGAAACTTATCAGAAGCAGCTGCAGGAGGAAGCTAAGCAACGCCGTGACGAGAAGGTTGCTAAGAAAGAGGCGAATAAGGCCGATTCTAAGAAAGAGGAGAAGCAAGATGACAATGACGAGTTTGCTGGCATGACTGAAGCTGAGCGCGATGTTGCCATGTTCTTCAAAAACACCGAGCTCGAGTCTGAGAAGGAGGATAATGACACTTCGTCTTCTGAAGATGAAGACTCTGACAACGATGATGAGGCCCTCGAAAAGAATGAAGATGATGAGGACTGGGAAGACGATGAAGCAGAAGATGAGGAGGAAGAAAAGCCCAAGAGGACTACCGATAACTCCTCAACCATTTTCGTCCGTAACCTTCCATTCACTGCCACCGATGAAACCCTGAAGACTTTCTTCGGTACCCACGGCGCTGTCCGCTACGCCCGTGTCGTGATGGACCGCGCCACTGACCGTCCTGCTGGTACTGGCTTTGTCTGTTTCTACAATGTTGAGGACTGCCTCACCTGCGTCAAGGCGGCCCCCCACATTGCTGCCGCCCCTGCTCATCTTTCCAAGAAGGCCCGCAAGTCCGTTCTCACAGATGAGGCTGCTGATCCTACTGGTCGCTATACCATGGATGGTCGTATCCTCCAAGTTACTCAGGCTGTCAGCAAGGATGATGCTACTCGTCTGTCCAACGAGGGTGCTCAGTCCCGCCGCGAGAAGGATAAACGTCGTCTCTTCCTTCTCAATGAGGGTGCTCTCGATATGCGCTCTTCTCTGTATAAAGCTCTTCCCCCTTCTGAGATCAAGCTTCGCGAAGCCAGCGTGGCCCAACGCAAGAAGCTTGTTCAAGGCAACCCTATGCTTCACATCTCCCTCACCCGTCTTGCCATCCGCAATATTCCCAAGAACATGGGCTCTAAGGAGTTCAAGCAACTTGCTCGTCAAGCCTGTGTTGGGTTCGCCACCCAGGTTAAGGAGGGCCTCCGTGAACCCCTGTCTATTGAAGAAAAGTCTCGTGACTCTACCGAGTCCCGTGAGGCCGAAGCTAACCGCAAGGCCAAGGGCAAGGGTATTGTCAAGCAGGCCAAGATCGAATTCGAAAGTATCGAGGGTTCCAAGATGCCAGAGAAAGATGGAGCCCGGTCTCGTGGGTACGGTTTCATCGAGTATGCTTCCCACCGCTGGGCCCTTATGGGTCTGCGTTGGTTGAACGGCCATGCTGTGGAAGATGCTGATGGCAAGAAGAAGCGTCTGATTGTCGAGTTTGCCATTGAAAACGCCCAGGTCGTTGCACGCAGAGCCACTCAGATTCGCCACAACAAGGCGCAGCAAGCTGAGCGTGTGGCTCAAGGTGAATCTGGGGCTCCTCAAGCCGGTGCCCGCAGCTTCAAGGGTCAGATTGATAACAAGAGCAGAAAGCCCGGCCCTAACGGCAGATTCGGCCGCCAGAGACAGGATGAAGCTCCTGGAAGAAAGCCTTTCCGTGGCCAGTCCATGGCTGGCGACAGACGGGGAGGAGGTAGATTTATGGGTGATAAGCAGGGTGGTAATAAGCCTATGGGAAACAGACGGGATGGTAAGCCGATGGGCGGTAAGCCGATGGGCGGTAAGCCCGAAGCCGGTAGGCCTAGAACGAAGGATCCTATTCAAGGCAAGGTCATCGCGCGGAAGATGGTGATGCGGAAGAAGAAGAAGGCCATGCGGGGCAACTAGAGGGTCGGGCCTATAGATAAAGGAGGATGGAGGGAGATGTGCAGTTGTTTTGTTTGCATTGATTGACATTTATTATAATTTTGGGCTATTTATCATTGTCTAAGTTCTGGGCGTTAAGGTTGGAAAAGAAAAGGACTGCATATAGGGGCCTTTGCTTTGACTCTGCTGTTTTTATATCTCTTCACTCTGTGTTATTTATATACACCAACTGATTTTTGTTTGCATTAAATTAACAATTTGTTTGTACCTGATTAAAGCAAAACCTGTGAATTCTTACGCGATAATCTCTAATGGTCTCTCCAGTATGATATTCTATCATCTAAATTATTACATCACTACTGCTGGATATCAATCTCATATATAAGGCCAGTAAGTCCTAGGTTTAATACAAGATGTGCTGCGAACCAACCCACAGTATACAGATACTTGGGCGAGAAGACAGTCCAGACAAAAAGATGTGTCCTCATCCACCAACACACACACATAATGATGGCAGCGCTAAAAGTAGCAAAAGTTGAGCTTACTAAGACATGCTGCTTGTAGGCCGAGGGCGAAATTGTTGGATGGCTTTTTTGGATTCGGGCAATCATAACTCCACAAGCACTAGCCCAATAGATTGGGCCAGCACAGTTAGAAATGAATGTCAAGAGTCCAACGGCTAAGATATTAAATTCCTTGACTCCATTGTAGCCAGCTGAGATATCGATAGAGGAAATAGCGTTGGTTCCCCCAAAAGCAAAGAAAGACGCATACTGCAGCATGATGGTGATTATTGTCGTTTCAACAGCGGGAAGGTTCAACTTGGATATTCCCAAGAATATCAACTCCATAGCCAAGAGCAACGGAATGTTGGTAATCTTAGTTTGGACAATGAGGAGTAGAACCAAGACTCTGTGGAAAATAACTAAAACTAAGGTTAGCCCCAGCTCCAGATCTAAAAATGACAAAAATGAAGGCTTACTAGACCGATCACGGGTTCCGGGATAGCCCGCTGCATAGATCCCAATCGTTGCAATTCCCAGGAAACACCACCTGGCCAGAATGATCAAAGATTCCGGGTTAATGAAATCACCGATAGGCTCAATCATGATATCTAAACTTAGCTCTGGTGAGTCTAAATGGGTAGTTCCAATTTTGAAAATCCAAATACTACCAACTACCATCAGCAGCAGGGCAGGCTTGGCAAACCTGAGCATGGGGATACGAGAGTTTGCTCTGCGGGAGTAAGTGTGAAGTTGAGCATAGGCCCAGAGTAAGGTGACAGTAACAGATACCCAGAGAACATGAGGAATTGGACGCATGAATGTTGAGACAACATCGGGGTCGCCAGCATACTTTTGCCCAGTTTGGTTATACGCTCTGGTCAGGCGAAGTAGGGCGAAAACCAAGACTACCCATAAGATTCCAGTTCTGAGTGATCTAATGCAAGAAGCATGAGCATGTCTACGGGGCCAGATTATATAGTTGAAGTGAACTTACCTAGTCTCTATATGGCGTGTTAAAAATGGAACAAAAGTTGACAAGAGCCAATACCAAAGCTGCTGCTCTTCTTCAACAAAGGTGCTTGAGAACATGGCTCCGGCATAAACAGCGCACAGTAATACAACTAAACGCCTTCCTACGAGCATTTCAGACTGAGATGGATATAACAATGCCACAAGGGCTGAAATAGTAGCAGCCAAGCTAATGATGACACCATAGGTAATCCGGGTTTCGTCAAAGTTACTGGCCATGCTGCTCATTAGCTCTTGGGCATCGTGGAGAGACTAGAGAAATTAGTATTTATCAATCCCACAACAATAAGACGATGATCTCACCTTGATAGCTTCTAATTCCCATGCATGGTCACGAACTCTAGAATTATCGTTTAGTCTTCGCCATTGGCATGAGAGCCTTGCCACATCTGATTTTTCAGTAATGCATGATGAGTCTGTAGCAAACTTGAGATCAAAGAGCTCGCTACCAAAGGCCACTGTAATGACATCAACCAACTGACGGAGATTCCGAAGTAGAACCTCCGATCTATCATGTGTATCCTTCCAGATCGGGAGGAACTCTGGGATAGTGATGCCAAGAGAATTTTTAGGAATTGGGAACCCAAGCAAGCTCGCCAGAGTGGGGACAAGATCGGACTGTTCAATATAATCAAAGTACCTGAAGTTAGGACTTGGCTTTATGGGGGCCAGTCTATCTGTTTTCGGAAGCAAAGTCTTGAACTTAGGAGAAACGAAAACCATAGCAGGCGACGTCTCACTAGCCGAAGAAGCCCCATGATTTCCGGCTTCGTTCATGCCATGATCTCCACAGAATACAAAAAGAGTGGAAGAGAGATGTTTTTCGGTCTCTAGGGCATGATATATGTTCTTCACTATACCGTCCATTTCCATTTGCTTAGGAATCATGTTGGAACTATTCGATGTTAGTCAGCTGGTACTAGCACAAACTACCACTCCGACTCACCTGCTGGGTCCGGATTTATGGCCAATATGGTCAAGCCCAAGATAATGTAGAACCATGGTGCTCCAGTCGTTTTGGGTCAATTCGTGCGGGATGTGTCGGGTCACGTTATTGTCAACAATGGTAAAGTCCTAAACGTACAGGTTAGTTCTAGCGTAAGACCCAAAAAAAAATACAGATTTAACTGACAGCAACAAAAAAGCTAGTAGTACCATCGCTCCGGTCAAAGATACCGGGAAACAGCTTCATCCAGGTGTCGTCACCAAACATGGTGGTCTTTCCTGTTCCCTTCGCCTTCATCTGCAAAAGCCAGTTGTCTTGGTGGGCCAATGATGAGGATTGATCTCCTTCGATGACGTTAAGGACGACATCAAGGAATGACGGGATTGACCCAGTAGTCAATGCTTTCAAGCGGGGCATCGTGACTGTGGGAGATCTAGCATACGCTGTAAAAGGCACCGCAGCTCCTTCGCGGATTAGTCTGCAAGTGGACGTTAGATTGGCATATCTAAACGGCCCAGTAATCATACATACTCATGGGTAAACTGAAACCCGCTTCCCTCCGCATAGACAAAATCACTAAAAGTTTGTTAATAATACTCTGTCCATTCAGCCAACCCTACAACAACAAACCTTCTCAATGCATCAACTACCATGAAAATCACCTTGTCAAATGGCGCTTCAGGTGGGTTCCCGAAAGTCGGGTCATGTTGTGCTAACCCAGCAAGCATGGGTTTATAAGGGAAAAATCCGAGTCCAAAGACTATAAGACCGATCAGTGTGGCTATATTAGCCAGCATCACCGTGAGGACCCGCATGATTGATGAGATTCAAGGTGCGGCAGAGTATAGATTATATCATGTCAAAAGGAGTGGCCAAATTGACGTCAAGGTGTGCTTTGAAACCCCCAAATTAGCTGGTTAATTTAGTTTGTGCACGTGTAACCGAATGGGAACAAAAAAGGCCACAGCCAAGTTGAATGAAGCTAATTAGAACGAATGCAAGATGTTGTGATCTCAAAACACAACTTGGTGGTTGACGTCAGTCTGTTTACGTTGCAGTTTCCAATCTCAGATCGATCATAAATGAAAGACAAACAAAATGGCTATAAATAACAAATATTGATCTAAAAGTCAATGCAATTATTTACAGTGTTGAATCAGATAACAATGTGCGAGAAATGCCACGTCCCAACACTCAAAATCCTGGTTGCAGTGAAGAGTGGGGCCGTCGCGAGCCCCTGTCTCGGCCGTCCAGGTACCCGGAACGCGGCGTCACGTGACTACGTAACTACATCTCTGTGATGAGTTTCCGCAGATTAAAGCATGATTGGTAACAAATTTTACTTGCCAGTATATTCTGGAATCAGTATTCATCACAGTCATAAAAAGAGCGGATACTGTCACAACCAATATCACGAACCCTAAGTAAACCCTATTGAGTCTTGATCATTTAATTTATTTTACATACCATCGTTGTCATATTTAGTATTATTTACGTGTATTTACAAGGCAGAGCACCCATGAAATCCAAAAAAGACGCCATATATGTGATTTTAATATGGTTATATCATTTTAAACGCCACAGCAACTACCATGTTGCATATAAAAACAGATGAACCCAACACGATAGCAGAAAGTATTAGCCGTAGACATCATTGTGTGCGCAGAAAGATTGAAATAATGAAACCCCAAGAAACCCAAAATGAAGACATATATATCAAAACAAAGCAAAGAAAAAGCGGCAGAGTTACCCCTTATTTCTTGTTGCGGCGCTCCTTGAAGGTCTTAAAGACGATGCTAGACTTCTTGCTGCGGCGCTTCTTCTGTATCCGCTTGCTAGATGCGGTCTGGGAAACGGAAGACTTGGCGACATCAACTTCCATTTCTTCTGAGCTGTTAGTATGGTATGAACAAAACACAACGATGAGCCCGTAAAGTCCATATGAACGTCGAGCTTACCTTCATCGTCCTTCTTCTCCTCAGCATCGACGGCCTCATCTATAAGAGATATTAATAACTGCTAACCAGGAGGTACTCTATAGGGATGACTTACCCATCTTCACATCGTGAACGGGCTTGGGGGCCTTCGACAGCTCGAGGAGCTTAGCGGAGAGACGCTCAGTACGTGCGATCTCGACGGGGCCGAAGACCTTTCTCTTGAGGTTGCGGTTGTTCACCTTGAGGGCACTGGAACGAGCACTTCTGGCCATTTTGTCGACTTAGGTGGGAATGCGATGAAATGAGGGGGATGTATGAATCAAATTTCAAGATCTTCACTTATTACACTACAACTTTTCTTCTATGCGATTTGCGGCCAGCAATTGCGACTGGTAAAAAAAAAAATACGCCACAGGCGAGGATTGGCAACATTAGTGGGGCGGCTTGTCCGATAAGAATCATCTACCAAAAACGCCACATATATAACTTTGCACCTATTGTTTCACTGTGGCACAATGTCCTCGTGCTGCCTGAACCTTGCTCCTATGAGCGCATCTTGAGTGGCCGATCCTGGACCAGCGCGCAGGTTGGTCGCATCGACTTTTCTGCCAGTTTCCACCGCTAAACATCAGTGACATCAACCATTCGTTTTGTCTTTTAGTATTCACGGATCAGAGGGACGATAGTGACCCAACTTAACGTATCTGCATCATAAATCTTCTCAAGCCTTATAAAAGACAACTTTTCGGGGCCCTTCTTATTTTGTTTTGCTGCGTTTCATTTTCTGAATCGAATTTTGTCAATCGCTAACATAATTTCTTTCTCTTGATCCACATTGCGACGACTGCTACGTTCACGCCTACACTATCGCGACTTATCCGCATCCCGCATACATATACTATGCTATAATCTTCGTGGTATCTCAATATCACTACTGGCCCGACTTTAAGTGATACTTATATCTACGCTTCGATTGATCAGAGAACCAGCAGCTGAGCTCTCCATAACGTTCTGTCCAGGTGGTTACCTGCGCAAGGCCAGAAGTGGTGTTCGTCACATTAAATGCACCAAGAGTGAAATCCAACCTTCAGGCTATCATCCGGGATTAATATACTACTGGCGAGTCCTCTGAAGCATCTTTACCATCCTCAACCGCCACATATATGATAGTTGACTGTTCGCACCCAAGTACACCCCATCCTGACGACTCAGTCAAAGTGAGACTGGGCGGAACACACAATGTCGAACGCTACCGTAAATCCAGCAGACGTTTCTAGTCTGATCAAACTTGTCAATAGCAATTCACTTCGGGTGAAGCAGCTGGCCACTGTCCTAGGAAATTATGGGTTATCCAAGAATGGTGTCAAGGCAGACCAACAGAAGCGCCTAACCGGACGTATGTGATCCCTACCTCGAAGTCTTAATTATTGTTCAAATATGCAGATGACTAGAAACCGTAGCTAACATAATTGCCTATTTACAGTGATCCAAGATTCTGTACGGCAGCGCAATGTCGCCGTGTTCTACCAGATCCTGAACGATGTCTATACTGCGACCAACCACGAAATCCCGTCACATGCTATCATGACACCAGCAGGAACTCTTCAACAGACCCCGACTTCTTATGGAAAAGCCTACACCTCCACATACCCTACACCGGTCTCGTCAAGTTCGGCTCGCCAAAGCTGGACTATTGAGTCCGTTAGACCTAGCCCTCGTCCATCTATGGACAATAACATTACGTTCAAGGAAAGCCCCTTCTACGAAGTCCAATGTCAGGTAGGAGCATTGGTACAGTGTCGACGTAAGTTGGTCGAATTCAAATAACGTGAAGGTTATTTCCTCATCTCAATACTGACATTGTAACAGCCGCAACAAATTATCGTGGCCAAGGCCAAATGAAGCTTAAGGCTGTTGGCAGTCCTGAGCTGCAGCAAGTTCTATTGGACCGAAAACTGAAGGTGTATGTAATGTGCGCCCAAGAGATTGGAAAGGGACTCCACATTACATTTCCGTATCAATCTCAACTTCGTGTCAACAACCAAGAAGTCAAAGCGAACCTTCGCGGTCTGAAGAAAAAGACTGGTTCAACTCGACCAGTCGATATCACTGATATGCTGAAGTTGCAACCTCTCACGTACGAAAACACGGTCGAACTTATTTATGAGAATACTGATAGAGTAAGTATTAATAGTAATATTTTGAACTTGTTTACAGGTACTAACCCGATATCTAGAATTTCCACTTTGGTGTCTACATATGTCGCATCAACCCCGTAGATGAGTTGATCGAGAGAATAGCGTCCAAGTCTCGCATCACCAAGGAGACAGTAATCAAGGAGCGTACTCGTGGCTTGGGTGGTACTGGTGGGGACGATGAATCAGATATCGAGGCTACCTCGGAGAGATTAACACTTAAATGCCCTCTCTCGTGCAGCAGACTGTCCATCCCTTGCCGCGGTATCCAATGCGCTCATCAGCAGTGCTTTGATGCACAATCATATCTTCTTTTGCAACAGCAAGGCCCTACCTGGAGCTGTCCCATTTGCAATCGGCATACACCCTATGAACAACTTGCAGTGGATGAATACATGCAAGAAATATTGAGAAACACTCATATGGACACTGAATATGTCATTATCGAACCCAATGGCGACTGGGAGGAACCCAAGCTTGCAGGAACTGTTACGAAAACTGAACAAACCGACACTCCCTTTGGCCAAGATATCGATACATATGACGTCAGTGATTCTGGTACCCCGCCACCTTCCCATCCCTTGCCCACCAACGACTATCAAAATCCCGGAATCATAACCAATGGCGGCACAGGTGGTGGTGCTGGCACCAAGCGCAAGGTAGTCATTGACTTGACTTTGTCTGACGATGAAGAGGATGACCGTCCTGCGAAAAGGCCGACTATTGCTCCACCTACGCTACCGCTACCTATGAACCCACCAGCTTTTGAACCCAATGCACCGCATTTTCCAATTGGTCCGGCATTTAACCCACACGTCAGCGCTTGGATAGAGGGCTGTGATAGTACTCAGATTCCTGAAGGCATCTATGAGGATGGCCAGGGTGAGCATTGGGACCAATAGTCTTTAGGAAACGATGCTGTGCGTCGATATTTTTATGTATGACCAGTTTCCTTTGTGGATATTGAGCGGGGTGTAGGTTGGGGTTTTATAATGTCTTTTTCCTTCTGTGATGAAATATTGAGTAGATAGCGAAGTTATCTTTTTGTGTCTTACCTTTTTTGGTTTGCCTCACGTTGTATATTTCTTTTAGTTTTGGAGTTTCCATTGGAGTTTAGATGGGTTATACTGTCTTAATGGTTCGACCTTTATGCTTAATTGTCTAAATTATCGTCATTTTAATTACCGTTGTTTTGGCGATCTAACATGTGAAGTCGTGAGTGTCATGTTGCACAACCCGACTCCTACGGCGGGGGTGGGGCTAGTTTAATTCTCACCGCCCATGATTCTGCCGCCAGGGAAGCTCAAAGCATCAACGCCAATGACATCCACGTTATAACATTGCGGGACGATACAGATGAATGACTATTAACCCATTGATAGCAACAATTACGTGGTATTTTCTTTTTCATTAACGTTTCAAGTGACATTAGACTATCGCACCCCAGAGCCCTCACGTAATTGCATCTGGAACCGCCAGCCTTGCGCAGCTAAAATCGAAGCGGCGCATCCCACAACCTCGAACTACAGCATCACACGACTGCGCCATATCGCCGACTTTACACGATCCCGTTTATATATCTCAAATTTCTTCGCTATTCCCAAGGCACCACTGCATCCCAAAACTCACAACAGACCCCTCTCCACACCCATCATGTCCTTCCAAAGTGTTCCCCAGCCCCTCACTATCGACTCCGACTCCACCTACCTCGCTTCCTCCTGCTTTGATTTCCTTCTCATCGAACTCGTCCCCCTTGCCTTCCGCGTAACGAATGATCTTGAACCGGAGCCGATGACTATTGCGGGGGGCGAGAGTTCAGGAAGTGGGATGGGGGAAGGATCAGCAGTGGGGGATTTGAGGGCGGCTTCAGTGACGGCGTCGGTGACAAGGACAGGAAAGAAGATGGACGAGGATGAAGAAAAGGATGCGGTTTTTTATAGATTGGAGGCGTTGGGATATCGGGTGGGGCAAGGCTTGGTTGAGAGGTAAGGTTGGCTAGTGGTGATAAGAAGAATTACGATGCTGGGCAAGAAAGTAGAGATTGACATATATGGAACTCGTTGTTAACATATGCATTTAGGTTTTCTAAGGATAGACCACGCTTCAACGATACACTAGATGTCATCAAGTTCTTGTGTAAAGATCTATGGACCCTAGTGTTCAACAAGCAAGTTGATAACCTCAAAACTAACCACAGAGTACGTTCTTCACTTGCTCTGATAATTGCTGATTGTCCCTCACTAACATTTAACAGGGAGTCTATGTTCTCACTGACAATACATTCCGTCCCCTTGGCCGTATGAGCGCTGAAGCTGGTGGTCAAGCCGTTCTTCGCGCACAGCCCGTACGTTCACAGTTCCCTCTTTCCTCGCGATAGTCACACTTGCTAACCTCGTACGTAGTTCCTCTGGTTCCCCTGCGGCATCGTTCGCGGTGCTCTAGCAGCCATGGGCATAGAAGCCAGCGTAAGCGCCGATACCAGCGAACTCCCCACAGCCATCTTCCAAATTAAGACAAACACCACGAAACAGCAGTAAAAGTCATCCTTCCTTCTTTATAATTATTCCCTGATACATACCGAGCAATAGTTGCCGAAGCCTCCCTATGTTCTCTGCCTTAATACGTCCTCTTCTTCTTCCAGTGCGCCGAGAGCATCCTTGATTCTCCGAGCCGCGGCTGTGGGTAAGCCGGACTTGCCGTTTTCACCATTGATTTCCCTCTCGCCACGTCATCGGCTCCCTTTTTCGTCATTTTTGTCTTTGTCGTTGTTACTCTTTTTGGTATTTTCTCACAGCTCATATATACCCGATTGGCTCCTCATAATATAAAGACCTCATTTATCATTCAACCGGTAATCCCACCACACATTTCCCACCTTGAATAACACATACACACATATGAGCGAATATAACTCAAATTATCTGATACAATGGCTTTTTCATCTCCTACTCATAATTACCTCCACCTCTCACTCCCAATGAATGAGTGATGTCTCAGGTACTGGTTTGCTTGGTTACATCACATACATATCTCTTTGCCTAAACCCCAATATCCCCGCACTTCAGCCCTGGTACATGGAGAGAGACGAATGTTACCGGAAAATATCGTCAGGAGGCTTGAAATCTGGAGGCTTAGGCGGTTCCCGTGTAGGATATCCGACAAACGACCAATAGGGATCGACTAAATAAGCCCCAGAAATACCGTGCATGGTATTGTTGGGGTTCACTGGGGAAATCTACAAAAATACAAGCTGAAACAAGAAATTGCCGTGGTCATTACTATCATTTAAGGTATATACAAACAAGTACTATTGCGGCGCGTAATTGACTCCCAGATCCGAAGTATCCATGCTTCCGCTGGTCCTTACGTTTAAATGGCGTAAATACAAATACAAATACACTGTGTTGGTGTTGTCGTCTGGGTCGATATGTTCATGTAAGCTGCGTCTTGGCGAGTTGGTTTCGGAAGTAGACGGAAGGATGTCTGTTTATAGCCTATACGATAATACAGAGATGGTATCAGCTACTGTTCAAGTCATTTCATGTCTGACTGGTGTACGAGAAGTGGAGGTTCGTAAAAATAAATCATTCAGTAATGGTTGAGTTCTGTTGTAGAGATATTGTGCTCTCAAAGCAGTGGCAAACCAAGCCTGTAGATTGTGTGCTAAACAAGAAGGAAAACAAAAATAAACAAGGTGTTCATCAAACACCATCTGTGAGTATTGATCTCTCTTTACAAGGTCTCGGAGAGCTATTTTAACACTGACATGATGCTTCATACGCACCATGTCAGAATCATGAGCTACCAGAGAATCTCACAAGCCGATCCAATTCTGCCAGACGTGTAAGGCCTAATAATGGCCCTCCCCCAAGGCGACATCTGAAAGCAAGATGCTTCCCATCCGCGGTGTGTATAATTTACGTCATAAGGGGTTGATGAAGTGTGCTGGGTCCTGAAGTGATATGTGCTGTACAAGAAAAGGGGGAAATCAAAGGGGAATCGATAGCAGGATCAGTGGAAATGAATGGGGTGCGGGGTATTCACTTTTGCTCGGTGGGCTTGTGGGCGAAAGCAACACCTTTGTCGATGTTGCCACCAAGACCCTTCAGGCAAGCCTTAAGAAGAGCCTCCTCCTTCTCAGTGATTCCCTCAAGGGGATCCTGAACCTTCTCAACACCACCAACCTGTAGTAGACAATTAGTACACGAGCTTCATAGATTTGGTATTTAAAATTTAAACTTACGCCGAGCTCGACGGGAACAGAGAAGAATTCGGTGCCAGTCTTCTTCGAGATAGCTTCGCCACCAGGAACACCAGGGAGGTAAACAAAAGAAGGCTCAACAAGACCCTTCTCACCAGCAGCGGCGCGGAGGACCTTCTCAGCGAAGCTAATGAGATAAATATGTTAGTGGTGGAATGTTTAGTAATAAGTATTGTAAACTAAAACTTACCGGAAGCCAGCGTAGGCCATGGACAGAGTGGCGGAGCCAGCACCGTTCTTGGCCTTTACGACCTCATCACCACCGAACTGCACACGGTTGACGAGAGCATCGTACTTGTCATCGGGAATGGTGACAACAGGCGTAGTCTTGCTGAAAAGAGGGACAATGGTCTCGCCAGAGTGGCCACCAATAACGGGAACAGTCAATTCAGACTTGGAAATACCAGTGATTTCAGAAACAAAAGTCTCGGCACGAACAATGTCAAGAGTAGTCACACCAAACAGCCGCTTGGGGTCGAAAACACCTTTAGACTTCAGAGTCTCCGCTGCCACAGGGACAGTGGAGTTGACAGGGTTGGAGATGACCAAGATGAAAGCCTTGGGGGCAACCTCAGCAGCAGCGCTGATGAGGCCCTTCACAATACCGGCGTTAATGTTGAACAGGTCATCACGGGTCATACCAGGCTTGCCTATAGGAAAAGAGGTTAGTATGCAGGGCACAATGGCATGTCCTTGTGACATGAATGTCTGAGAATGTTCGATTCCCCGCTTCTCTCAACCTGATCGACACACAAAGTATGCAGATATCGGCTCAGTGTACAAAATGAGGCATGACTAGCCGCCTAACACTTTAGGTGATTATGTTGGGGGAACCCCAATTTTCCGGGAATTTGCTCAAGGTAACGCAGCAACAACGCCGGTTAAACCTAGCAATGTGACGATAGATGGGTGTATTCGAAAAGAAATTTAACATTATGGATATTTGGCACTTACGGGGCACGCCAGCGGGGATGACAATGATGTCAGCATCCTTGAAAGCAGCCTTGACGCCGTCATTTTCGGGCAGGAAACCAGTTACGGTAGCCTTGGATGAGATGTGCGAAAGGTCGGCAGCGACACCGGGGGTACCAACAACATCATACAAAGAAAGCTCATCAACAAGGGGAGAGAGCTTCAGAAGCAACGACAGGGGCTATACAGCAATCAAAGCATGTTAGTAACTAGCTTCTCCAACTTCGGCACCCCAGTAGCGAACTCCAACCCAGGCTGCTTATCGCATTCCCAATGCCTACGGAATTGCTGGCCGGGGTACCGGACACAAAAAAAAAACAAGCACATGTGAGAAGGCAAATGTTGTCTGCGGGATTGTGGGATATCGTCATTTTCTTACCTGACCAATACCGCCAGCGGCACCAGCAACGACTATACATCAAGCACAATGTGGTTAGTTTTCCTATCTAATAACAGCGATTTCGATATATGCAACAGATTGCACAGACGCATCTCCTATTTGCGACCGATCCACTATAGATTACAGCAACAACAGCCGTATAATCAAAGTGTTGCGCAATCTGTGGGACAGGGGGTCGGATTTGGCGGGGTGGAAGCTGTGGTTGTTCAGATCGATGATTGGCTTGTAGCTGCGCCTGTACCAATGTTATTCGTCGCTTTAGGAAGCTCCAAGCTCAACCGGCGCAACCATGAGATAGCAGCCAGCCGCAGGTAGACCAAGATAGCAAACACAGTTCACCCAGCGCAGAGTCCAACTCAAGTGAGAATGAGGTAAGATTTAAATGAGTGAGAGCTTACCAGCCTTAACCATTGTGGAGAATAGATTGAGTGAAAGAGGGGTTTAAAAGGAGATTATTTGATGCGTAAATGCAAAGATGTGTTAGGAGTGAGACGATACAATTGTGAGTGAAGACAAGAAGAAGTCAGCAGGTGGTAGGAAGAGTAGATTTGAGAAGCAAAATGAAGAAATGAGAACGTCCAAGAGAGGGAGAGAGAAAGGTATCGGAACGTGAGAAGGGGCAGACATCACGTATTTAAACATCAGCTAAGGCAAGCACATACGCCAGACTATATACCAGCAAAGAAGTCTATCGCGGCAACCACTCCAACATCGGTAGGAACTACTTACATTCCACCATTGCTCCAATCCTTGCTCCGCCGCACCTCATTACCCCATAGCTTCCATTGCTCTTGTTTGGCCCAGGAAACTACAGCTACCAGTGCCTATCAATACCAAAATCCACCAGAACCATAAATTCGTACTTTCCTTTTCGGGAAACAAGCTTGGTGAGCTATGCTGCATTTGGCCTATCTAGACTCCGCCGCACGAGGTGCCATCTCGCTATGCCAAGGCCGAAAACAAATATTTGTTTCTATTTATCTCTAAAAAAAAAAAAAAAAAACCCCCAATCCTTCAAGCGGTTTTTTTAAATCTTCCAACCCTTTGCGACAAGCGGAGTTTGCTTATGAAACGTAAAGCTTGCCTGCCTCGTGGGAGCTTAGAACAGAAGGTGCGAAGAGCTTCAACATGTCCAAGGGAAAAGTTGACTAACCAAGCAGGGATATACTCTTGCTGGCACGGTAATCAAGGCTTTGCTCATATCTCTCTCGGCCTCTTCCTCCCCTCACAAATTCGGCTATTCAGTCCTCAACACAAAAAGAGTATTAACATGTATTTAAATTTCCTCCTATACTTCCCACTTCCCCCCCACCTACTCTAATGGGTGAAGGTGTTTTGGACCAGTTAATTATAGCCTGTGCAATCTTCAACACTTAAGGTGGGTTGCGTTGGCCAGTTTTTATCAATGGCCAATAATAGAAGCAGCAGTTATGCTTCTATCTGCGTTCACACCTCTCCTTCTAGATTCTTGGTTCTGGGGGTTGAGGAGAATGAGTTCAATTTAGCCAACCATACTTATCCACATAGCCAGCTTCTTTAGCCATTGAAAGTTAGCGAGTTGGTCGCTCAGGGGTGTATTGATAGTGAATGAGGCTACAATACTCCAAGTGTGACGCTCGGGTATACCTGTTTGCCGTAGTTCCATAATCTTGCGGCTGTTTGCGCTTTTCATTAGCTGTCTCATGTGATTATCTCCGTATGATGGGTGAGTATGAGTGTGGGTGTGATTATCCCCACGCCGAATTATCCGGATTAACCCAACCAGGATATACACATTAGACAATTGAGCTCGGGTGGAACATTGTCTCTAATACTATAATACCATTAACATAACCAGTACCAGTTTAAGTAAGGAATGGAACCCCTAGTTCCGGGATTCCTGAGCGACACAATACTGTTTGGTAGGTCTATCCGCCAACACCGCAGTACCGTCGGACGTAAAGCCCATGTGTTTGTTTGCTAACTGCGTCAACGTGTGCCGTGAACAAGGAACAACTGGCTCCCCAACAAACCTGACTAATAGCCCCGCTTAAATCCACCATAGTTGTATAAGTCGCTGCCAACACAACACACTCAGGTTTCGGCGACAAAGTCCTACATCCAGCTACATAGGACAAATGCACATGCCTCTCGGCAGTTTACCAACAAGATCACCAGAGATATTCCTGCTCGTTCCTCTATAAATCTCATATTACCTTAATCAATAGCATGAAGATGGATCCATAACATCAGTCGGACAGCCATTGTCACGATTTTATTGTTAAATCATATATGAATAAGTAATATTCATTAGCCCTTGAGATTATAGGCTGAGGCACTTGATGAGCAGATGATTAGTCATATTTGTATGTTCAGGTCCAGTGAAGAAAAGTAATCTTACATACTTTTCTTTTCCTCTACTTTCTTAATATTCAATTCACCTTCACAACTACCTTAATCCCTCATATTATTTCCAGTTACTTACTACGTAACCTCACAATGTTACTTGAATGTAATATGCACAGCCTCTTAGTTGCTCACCCAGTCATAAGAATATTCCCAGCATTTCACTGCACATCTCTCGGCCTTATTAGGGACTATTAACTTGCAACTGGAGGGTGTAGATTTACATGTCTAGTAGTTCTCCGTAACACAAAAGTCTATTCTCATCAATTTTTTATCATTGGCCTTGATACTTAACTATTAAATAGTAGCCCTTGGGTCCGGGCCGATCACCACCTCTTGGCAAAAGCCGTATGTGTAAACTTTTTCAGCATATCGGCGGCCCGAATATAAAACAAGCCTCAGCTGGTTATTCTACTAAAGAGGCCCTGGTAACAGCAAGAATCTGATAGCGGGGTTGCCAGCCACGGCGTATTAGGACATTCCGTATGGGGCCTCATGGTTACACTTCTGCATGTACACCTGACTGGCTTCGTTGAGAATTAAAGATTATCTCAATACGGACTATCTGTTGATAGCTGTTTGGCCCCGCGCTGCAAGTACACAATGGTGCAACTCTCCCTTCAATGTCGCGTCGGCTCTCTCCCCCGCAGCAATTTCCCCCAAAGCTTAAGCGCAGGATTTTCCGCAAACAGCTAACTCTATTGCTACAATATTTTTTTTAATTGTAACCTAGGAGCCTTCCGGACAGACACAATGTGAGTAGCTCCGACAGATGGCTCAAGCACAGTTGTGGTGTCATTTTCTATATGATAAATTAATCTAGTTTCTTTTTTCTTGTATTTTTTTTCTTCCTCAAATCCGGGGGTCGTGACCATGTAGATCTTCAGATTTGCCAGTAATACCGTCACTGGCGATTCATGAGGGGTAATACAAATCCATAATGGCGGCCTCAAGACAAGTCCGACGATCATATTGATTCCCCTACCCTCGGTCCAGGTGGATATCTTTGTCCGACACTTTAGCCACGGCTAATGTGGATATATAATTCGGAATCTCCAAACGCCCATGTCACTTTATCAGTGTTATTAGCGGCTTTACACCCAGTTGCATTTGACATCATTCTGCGGCAGTACCTCTCACATCCCCGTTTCCTCGGCATTCAATGTTCCTTGAGAGCAAGACAGATTACCGATCGAGTCGGAATAATTCGGTCTTCTAATAAATAATTCTATAATTTTGAATCGCAACCCCAGATTAACATTCATAGGCCGGGGTATTTCACATAACCGCGGAAGTTCATGTATTTTTACCCGTGGCAGTTCTTCCAATCATTCCTTCTCAGGCATCTCAAGAAGAGACCATAGGCCTATGGTGTCAGTCTCGATACAAAGGAACTCTGTAAAACAAAACCGTACATTCCGTCTCAATAATAATATCTTACAAGAGCCATCTTGTGGCATCTTTGGTGGCATCCAGGTCTTGTGAATTCTTAAGTGCTCTGTGCGCTGACATCGGACCCTATACAGTGAATATCGTAACATAGAGTTCATGTGTACATTTATAGCAACGGATATAAGCATCATCAAGGCTTAAAACTCTCTCTAAGTCAATGTCAAAAGTGGGGTTTCTTCGCATGAGTACTGCATTTCTTGTCACACTCCATATCGGTGTGCTAAAGTAAGCTCTGACTAGCATCTCCTCACGATGGATCACATGCAGTATGTCCATGTTCGCCAATAATTACAACTATACAAATCGGGCTTTAATAAATCAAAATTTACTTGGGCAATTCATATTGTACATACTAACAACCCTAATAACCATAAGAAACTAGTTAGATAATCAGCTCCCAATCTGAAGAACCTTCTACTTACCACCTCCGACATAGGGACGGAATCGACTCTCCGTATCCGTCTTCATGACTGAAGTGTTACTTTATACCATCAAAATTCGGTTGTTACTGGCTTAATTTGGAAATTTTACGCTACAAGCTGGGTCCGGAGATGTTCCGAAAAAGCTAGTCGTATCCGGAGGATACATCCGAGGACGCAAGTACCAAGAGGGCCAAGTTCGGGACAAAGCCAGGAGGCAATGATATATATATCATTCCTTCACTATGGTAGAATCGAATCAGATGGTCTTAGTCTGAAGTAGTAGAGCATGTAATTGTTTTGACCTATTTCTGTGACAGTATTGAATTCGAAAGAAACACATCAACTTGATGAGTAACCCCACTTTGGCTTGCAACATGAATCAAGGGCGGTCTAGATCTATAATCCAAGTAATATTCCATATGGCCAACAGCTTTCACGGTCTACACATATCACTTTAACTGCTCATAGATCACGATCAGAAGAGAAACTCAGTTTGTGTTTTTTTGTGCGCATTTTTATTCTTTTAGGTCAATGTCCAACTCGTTTTCTTAGATCCGAGCCTCAGACATATCCCACAATCCCATTTTCTTCTCATGAACGCTCAAACAACGTCAATGATTCGGAAATAAAGACTTTGAATTTCTGGAGTTATTCCATATTTACAGAGCCTTCTTGCCACGGGGCTTAGCCTCGGGGGAAGCCTTGACGGGCTTGTTAGCGTGCTTCAGGGCAGAGGCACGCTGGATAGCCTCGGCGCGGATATCGGCGCGGTACTCCTTAGCGGCGACAGCGGTGGCGACAGCCTTGTAGGTGCTAGAGTAACAGTATTGTCAGTATATCGATAAGTAATAAGTGGTCAACTGGCTCCGTGCTGGATTTCAAGGTTACACAAGACATAAGCTTGGTTTCCAGCTATCCAAGTGAAGCTAAAAGACATAGCCTCGGAGTTATATATATTCAGTGTCGGCAGAAACATACCTGCGGTTAGGCTTGGTGGCGGGGAAGGTGGTGGCAATGGTGGCCTTGGCGGGGGTACCAGCGGCAGAGGGCTTCTTGGTCAGGAGGGTGACACCACCGTTGGCAGCGGGGACGAGACCGACAGCCTTCTCAGCGGCAAAACCAGCGTACTAGAAAACAGTTTTAGTATACGATCTTTTGAATGATAATGACAACAGGTACTAATGGAGCTTACCTTCTTGGAGTGGACGTTGGTGACGTTGAGGGGGTCCTTGGAGAACTGAACACCACCGTTGGTGTTGCGCTTGACCAGGAAGGAGTTCTGGGAGCCTATGATGCAGTTTTATCAGCACTTAATCCAGACCCAATAGATATCTAATCCTCAAATAATCTGATCTCGATATACCCTCGTCTCCGCAAGCAAGGTCACGATATCCTGTGAAACTTGGATACTCAGATTTGCCATGGATAAGCTGAAATTTGACGATAGATTCCTCTTGTTTTTTGAGGCATAACTTCGCCCTCATCCCTTCTTCCAGCTTCCACCATGGTATTCACTGTCGTGCTTGAAAATTCGGTATCGGGTGGTCTCGGTATCGAACGAAAAGAGGAAGATTCGAGATGATCTGGGCTGTCAAAACTTACGGACAATCTCCCAAACGAGGTCGTAAGAAACGTTGGACATTTTGACTGATTTTTGATGTGACGAGGGAATATTCTCCTTGACTAGCAAAAGTGGCAGACTGAGGCTTGATAGACCAGAGTGGTGATACCTTTTGGGTGGTGAGGAATTTCGCTGGGCCAAATTGTGTGGGTTTCCTAATTGGGAATAGCCCACACAAAAAGGGCTTGCGTTTGCCACAGCTACGCCACATATCTGGTTATGTGCCACATACAGTGGATATTTGTGGGTTTCATCATAGATGTAACCCTTATATTGACCATTGAGTTTAAGGATCCGGTGATTGGCCTGATTTATGATGCTGGCCTGCAGACCAATATTACTCATGTACTAAGCCACAATGGATTGCATACCTATATTCCTGATGAAGCACGTGGACACGAAAAAGGGTACATTCTGCATGTGTGTGTACTGGAGCTCACAGCAAGCCTTGTCAGATGTAAACATATTTGAAGATCTGGTGACCCGGGTCAGCGCATGTAATGAAGCTGCGCCTGGTACAGTTTTTATTCTACTTATTGCGATTTCTGGGTCTAGCTATTGAGGCATAGATGGGAGACAACCATAAATGCCTCTAGCTAGTAGATTATCGAGAGCATATACTACCACTCAAGTGTGAAACTACTTGGCATACACTGGTATGCCGTCAATTATTTATTTATGCTCTCTAAGTTATTGTTGACATTGTTGCTACCATCAGTCAAAGCTTCCATCCACTCATTCAAGTAAACGCCTACCCTTGTAGGAAAAAACTTGGTAGCCTTGTTTTTGGGTGGCTGTTCCATCTCAATTGCTCATTGTGAGCGCAGTTTATCACCAGTCGTTTGTGGAGCTAAACAGTCATGTTGAAACTAGACCTCTCAGAAAACGAATTGGATATAACAACTAACGAGTAAAAAATAAAAACGTCTAAGTCAGGCCAGACCAAGTTGCACTGCCATTCCGTGCATTTTTGTTTGGGTCAACCTGTGATCAGAATCCCGTAACCCCCTGGATAACCAGCGCTAAATGCTGTGTCTCTTGGGTGATCTAGTGCCCTGTCTTTGGCTCTGCAGACACTTTAAGCCCAAGTAATTTGCGAATTTCCGTGAACGTCGTGCCAATATCCAGATAATTACGAGGCCAAGACGAAGGGGATGCTAAGCAAATATTAAAATCTCGTTTGATGAACAAAGGGGAGCGCGGGGCCAATTCAGGCGAGAGAGGCTAAGACGTTGAGTCCTGCGCAGTCTGCTCTAATCACTTGTTGTCAGGCAACCACATGACTTTGTGTTTATCTTGTATAACTAGAAGACCAGTACATGCTCACATTTATATGGTAAACCGCCCACATCACAGTCAATTGGTCTTCTCACCGCCAGCCTCATTGCCAACGCTTATGCAGCTTAGCATTACTTTGATGATCAATCATTGCCATTCCTGCAGTCCTTCGCCTCAGCTCTCTTCCTAAAGCGTGCTTTTTTCGCCTTTCCAAACCTGCACGCCACTACTTGTTCGATTTCCAGACAAGCCGGACTACTTTATATCGCTGAACGCTATTAACTACCATTCGGGGGTTTTTTCCCTCTTAAATCTTCTTTTTTCTTATCACCATATTTCCTTTCTCTAGTTTATGCTTTACAGGCAACTTCAACTACTGCCGTCTGTTGTTGATCAACAGAGACTTCCCAACCTCGCATTAGCGATACTTGAACATACAAAATGATGTTCTACGCCACCGTCGGATTTTTCTTTGCCGTCGTGGCCGCCATGCTCTACACTCTCCGCGAACACTGGCTTCCTTTCGTCGCCAAACTCTCTATCCCCGGCAGCGAACATCTCTACCAGGCCCTCCCCACTACCTTCCAGGGCGACGTCGAGGCTGGCTTAAGCAGCACCACTTTTGATCTTGCGGGCAATATCACTGATGGTGATTCTCGTGGCGGTCTCGATGCTGCTAGTAAGGCAGAGATTTTGAAAATTATGAAGAAGCGTAGGCTTCCGTTTGACGAGGCTCGCAAGGCCTATATGGAGAAGCGCTTCCAGGCCAATGGTATTGGCGCTGATGGTCTTCCTAGAGATCCCAAGTTTGTGAGCTTCTCATAGTCGCATCGGCCTCACTTATACCCACATACACAACTTTCCTTTATACCTTATTGTCTTATTTCCCATTATCTTTGCATTGCTATTTCATACAGCTGTCTTGCTATCCTGATTTTCTTCTCGTACCACAACACTAAAACCACTCAACCATAGCTCGACCCACCACAGCTCCTCAACTATGCGATATGCAAACCCTCGTCGCATTGTGCGAACAAGCCAGCATTTGAGTCCCATCTACATCATACAACACAACGAGAATATGCCGATTTTTTACAGACTGTATGTGCGACCTCGATATGATATTTCCAAATACGACTATTATATCATATTAGCGTTGCTATCTGGTTTCAATCCCAGCTAGTCCAACATGTAACCTTCACCAGCCACCTATGTCGATGCCTGACCACGGCCTGTCAACATCGTACCCTTTCTCGGCTGGTTTTAGTTGCATACTGGAGCTTGTTTACGATTGTTTTCCTCTTCTTTTTCGACAATGATATCTACGATTTCACATATTTCCTTTTTAGGAGATATAAGTATGTAGTATCACCTCTTATGTCGTGGTATTCAACCATGGTGATATGCGACATGTATGTGTTCGTCTATTTGGGATTGTTATGAATGTGCTGCATATGCATCAGTGCTACCTTGCCGTTATTTTGTATGATACTCGACACTGTCCTGTCTCAATATGATGCATTCTCCATTCTGTTATCGCTCAAGCGATCATTGACAGACCTTCGCTGAACCCCATCTATCTGCCCTTTTTTGCCACTGTCATTTCCTGCATCCCCTAACCTTCATAGCGTCGTCATGATCAACGGCGGCCCCTGACCATGCTTTTTCATTTTTCATTTTTCATTGGCATCAATGGTCGGTCAATGCGCCGGTTGTCCGGCAAGGCATTACCATTTTATTCGTTACCTTCCAGACACCTGGGTAGCTAGATGACCATGGTGATATCGCCATAGCTTCTTTGGGTTCTTGTTTATTCGAGATGTGTTATATGTTCTGGGTTTGAGGCCATATTTGAGCGAGCTATCGTGGCTGTTCTTTCTATTCTTGATCATTTATATGCTCGTCGTTTTGTATTATTTCCTGTTCTTTGTTTGAAATTCTTTGGTGTTATTTTATTGTTTTTATTGTTTTCTCTTGGCGTTTGTTTGGCTATCTGATTTTGGATTACTAGCGATATCTTTCTTACAACTAGCATCACGTTCAATACATGAACACAGCACCGCTATTTTGTCATCTTCATACACTATTTTGACCAACTACATATATACACCATGCTGAAATTGACACAAGTTTATGTTATGTTTGTTAAATTGTGTATTATTTTTGTATGGAGACAATGCTCTCGTATTAAATTATTTTCTATCCTGGAAAGCCAAGAAAAAAAAAAAATAGGTCATTAGGATAAAATATAAATCTTCGTCAAGTAAGCTATCGGGGCCTTGTATCAAGTGCCCGCCCCGCCCCGGGGTAAATGAGGGTTTCAACACAACGGGCCGGACTACCAAGGAAAGAAACAGAAAGAAAGAAAAAAGCATTAAAAAGGGATTGAGCAAATATCGACAAGAAGTGGTCCCTCAAATCACGGGAAAGGATTAAAGAAAAAAAAAAGATAAAAAGGATATTGTACACCGAGTATCAGCCATCATCTTAATTGACTGTGTCTTGGAACAAACATGAGCTTATGAATAGATATGAAATCAAACATGGGCTCCAACCGAGAAGAAATTGACCCATTTATATGTTCTTCTTGGTCTCGGGAGGACCGTAAGAGCGGTCGTCGGAACCCTCAACATCCTTAACAATCTCTTCGACCTCTTTGGACTCCTTCTGGAAGGTCTTTTGGGCCATTTTGATTTCCTTGTCAAACATATAGGCCTCGGGGCGTCTGTAAGTTCCACCCAGGCGGTCCAGTAGAGTGAAGAATTGGCCGTAATTGACCTCAAATTTGGAGTGGTGGAGCGAGTGGCAAGCAGCACCGTTGACAAGCGGGTTATCAGTCAGGTACTCGCCATCGTGGATCATGATAGTCCAGAAATTGACAAAAGCAAAGAGCACGACATAGGCCATCTTCTGGAGAGGGAAAATGAAGGGGAAGATGTGGTAGGGCAAAGATTGAGCCCAGCCGTCAACAGGGTGGAAGGCGTGACTGGCAAAGGGAGTTGGCATGATCCACTTGTGGTGGGGCTTATGGAGGTGCTTGTAGATGCGCGGGTGGTGAAGATAACGGTGAATCCAGTAAATCCAGAAATCGGTGAAAAGGAGGAAAGCCGGGAACTGCAGCCAGTTGTAGAGGGGGAAGGGGGCCTCGTCAAAGGTGTCATAGAGGAAACCGTAGCCCTTAACTTCGGCAATGAAGAATGGAATAGTGAGAGTAGCCATCAGGGGAAGGGCCTCGTTAGCCTGCTTGATTTCGAGTTTTATTTGGTTCTTGAGAAACTTGGGGTGATCGAATGTGCGCTTGTCGAAGATGAAGATATACGAGATCGTCGCAAAGACGAAGTAGAGGAGTACACCGAACAGCCTATATAGTTAGCATAATATTCGCTGATATTCATAAATGACTAAAATAAGATGTCAACTCACCAAGTAATGAGATATAAGGTGATGGCTTGACGCCAGGTGTTATCCCGCATCCACTGACTCTGGTACGCCGCCTCCGTGGGAGGCAGATTCAAATAAGCCGAAGACGGCTTGTAGACCCAGTTTGTGAAAGGAGAGGAGACATTTGTCTTGTCCGGGAAGTCATAGTGGGGTGTGCGCGCGGGATAGGCCCAGGCATAGATATGGTCGGCGATGAAGTAATCAACGACTTCCAGAACAACATCCATGATATTTGTATATGAGACGCCAAACGCTGGCGATGGGCGAAATTTTAGTTGAAAGAAATAGAAAGGACGGGCCTATGGGACTTGAGCCACGATATATATGAAAGCGGGAACCGCAAGATACTCTGTCACCAAGAAGCAAGCGGGGCTAAACGGCAAAGAGAAGACGAAGAGTAGGAAATATAAAGACAAACCAGATGCCAACAAGGTCGGGAGATACGGGATCTTTATGAATGACAACGGAAAAATACTGAGGGGGGAATGGCTTCTGTATGTTCCTCCCCTAGTATAGCGCCTCTTACGCTGTGACCAAGAAGGAAAAAAAAAATAGTAGGAATTACAAGAAAAACTCACCGCGTAGCTGTGAACTGTCCCGGGACCAAGTAAAATACGAGGGCTTGTCCACTACAAAGGGAACTAGTCGAATCACTTTAGAACGCGCTATGGCCTAAACGTGCTATCTCCGCGACGTTGCTTATTACACATTTCGCAAATCACTTCAAGTTTGGTGGAGATAATCAAGGAGAGAGCCGATGTTAGGTTTAGTGGGCTGGTGTGATGTTTTGGTCTTGGAATCATGCAATGCTTGTTCGGGATCGGAATGGGATAAAGTATGGGCTAGTACCAAGAAGAATAAGAACGCGAATAAGAGAATGGTTAAATTGCGGTACAACTCAGAACCCGTATCTAGTAATATGTCGACAAACAAACTTTAAGTTGGGTATTGCACCAATCTTCTTTGTCTGGTGGCGTTTCCTCTACCGTGGCAAATGCTGTATTTCAGAAAATAAAAGGTCGATATGTTCTATTTGACTACTATCCGGTGAGGCGTCCATACTAGCATAATTCAATTCACTAATGGTAACATCTGATGAATCCATAAATTGATGATGTGTCCTTGCCAGACTGATTCATTTTCCTAAATAAACATGTGCCCTATCACCCACATCAGGATGGGGTTACATAGTGTATGTGCCAAGCCAATTTTGATCTGATAACAATGCCCGCGGGCCCCAGAATTGCCTGCGATATAGTGACAAAAACGATTCGTATCTCCAGAATCTTGACAGTGTGTCATATGTCCTAACACCCATCGAAGCCATCATTACCAACTCAAGCCAGCCGGTACCAGCTTCTATGGGCAAATTCTTCTTGTCGCCTTGGCCTCCATTTGTTGACTACTACACGACACGCTTTACTAGGATACTAGGATACTAGGGTTCTTAGCGATGCGTCCCTAGATTTGCAAAGTCAAAACAACATTCGATGGCTTATCCCCGGCTTCGTTTGTTACTCATCTCTATCTAGCCTGCGTTCCTGAATATAAGAGACCACATATACCCCCCTGCTAGGCCTTTGCCCCAAGACCGAAAGGTAGATGTTGTACGTGGTTGTTCTCCGAGCCTGTATCGGGCCACTAGACTCCACTTTCTCATCATCGTGCGCTTCTCAAGATAACCAGCGCGAGTAACCTTGTCTATTTCTAGGCTGATGGATGATTTATTCACTTTGGAGTTTCGTACTAGGTTCAAAACCTGCCCATCCCGCAACTTATGGCCTGATTTCTCGTGCTGGTCGGCTTTATCCACGCTGGATACCGATAACATTCAGATAATCATAGGCTGAAAGCGAAAGGAGTTGATGTCTGGTTTTTATAGGGATGTACCAAGTTTTGGTATTTGGGTAGAATCCACTTGTGTATCCAACTTCTACATGTGGCAAGATGTGGGTTTTAAGTATTCATCGGTCCTCTGACCTGGTCTCTCCTGTCCTTGTTTATTTTAACTTTTCGAAGTGGTCAGACATAGACGCACGTAACAGGAATCTGGGGTTTTTCATATTGTGAATTGCCAGCTTGAAAGTTGGTGGCTCGGAGTATATGGACGAATACCTTGCAAATCCTTCCCTCTAAAAAAGAATTGCACACCCTTTTATATCACCATTGTCATGGGCTTAGCCTATGAACAACTTCATGAAACAATATGCCTGCTATTCACAAGCTATGGCAGCCTGTATGTGAGCAACCGAGGTTAACAATTTGGATCAATGGATAGTTGATATGTTATTATTCTTTTTTTTCTCGTTCTGTATTCGCTGTCCCTGCCGTAAATCCCCATATGTTGCCTATCATTGGCTAATGGTTCGGGTAGACAACTGCAGCTTCCGCCAGAGAAATCAAGGTTTAGAGCTTTGTCATTCTAAGAAATGTAATGTGGTATTTACAGGGCATTCAATATAGACATTTCAGTTGTCTACGGAAATATCCGATGTGCTACAATACGCTATAATTCCCCTTTAATATTCATCTATAGCGACTTATACCAACAAGCAGAGCAACTATGTTACCTGTCACTAGTGCGTGACCAAGTATAAAACCGAACAATAATAATACAGCACCAACAGGGCAATAGCAGCGAGACAGCACTATACCGGTTACGAGTACGAATACTAAACACTACAATGTTGCTCATAACTCACCACAATGCAACCGTTTCACTAAAATTTGGAATTGAGCTATTGTGATTCACCATCATATGTTGATAAGTATTAAAAACCAGAAGCAAGTATATCTCTGCTATGGGATTTCTTTTTTTTAAAAAAAAAAATTAGGTTCTATGTTTAAGTTTCGTCATTACAAAGTCTTGATAATTCGTAAATGCTGTATATGTTGGTTTAGTAGTTACAAGTAACTTACACACGTTCAAATGTATACGATATCTCATCGCCATCACAATCTCTAATCTGAATCCATAAACAGCCAAAGCCGTATAGTCTAACAAGCGGCTCAAAAAATTGTACTATGATTCTAGATCTCTGATTGGATGAATCTTTAGCTTGCCCCTGAATCTTACCCACCACCAACCATCAATCATCAATCATCAGCCCATATGCCATTTCTCATCTCGATATAGCACCTCATGTCCACTTTAATGTTCTTGATGGATATTATTCCCTGTAGCCATCTCAGTCAGAGCACCCGCAATGTTTATGACTCAGAAGTCATGTGCGGATCGCCCTTCTGTAATGTGATGGACCCTCCAGAGAATTACGTACATGCACAGACATTTGAGCTCAAAATTATTTCATATTAGCCCACATCAATACCTCAACAGAGCTACTAGCCTCCAATTCTTTATCAGATCGTTTTCGGCCTAGTATCACGGGCTGCCACCTTTATTCATACGTTATATATTATGGGATATTGTTTTGTACACTGCACAACTGGGAAGTTATCCGATGGATAGGTGATGGTTTAGATTATGACATCGAGGGATACAACCGATATATCAAAAAAGCAACATTAACCCTATCTGACATTGTCATGAAGGTGTGAGGGCGTAAGCATAGGACACGAATGTATTGCTCACAAGAATAACAGGTTGTTGCGAACATTGATATAAACCCTAAGTGACATTATTAACTAAATACTTAGTCAGGTGTCTCCAAATTTACTACTTATTTCATAATACAAGGTATTGATTGGGAGAGGAACAATGTACTTAGGTAAAAATAAGATTGTGCTAAAAAATCAGACCCACAAAAACAAGCAAATAAAACATAATCGAGACTTTCGCGCCCGGAATCCATCCGGCCTTGAACCCGAACCAGTATCTAGACTCCATGACAATATCCAAATTTCAACACACCTGGTCCTACTACGAAGTAGGACATATGTAACCTACTCTATCCCATACATCTCCCCGCCTACTGTACACGTTTACCCTACACTATATTACGGTAAGACCAGATTCTAGCTCTCATGTCACCGGAACCAGTAGCGAAGTAACCGCCTGTGGGACTCGGGGCCACAGAGATAACTGAGTTCTTGTGACCCTGGAGCATAAGTTGGGTTGAGCCGGTGCGGGGATCCCAGAACTGGACACCACGGTCCTTGGAACCGGACATAACCCACGCACCATCAGGAGTGAAAGCAACCGAGAGCACAAAGTCCTGGAGGAAATAGATATTAGTATCAAGTTCGAATAAAATGTCAAGAAATATAGTGAATACTTACACGGTGACCTTCAAAGGTCTTGATGCAACGGCCACCCTTAGGACCAGGGTTAGTAGTACCACGGGGGGTGTTAAGCTCCCACATTTTAATAGTCTTATCGAGAGACCCAGACACAAGATCTTTCCCGTTGGGAGAGAAAGCAACTGAGTAAACGCTGTCCTTGTGACCATCGGGGCCTTCGAGACGCTCCAGAAGATAACCCTGGTGGAGATCCCAAACACGAACGCTCTTGTCCAGAGAACCAGCCGCAACATACTTGGTATCGGGGGAAATCGCGACAGTAGTCACACCATCCTCGATAGTAAGAGTGAAAGTGTTGGTGCCGTTTTCAATATCCCAAAGACGAACTGTTCTATCACCACTACCAGAAGCAATAGTGCGCCCATCGCGAGCAAAGTCAAGAGAGTAAATATCCTGCTCGTGACCAGAGAACGTATTGCGGATGGTCCGCGACTGAATATCCCAAACACGAATAAGCTTGTCTTCGGCGCCAGTAGCGAGGTAGCGACCATCGGGACTGAAGCAGACACTGCGAATGTACAAATCACCAGCAACATCGGCACTCTCATCTTGAAGAACGCAAATCTTTTCACCGGACTGAACATCGTAAATCTGGGCCGAGCGGTTGCAGCCAGTGGCAACATACTTGCCGTCATGGCTAAAGCGAACACAGCAAACAACACTCTCATGCATCAGAGTGTGAACAAGGTCGACATCGAGAGTACGGGGGACAGCATCGTTGAAGACGCAAAGCCAATCACTGCCTGTTTTTTTGAGTTGAGGAGGCAGGCGATCGGGATCTACTTCAAGACTGCTGGGACCCTGAGGCAGTCTAGGTCCCATACGAGCGTGATCAGGCGTCGGGTGGGAGACCTGCGGAGACTGGGTGGAGCCCGGGAATGGGGCAGGGTTGCTGATCTGGGGAGTAGCGGGACCAGCGGTCGGCGGAGGACGGCCCATACCACGGCCGCGGGGGCCAGGAGAAGCAGTCGACTGAGGAGGTTGCGGACCCATGGCACTGTTCAAAGATGCTTGGCCATAGGCACCCTGCTGAAAGGGAGGCTGTTGAGAGGGGCCTGGGGGAGGAGGGGGGACAGGAAGACCTGTAGGTCCCTGTGGCATTTGGCCATGAACCATCTGATCGGGCTGCGGGGGTTGAGGAGGGGGGGCGAGGCCGCCCTGGCCACCACCAGACATAATGCCGTTAAAAATGCCGCTACCACCGCTAATTGCCGGGGGCTGTTGGGCGGGGTGAGGAGGGGGACCGCCCATAGCACTAGGTGGGCCGCCACGAGCATGCTCCAGCTGGCGCCTCAAAACATTGATTTCCTCCTCATACCTGTTTTCTGTTAGGGATCATCCAAATATTATAGAGGTGCTCGACAATCGAATTGGCTTTCGGTATATGAACATACTTTTGTTTCAAAGTCAAGTGGGTTTGTTCCATGGCGTAGACCTTCTCCCGAATCAATTGGAGCTCGCTGACTTGAGATTGGACTGTGAAGATGATGTGAACAATGTTAGCAAAATGTCCCACATATGATTCATGTTCAGAAAAGCCTAATCATACTCTGATGCTCATAGCCCTCGCCGGTTCTCATTTGTGATTCATATTCGGAGCGAAGCTGCTCCAGGAGCTCATTGAACCGGTGATTACTGGGAGGGCCACCTCCCATGCGCGAGGCGTGCTGCGGGTACATCGACATGACTGATTGATAGAGATTGTTTGTGGCGACTCTGGGAATACTGCGATGCGCTTCGCGAAACAGAGGCAATGAATGAGCCGCAGGGCTGAGAGAAGTAGCCTGAGATGAGAGATGCGACGCGATCAGGCTGAAAATAGCGATGGCGCGATGATCCGATTACGATGGATTGCGCCTCAGGTATTGTCGTGGACAAAAACTAGCGAATCGATCGCAAAGGGGTATTTTTGTCAGAAAAGAATCTATTAATGTGTTTAAACAACGAAATATTATGACTGGATTGTTGGAGAACACAAACGGAATTGGTTGCGATGGAAGATAAAAAATCCTGTGATCAAGGTGCCCAACAAGCAAGGTTGGAAGGTTGAGTTCGAAGAAAGAAGTGACGCGATGAACGGCCACAGTAGCGAAGTTTGTTCAAGGGGGCGTTTGAGACTTCTGAGCAACGACGCGATAGGACAAGGGGAATAATCTGGCAGGTGCAGAGGATAAGGCTAGGGAAGGAAACAAGTGCCTATAATTGCAGCCGTAAAATACTTGACAGCATAGTTTCTTCAGAGACTGGATATGGTCGACAGAAGTGGTCCCTGCACGACCGGGAGGAAAGACTTTAGTCAGGAGGGAGTGTTGGTAAAGGCCACACAGGGAGCTGGTTGGAAAAGCATGCGTGCGTGCAAGGCTATGAGGAGCCACCACTGAACTGAAGCTTCCTCTGGGTTAGGTAAATCTATGTTAACAACAGTGAAGCGCTTGACTAGGGTTTATACGCCAATTTGCAACCAAGGGTAAGCACTCACCATACGTAGTCATGCAATAGTAATTGAGACAAATCTGAACATTGAAAACATGAATAGGTGGAAAGCTACGAAGCTCTAAAGATATATACAGTACATGAATTTGTGTTAACGATAGTATAGCTATATAAATTCGGAGTTTAACAAATATATCATCAATGTAAAGAACTACATTGCAATCAAAGCTATTTAGAGGAGATTAAGAAGAAAGACCTTTCCCACGTTGGCTAGATGCAGTTGTCACCATCATCTTGACGGCAGAAGCTCAAGACCATATCTTCTTTTCATTTTCTCTCAGGAGAAAATATCATATAGAAGCATCCCATTAACTTCCTGGCAATAATATAGGCATTTTCTGCTAATCTGATTTGTTGTATACCCTTTGCCTTAGATTCATCAATCTTTAAAGCCCTGTGCTTGGAGCTAGAACTCACATAGAAAATGCATATGACGGGATAATAGAGCAATAAGATATACACAATAGACTTGGCAACATCTACGCGAGGTGGATAAAAAACAAAACCACATTTGGTTTTTCTATTTCCCGGTTATGTTGCGCCCTTAAGGTTAAAGCTCTCGTGACGATGTCCTGAAAAAGAAAAAAAAAATACTGTTCCGTTGAGCTGGTAATCATGTGATATAAAGTGTAGTTCAAGGTGGCATTCACTATAGCTAGAGCCAGAACCCTGTAGTCTTGTCAGGTTAGACAAATAGCCTATGAAGTACCAACAAGTCACTTGATAGTGAGGTGTCACAACATCCGTTAATATAGGTACTTGGTAATGTAGTTTAATTTACTTGTGTAAATAAGTACCTATGTCAATTACTTCCAGGGTTTAGCGGTGTGGCCCCCAGGCTGAGTACAAGAGGCTCGACTTTCTTGTCATTGCACAGTTTACATCGAGCTAGTTTCCCTGGGTATCCGTGCGCATGGGCCCGACTTGATGACATGGGAGGTGTGTATTTTACGCTAGTATGTGAGGTGTAATTCTAGCAGGTGTTCACTACTTGGCAATGTGTTGTGCGGCGCGCTTCTGTGCTTTCTCAGCACGTGCATTCAGAGGGCAACGGGTTCGATGGCCGTGCGACACATAATTCAAAGCCCACGTATACGCACTGATAGTTCACAGACGCTGGTACATAAACAAATCACCGCACGCTCGTTCTTAATAGAAAACTTGCAGATAATGTTTACATATTTGTACGCGGCGAGATCGCCTTTAAAAGTGTCATCTAAGGCAGATATTTGCCTTATAGCGAGTCGGATTTTGAAACTGATAGTGAGTGAAAGTTAGAAGGGTTTCGTCCTACTCCAGGATTATATGTTTAATTGTAGTTGTTTGCGTTGCTTGTTATGGGATATAATAGCAACACTAAACATCGAGCTTCAAACTATTACCGAAACACAAAAGTCTGACTAATTTTTGAATGTAAGTGACTACAATATATTCGATTCGGCAGCATTTAGTGGCACATACCGGAACCAAAAGGTTCCGGTACCTATCGACCAGACTGCTATGGCCACAATGTGATATCCTACTGGTTGCACGATTGTACTCAAATATGTTCCACACCCAGGGTGTAAATATAGCATAGAATACTGGGGAGGATGGACCCCAGAGCGTCCCAAAATCACAGCGTTCATTCTATGACCAACCTCCCTACACAAACTTGGTAGCGATCATGAGTATGACACCCAATCAGTTGAACATAACAAATTACTACCTGATATATATACAATCTTGAGACCATTAACATTAATCATATACTGCTATGAGGCAATATTTATTTACAGAGATTCTGTTTTGGCTGTGTATGGCCAAGTGCAAAATATATACAATTATATAGTTATATGTGTCATTCATCTTCCGTTATAACAGCATTCAGGCTCGAAGATCAGGGTCCTGTCATACTATTTTATACCCATATATATGGAAATGCCAAAATCTAAAGACTGTTAGGTCAATATCTCTGAGTCTGACACGGGAGTTGTTATATATTTTGTGCTACGTCTCTGACCATCATCTATTTTTTTAGAGAGAACTTATGATACTATTGCGTGCCAATTAGATGCTCCGAAGGACTCCGTGATGATGATTATCCAAGTCCTCTGGGCCTAGTATGTGCCATTGCCTTCACATGCGATTGCTTTACACTATCTTTAGGCTATAACAAACTCAAATACCAGAGAGAATATACACGGTATTAGTCGAAACCTATTGCCAAGTTCGTGTCACACAAGGAATCATACCAAGATACCAACTCTAGATATTACATATATGTCGTTATTATCGTATAAACTGGTTACAATTGCGGAGACCATTAAAACCCCCCAATCTTCGCCAAACCAGATTCCATATTTTATTCGCTTGCTTGGCTATTTCTTTTTCTTCCTTTTCTCTTTTTTGGTTGAGTCACCGAAAATATCATCAAACCCAATGGCCATAGGCGCTGATGGATTTTTCTCCTTGGTTTTCCTGGGTAGTTGTGGAATCATCTCATCTTCAACTGGCTGTACTCGCTTCTTTTTTGGTTTCGGGACGGAGGAGGACCCAAAAATGTCATCAAAGCTAACCACTTCATCGCCTTCTTTGGACTCAACTGGCTGAAAATATGGCGTAGAAGCTTTCTTCGCTTTTTTCTTGTGGGGCTTGGATACAGTATCTCCGAATATATCGTCAAAATTCGAGCATTCTTTGGTGTCTACATCGCGTTTCTTTGATGATCTCGATGATGACTTCGTTTGGCACTGGAGTGCTATACCTTTAGATTCAATGTCTAATCCATCCGCCTCTATAGATCGCGTTATGGCTTTAGAACATGGCCGAGAAATGGTAACACCCATATCAGTCATATTACGGCGCGCATTCAAGACAAGTGTGGCGGGAGTAACAGTAGCCTGTACTTGATCCTCTAGTTCACATGTCATCTTGGACATGAGTGGCTCTAAGGCTTCATGAATGCTAGCTAACATGGCAATAAGAGCGATACCCAGCTGCGCAAATTGATTATCTGCACTTAATTGAGAAAAAGAACTAAGAAATAGGTTAATCAATGATTACAATATGACTTGCGACGGAGTTCCGGTTCGATAACTTACTGATATGCCTTGGGCACAAGGATAGTTCGCAAATGAACTATTCTATCGGATTGGGAAGCGGAATCATCGTCGCATATCTTATGTAAAGTAGTGCGTATCATACTGAGACGACCCCACCAAGACGAATGTCGATGTTGATTGTAGTTGCGATGATATAGACCATCCAACATGGCTAAGGTCGGAGATATCTGTGAACAAAAAGCCTGACATTGTGCAATAGGAATGCTGGTCGGACTAAGGTTATCGTAATGCGCTGTAGTCATTGGGAGGATATCAACAGACTTTGTTTAGGTTTTATGCCATGAGTAAATGTTATTTTGTCAATAGCCATGTTGTCGCATACGAAGTTACATCGCTCAAATTCCTAAGAGTTGCGCTTATCGATAAATACAAGAGAGGATACGCCATAATGTGGCGTAATACATATATGTGGCGTTTACGCGACTATCGTGGTTGATAAAAAAACAACCTCGAGCTACCCGAACTTAATCACTTTGATATGAGCTTGATTGCTTTGTACGGAGACTTCTATGATCTCAGACTGTGATCACAGATTTGTGTGTGGCGACTTCAAGTGGCAATATATTAAACACCAGGAATTTTGACTTTGGTCATTCGCCACTCTTGGCTTCGTGATACTTCACGGATCACACGTGTCTGACGTCAAGCTACATATCTGGGAAATCTGTCGGGTAAATTGAGATAAAGCATGTGGATAGTTTTATATTGCTTTATTGTATTCAACCCGCAATTGAGAACATCTCTAGACGGAATATCATTGATCGACACCTATATTTAAGCGCCAAACCCACTCTGGCGTATTCTCAAATGTAGTGAAACAAACCTCCGACTCAATCATTATGTTATGGCCTGGAGTTTGCGTATTACGATTAAACCTCATGCTTATTATATAGCTGTAATTTTTGTTCATGCAGCATGGTAGTCGATACCACCAAATTACACATATACTATCACTGATATTTGGGAATGAAGAGAAGACTTGACAGCTATCCGTTGAGTATCATCAAGTTCATCAACCAATGATACTTCTGAAAATATACTTATTTTGTCATGTTATTTAGGAATTTACCTAACGAATAAAGTGAGATAGCATGGCATCCAACTTGCATGGCTCTCGTAAGGAGAACCAAGACTATGTGTCGTTTAAGCACTAGTGCATCCCGCTATCGTGAGATCAAGATCGTTATCTATAGCCAACCAGAAGTGAGTAATCAATGCTGGTTGCTGTCATGCTGAGGTAACAATACTTCTCATGATAAATGAGTTTGGTAAGGTTGACAGGGTTACAAGGTAAAGATCCGGTCGGTGGTGGTCTAGCCCAGACGCAAAGCAAGTTGAGGAAATGCGGGAGAAGACAAGATCTAAGTGAGAGCTGGAGGATATAGGAGGCTACAGTGAGACTTGGAAGACAATCAATCATTGTCTATTTGTTTGGAAACGAGGAGGGAACAAATCAGTCACGTATAACAATGAAGAACAAACCTTCACCCTACGAAAGATCGCCGCCTAACCTCGAACATCCCCATGCCTCCATTTTCTGGCATTTTTTAACGCTCACTATAATGACATGACTTTGCGCCCGCTCCCCTCCCTCCCCCCCAAAAAATACAAGGAGGTGGGCTCAAGCTGGAAGGGCGGGAACAGCTTCCCGGAGGCGAAGAAAAATCCCCCTCACATAACACAACGCAATTTACCATGGCGCTGTGTATGCAAAATTTGCATCGTAAACATGTCGAGAGGGGAGCCGCATGGGCTGCCAATAGTATGAAAAGGGATATGCGTTAAATTTCACGATATTCCCATCCATGGCATGTCCATAAAGTTTCCAATTCATCTTCCCCGCTTAATCTATCGTGTTTATATCTATGATAGGTCTGGCGACGTGATAATCATAGAGGATTCCCTTCAACACCGCAGCTGTACCCACTTAGCTGCAGCACATCTCTTATCTCTCAAAGTGGACATCCTATTTCGGCACTGATATAATCGGTTTTGCGCTTGAGGCCTATATCACTTGGCGCCAGTATTCGACGCATCACGAGACCTCCGATTATTGATTTTCACTGCCGGCGCGTGTTATTCCTTGTTGATTAAGGTTATAATTTTCTTGGTTTCATAATACCCCTCTCGTGTTACCGGCGCAAACCAAGCCGTTTCCACCGGACGTCTCTTAACCCCCAGTCCCGATTCTAACTTTATATCACATAACGGCAATAACTTCGTCTAAGCTCAGAGATCGCAACTACCATTTCGCAAAACTTGTGCGCCTGCCTCATCTGCAGCCACTTTACATTTGCTGTAATCACCATATACTCCTAATATTGCGTTATATATTTCCATTACCTATAACCAATGGCTAGTCTTCCCCACGATCGCTCAGCAGGCTTCCTATCGAGTAGTTTTGCTTCAAGGTGGACTGATGGCGCCGAAAACGAGTCAGTCATCGATGGCGACATGGACGGCGATGTCGAGGCCGGCGAAGGCAGCCGTCTCCTCCCTGGTGTTCGTTCCCGCCAGCGCAGGTTAGTTGACATGATCATAACCAATCATCTACAGCACCTTTCTAATATACCTCTCTAAACTAGATCATCTCATAATCGCCTCGCCGCTCTAACTGATATCGGTGGTGTCAACTCGATCCGCTCGTTCACCCGCAGTTGGCAACGCGCTGCTGGCTTCCAAGAAGTCATTCCCCGCCAACCTGAATTCCAATTCGCTCCCGACCAAACCCCATTTGCCCCTGGCGCTGCCGACGGCGCCATCTACGAATATGGACGTAGCACCATCAATCACGACCAAATTTCTGCACCCACCTCCGGTCTCCTCGGTGCCCAAATCCAAAGTACATCGCCATCTGCGACCTCCGAAGCTGCTACGTCTGCTGTGGGACCCCAGGAGGACTTCAGGGATAGAGAGAGGAAGGCATTGGATGATGAGTTGGCGGGTGTCTTGGCGGGAGGCAGTCCTAGGAGGAGTGGTAGCTTCTCCAGCTCTTCGGGACGGAGAGGATCAATTTTTGCAGTGCCTCCGCATTTGGCGACCCCGCCAGTAGGGACAAGTTATCAGAGTTATGCTAGTTACCATAGCTATGGGTCGATTAATTCGACGATTACAGATCGCAGTGGGATGGCGAGGGCTTGGCAGCAACAGCAGCTAACCCAAACTCAGAGTCATCAAGGTGGTGAGGATGAGATGCCGCCAATTCTTGTCCGTGAGGTAGAGCAAGACGGAAAGATTGTCCTTGCTGTAGAGGGCCAGTCCACACTTCCACAAACAGTCTTCAACTCTATCAAGTAAGTGCCTACGCATCATTAAAAAACTGTCACTATACTAACATAACTATATAGTGTCCTTATTGGCGTTGGTCTGCTGAGTTTGCCCATGGGCTTCCGTTATGCCGGGTGGATCTGCGGTATGGTTTTGCTGGCGTCGGCCGCTCTTGTTTGTAGTTACACGGCTAAGCTGCTTGCTAAGTGTATGGATCTTGATCATACCATCATTACGTTCTCAGATTTGGCGTATATCTCCTACGGGAGCAAAGCCCGTGTTGCCACCAGTATTCTCTTCACCTTGGAGCTTCTGGCAGCGTGTGTGGCTCTAAGTAAGTTTATAACATTTCACGGTCATGTGCTCTGGCGCTAATGCAAGAATATATAGTTGTTTTGTTTGCGGATACTCTTCAGCTACTGTTCCCGGGATTCTTAACAGTGATCCAGTGGAAAGTTCTTTGCGCTGTCTTGATCTCGCCTTTGAACTTTATGCCCTTGCGCTTGTTAAGTTTCACTAGTATTATTGGCATCTTATGCTGTTTATCTAGTAAGTATCACACATGGTGCATATCTAACATAACATAACTAACCACCCATTAAGTCGTATCCATTGTCATTATCGATGGTTTCATGAAGCCTGAATATCCTGGCTCTCTCCTCCAGCCCGCCTCCACCTTCTTATTCCCCGAACATTGGTCGACGCTTCCTCTCTCATTTGGCCTTCTCTTGAGCCCCTGGGGTGGTCACTCTGTCTTTCCGAATGTAAGTCATACATTGATTATTATTGCGGCATATCCATCTCAATGTTAACTTTATCTCATCACAGATATACCGTGATATGCGCCACCCTTACAAATACGCCAAAGCCGTCAAAACCACCTTCTCATTTACTTACATCCTCGACGCCACAACCGCCATAGTTGGTATTCTCATGTTCGGCGACGGTGTTGCTGATGAGATCACTTCCAATATTCTGACGACCTCTGGGTATCCCCGCATCCTGACTTTTGCCATGTGTGTCTTCATCGGCATCATCCCCATCACGAAAATCCCGCTCAATGCCCGCCCCATTGTCAACACCATTGAAGTCCTTTTCGGCCTCAATGACCCCCAGACTTCTTTCTCACCCACCACTCGCTCAACGTTGCGTATCCTCGTAAAATTCCTGGTCATTGCCATCTTTTTAGTAATTTCTATTGTCTTCCCAGCCTTTGACAGCATCATGGCATTCATGGGAAGTGGCCTTTGCTTTAGCATCTGCATCATGTAAGTCCTTGCATGCATCTCCCCACCACTGCTACGACCTGATGTCACAGTGACTAACGTTTTCTCCTCTTAGTCTTCCCATTGCTTTCTATCTCAAGCTTTTCGGTCGCGAAATTGAGACCAAGGAGCGCATACTTTGCTGGGCTTTAATGGTGATTTCAAGCATCATGTCTGTTGTTGGTGTTATTTGGGCTTTCCTTCCCAAGGAGCTTATCCACGCCAACTAGATACCATCGCCAGCTTTACCTTTTTTTTCTCCAGATAGGTAGAGTTTTATTTTGGTTGTAATGGGGTGTATTCGAGATTTAGTGAATTAGTTATTGAATCAAATGCAAAAAAATTATTTGGCTGATAATGAAGATATTCAAATTAGTCTTTAATTCTAATAGTTTATACTGATACCGATAATAGTTGCATCATTAAAAATTCAGCAATAATCTGATTACCCATAATACATATCATTCTCATATACAAATATACTCTAAGTATTGATTCACACATGAAGTCACAAAGTATAATATACACAAGTTAACTCGATCATTGCAACGTTGCGGGTAAATTCTGGTATTGATTTAGGCCGTGATGGCGCCATTTGAAACTATCTACTGGTATAAAACTCCATCGCGGCTTGCGACTTGACTATGCAAGATCTACAATACCAAGAAAGCGGGAGGCGAGTAACCTCTCGGGACAAAACCCTCACCCAGGATATCAGGCATCCATAGACGTCCCATTTCCTCCACTGTATATCCTAAGGAACTCGCCATCCACAATTGGACTCATAACCTCAAAAGGTCTATGTGCAATGATCCCTAGAAACGAACGCAAGTATATGCTTTGCATGTCTAGTAATCTAGCCCAACCCACGTGTTTAACTGAGAGCGATGCTCCCGCCAGTTCTTGCTGTTGGCCCAAGAATAGCCAGTGTGGCAGCGGTCGCGAGGCTTTTCGCGTACGTTGCGAGAGGTATAACGGGTGTTAGCCGAATCATAGCCTCCCAGGGATCCCGCGCCAACTGCGCGGCCCCCAAAATCGAACAGAGATGACGCCGGGGGCGAGTCGGGCTTTGAAGAATCGATACCACGTCTGCGCTGACCTAAAGCCTCCCACTTGGCCAAACCCTGCTTGCTCCCTCTAGAAGTTGTACGAACAACATTAGAGTCCAAAGTCTGAAGAGGCTTCCGGGAAGGGATGGGAATAGGTTGAGCAGCCATGAATAACGGAACCTCAGACTCCTTAGCATCCGCCTGCATCAGTGTACTCGCAGACTGCATGTAGCCATCATCATTGCCAGCAACAACGACAGTAGGGGTAAGCTCCTCCTCCTCACCAGACATCTCCATCTCGAACATGGTCTCATGCTCAGCATCGTCACCGAAGGACCTAACGCTATCATGCGAGTAGGCACGATCGTCGTTGTCCTCCTCGTCGAACTGAGGAGCCTCGGGGGGAGTCATGTCGAAATCATCCTCGTCGTCGTCAACCATGTCGCTCCAGCTCATACCGCTAGCACCCTTGCGACCAAAAGAAAAGGCAAAGGAGGGGAGCTTCTGGGGAGTAGCCTTGCGGATAGGCAAAGAGCCGACCTGAAGGAACGAGGACTGGGGAACGATAGATCTGGGGGCAGACATGCGGTGCATCGAAGACCCCATGCTAGAAGCCATAACGGATGAGCCGGGAGTAGCGTCGCACCAGTTAGACTTGAGCTCGTGATCATCGAAAAGAGGTTCATCGATAGTGTCCTCATCAGGAATGACAGAGAGATTGCGTTGATGGCGGACCTCAGGGCACTGAGCCCCATGGAAGAAGGGGCTGTCAGTAGCATCAAGGTGAGAACTCTGGATGGAAGGAGTACGAAGAGGAGAGCGGTTGGCATCAGGAACAACAGAGGTGTCGGCAGTAATGAACTCGTCGAGCACTTCGTCAAAGTCAGTAAAGCTGTCAGCCTCCAGGAGAGCCTGGCGCAAACCGGAAAGCGAGCGCTTTGAAGGGTCAAGGCTCATGCACTGGCTGATGACGTTCATGGTATCCTTAGACATGTCGGGAAACACGTCAAAGAGGGACTCCTTGTCAGCAGCGAAGTCGCGGAAGAGGGGATCCTGAGTAGAGGGGCAGGTGAATGGGTTGCGAGAGAAGAGAATGTTAAGCATGCAGACACCAATGGACCACAAGTCAGACTGCGCCGGTGAGTAACCGTGGCCAGCGTGGTCATACTGTTCAGGGGCCATGTAGCGGTCACTTCCAACGGCGTTCTCCTCACACCACTCCTCCGTAGTAGCAAGACCAAAATCACCCAGTTTCATGTCTCCAGATTTGGAGATAAAGATGTTTTCGGGCTTGATATCACGGTGGTACACACCACGCGAGTGCATATACTCGACAGCATCAACGATCTGGAGCATAAACTTGCGAACATTCTTAGTATCGCCGGGGCACGAGTCACTGCGGATAGCCTCATACAAATCACCGCGTTCACAGAACTCAAGAACAAGGTAAACGTGCGACGAGGTTTCGAATGAATCCAAGAGGCTCACAATTCCAGGGTGTTCACCCAGACGTTCGTGAAACTCGAGTTCCTCTGACTTGTCGTCAATTAAAAACTGCAGCTGAGAATCAATATCCTCAGCAGTAGCAGCAGATTGCTTTGTCATACACTTGACAGCCACTGGAGTGTTCGTCTGAATGTCAGTGGCTAAGAACACCATACCAAAGGAGCCCTTGTTCAACGGCTTGACTGTCCGGTAGCGGCCGTTAAGCACGACACCGGACTCGAAGTTCTTAAAGGCAGACATTGTGTAGAGAGGGGATGAATATATGAAATGATTAGGAAATATAATGAAACAAATGAAAAAGAAATAATAAGTTTGAAACAAAGGCTGGGACTGAGATTTGCGGAATATGATAAAACAGAATGATGAATGTCAAAGGACAATGATGATGATCGCAAGAAAACAGCGCAGAAAACAAAATGCTAAATGATATCTCGAAGAATCAGAGTGTGATGGTCGTACAAGCAAAGGCAAGGCTGGAAGCAACGAGAAATAAAAGGCGCTGGACGGGCAGGCTCAAGAAAACAAGAAGATATAGCAAGAGCTTAGCTCGAAAACAAATGGCGAAATAGAACGGTGGATCTGTGTCCAAGTTGATGTAAAGTAGGAACGGAGAAGAGATTGGAACAAAGTGAATAATTTGAATGAATGATGGTGGTAGTACGGTGATGCTAAGAAACAATATTCCGTGATTTCAACGTCGCTGCGAAGCAGAGTCGGCGATGAGTAAGAACCGATATTGATTGAAAGCGCGTACAACTCCGGGTCGTTCGTTTGATTTCAGAGGCTCGTATAAGGGGTTGTGGTCATAAATAAAACAAAAGAAATAAGTGGTGATTGTTGGCAGCAGAGGAAAGCCGAAGAGCGGTTGTAAACCAAGTGTGGACCAGGTCCGAAAGAGGAGGAGGGAGAAACACTCGAATACTATAACATAAAGAATTTGATATGAAGTTATGCGCTCAAGAAGCAAGAAAGCTTGAGGTTTGACAAAGTCAAGGAAATCAAGTAAGGATGTGGACAAGACTCGGATATGAGTACTTATTCGGCAAATAAATCAGTAGTCTAATAGCTGAAAAAATAATCCGAAGAGAATGTATGCTAATTATCTGTGACAATGGTCGACAAAAGCACAGAAGTACAGCAAATAATAGGATAACAGGCAAGGGAAGAAGGTGGTAACGAAGCAACAAAGTTGAATTCCCTTTTTTCTCTCAATGATTGATATGTGATGATACCCAGGTTCGAGGAGCGCCTAACAGTGTTAGAACGTTGGCGATACGGCAAGAAGAAGCCCGATTGGATCAGATCAGTCAAGTAGCTAGCGCGTGTATATCTTGTGGGTGTCAATGAAGCTCAGATGATTGGCGAGGTGAGTAATCGTAAAGTTCTCGAGATGCGAAAAATTCGGGCGTACGAGGTCGTGATAAGACGGACGGTGAGATGTAAGTACGAGTGGTGAAGAAGTCGATAGATAGAAGTTGTAGTCGATAGCGAGAACAGTACGAGAGCAATCAGAGAATCACACAAGGTGAACAGCGTGGAGCGTAACGAGAGGAGAGAAGTTGGGAAAGACAAAGTGAAGCAGAACAGCGAAAGGCAATAAAGAAAAAGGAAACGGAACCTTATGAACGAAGGATAGGGAAGATCAAGGAAAGCAGAAGAGGAAGAAAGAACGGGCAGGAAGAAGGAGACAAGAAGATGAAAGAGGCAGGTATGGAGGGAAAGGGCGCTGGCACCGACTTCCCAAGAAGGGGGTATAATAAGATACAGCGCAGCAATGCAGGCTGTCGTAATAATGAAAGGTGCTTGGGAGCAGTGAGCACAGTCACAGTTTAGGCCTTTGCGATAGCGCACCGGGGGGGGTGACGACAGTAGAGTCAAGGAAACATCTATTGGACAGCAAGACCCCGGGGTGCCATTTCAAAGGATTCAGCACATAATTACAGGGATTGGTTTGGTAAAGCATAGGTGATTGTTGAATGATGCTCGCTGCGCAGGATAAGACGATGACTGGTCTTGAAAGCGTTACAACGCTGTTAAATGACTGCCAATATCTACTGTGACGCATAATGGAGGACCAAATTTGGTGTTATTCCTCCAAGTCCCAGACAAACCAAAGTGACATCTACATAGTATTACGCAAGATATAGGTTTGAGATCAGGTGTATTGAATGATGGCATGGACACACTACACATACATACATCCATACATACATACATACAGCGAACAAAAATAGCGAACAATTATCGTGAAATCTGTGAAGGCGCTAAACTAGGAGGGCTTGCTAATGGATGACCAGGCGCAAGTTCCTTCCTCTGCGATAGACAACCAGTTGCAAAATAACATGACGGCCTAAACATACAACTCATCAGGCGAAATGTACCATCTGACTCCAGCCTCTAACCACCTGTCCTTTGATGCCGACTCGCTCAGCTGGAATGTCTCCATTAACTAGAGAGGCCTTGGTTATCAAGCCGCTCAAAGAATCCCTATCATCGGCACTGGTTCTTTGGAGGCATTCCTTGCACATTGATAACACATCTTTATTGAGGGTTGGGCAAGATCCCATAGCGCCCAGGCCATCACATCCGTATTTGGGGTTCCTTCAGGTGACTGCGCTTGACAATTCTGCCTTATGGGCATATATGCTTCCATTTCATCTAAAACGAACCCTCTGTCTTGCTCAACATATCGCTGTCTATATACTCCAATGCGAGGTTCCTGGAGATACGACGCTGAAACTTTGGAGGAGTCGCTACGGTCTTCCAATGGTCACAGATACGGGCAACGTGACAGCTCCGAATATCGCAATCCTCTATCATCATCTCTTGCGCGCTACATCATTACAATTGAGACTGTATTTATCGGACTGGTATATAGCCCGAGTTAGCTCATGATAAGAGCTGTATGAGGTGACATAGGTTCCATAGATAGCCTTCCTGTTCAGTAAGCAACTTCTAGTACTCAATCCTAGAAACCGCGCTAGTGTTCTTCTCAGTGGACTAGCGTCTGTGTAGACGTGTACTTGGTGGAGTGCTGCCACTGCTTCCATTCAGCACTCTAGCTCGAGTGTAAATAGGCCTGATAACAGAAATAGACAATTCAAGCTGTGGAGCTTGTATCATCGGCTTACAAACGTATGTCTTTCAACGTCACATATTATCTATATATGGAACAATAGCTGTGGTCAGTGATTGATATTTGGGTTTCTGTATCCACTGATGTCGCGACTGGCACGATTGCCGTGATGCGAGCTGTGGGTTAGGACTTCTCGGGATCTCCCACAAGGCCATGCATAAATTTCCAACTATTTTCATAGATTGTACACAAACCATGCACGGCGTCCAGACTCACACATGCTTGACTCTGTTCGGTCAAGGGGATCGGTACCAGAGACCCATGTTCACTCAGCCAGGTACTCCTCTGTCCACTGTGATGTGATGTGGTCACATGTACCGATGACTCCTCACCCTGAGGGTAGTGAACTACAGCCGCCTTACCCAGTGGCAACACACCACACTCCCTCTTCCTTCAGCAGCCAACCAGTGTTTTATGCAGCCCTCTAGGCGGTTATCTCCTATGATCTGCGCTCTATTGCTCTGCAGCCCGCCCCATATTTACAGTTTTACTGCGTACTTCGTTGGCTGAGCATGCATCACTAATGCGCTCAGCGTGGTATGTCCTCTGCAAGCCCATTGCTCAGTGAGAAGAAACAAAGCTGGTGAGAGAAATGCAGGTACGACCGTCACGAGAAGCTTGGAGACTTCCATTTAATAGCCATTTGTCTCAAAGTTATCGACTGGTTTGCGGAAGGCATATCGTTGTTCACCCAGATCGCAAGGAGTATTGCTTCAGAATGGCGGAGAGACAGTTTGGGACAGCTTCACAGACCATATTGAACGCCGATGATTCAACAGTTCCATATTCAGAAATAATTCATACTTTAGCAGCACGGGCCTTTGACCAATAACTGGTCCAGATTCCTAACGTGGGTGCTTTTGCATTAGTTTGGGACCTATACATAGATAGTATGTAGGGTTATTTGTCTGTTCCAACCCTGTGATCCACCTGGATAAGTGTTACAAGGCACCCATTTCAGGTAGGTTTTGTCATCATGAATATCCTTTTTTTTTTTTTTAATTTTTTAATTTTTTACCATAATAACTATGAGTAATCAAACATATATTGCGATAATGCTTCTATAGTACCAGCCAAAGTTTGACACCATTGAGACATCGGATTGATACACATAAGGTGAATATAAAAACACCGAGCTGCCGATTTGACCATATGTCGGATAATTACTTCCATGGAAAGTCGCGGGTGGATCGGAAGGTTATCCGTAGGTGAGTACTGGTGAGCTATCACTTGTGAAGGCGAAGCCTGTACAAAATAAAAATAAAACATATCAATTTATTAGATAAAAATGGGAATTAGGCATAGTCATAGATGTTGTCACCTTCCATCAAATCCCTTTGATACAGCTGGACGAGACTGGTTTACAGGCTATACTCGATGTGGAATGAATTCAGAGAATCAGAGAGATACGCAACCGGAATGTATAACAGAGAGAACATTTGTCTCTAGGCTTCCGCAACACTTCATTTTGAAGTAAGGGCTGGTTGGATTGTGGCCATGATGCCATTTTGTGGATATATATCTTCTTGTGGAATTCAGGAGTCATCATAGTAATGACGACAACTTAGTATTGATGACGTTGTCAATAATGTATATCACGATACTCTTTTCTCAATGATAACGCAATTGTTATAATGCCGAGGAGGCCAATGGGTATGTAATAGTGTAATAGTGATAACATGTATATTATGGGTAATGTTAGTAGTGGGGCCGCTGAAGAATTGCCATGCGAAGAACGTTGTCTGCCCAACGTGTCGGTTAATTCAGTTGCTAGAGGCTACGATGCAAGTTACAGGGTAATGACTACTGAAGGATGATGCCTAGTCAGGTCAGTATCTAGAGACAAAGCTCGATTATGGAAAGACAAGAAATAATAATTGTACAATTTTTTTCTTCTCTTTTTTTTTTTCGTTGGGTAGTATACCATTTGCACTTGTATATGTATGACAATATGGCAAGAAGTTGCGATGACAGGGCGAACAATATTAGGACCTAGACCGTTGCTATCTGCAGCTAGATGTATCTGTCCCTTGAGGCCACCAAGTGAACGTGACCAATGACCCAATTGTATCAGTATGTATGCCCACTGTGATAACATGCTTTACGAGAGAAATAAAAATAATGCTTAGACTGATATTCCAGCTAGAAACAGACCACCTACACCGCATGCAGTCCCACTGGTCTCCCCAACTACAAGGCGCTGAGACCCTTTTTTTTTTGTCTTATTTTGAACATAGACTCCTTTTTCGGCCCACAACTGCAGTTGACACCGGACACCGCCGCAACGCGTGGCCACCTCGGGCCTAGGAATTCGCGATGATATTCACATATCAACGGGATCATTAGCTAGAAAAACCGGACCCACAGCGGCAGTTCTAGATCGGATGATAGACCCACCCAACAACAAACACATCAGGCGCCCCTACCTCCAACGGCCCAAACCATCGTGAATCGGCGGTCAAGAGCCAGGTTGGGCGCTGATTGATAGTGGGGCGTGAATTTCAAATCACCAGGGTTCGCGGTCGGCAAAGTGGATCTACAAGAGAATGCTGGCGGCCGTGGAAAGACGTAGAAACTAGTGGTATATGTAAGGCGGTGTTGAGCTTACAAAGCGAAAGTGGATACGGGGACGGAGACGGGGATGCGGTGAAAACTGGATCGGAATAATGGGCTGGTTTCTCGGCACATTGTGCATGTTTCGCAAGGAAAGTCGGCGTCAATTATCGGCGTCTAATCCGGATACTAGGTAGTACATATTAAAAAGGACACATATACAAAACAGGATCAGGTAGAGACAACATGTGTTAGGATATCGGATAATCAAACACGCCATATACTTTTTTATTTTTGGCGAATCATGGCGTCTCAGGAAGTGCCGGTTGTATCGGGTCCTGGATACTGATAGGCTGCGACTATCATGGTTGATAATCCAATAATCTGATAACTCGTGATGGGCCTAGCCATTTGGTTCTAGAACTATAAGTTCAGGATTATGATATTATGAGATACAGGAGGCTCATAAACACCAATAGCACAATTAAGACGCCTAAATCTGTAGAAATGTGGCGAAGCAGGCCCTAAAGGCGCTAATCCATATGGGTAGTTGCGCTAGCGCCTACCAGTAAGCCTTGTTGGGGCACTGCAGCGATTGGACCAAGAACACTTCTGGAGGGCGGAATTCACTTGACTTGCTGGCAACTCCGCTCCTAGGTTGGGCGAGTCTCCCGTAAACACCCAACAGATACGAAAGCCAACCTTCTCTATCTGTTCTCCATTCCTCAGGTACCCCAATCCACAGAGCAAAGCCACAACACAGTCGACACAGTGCCATTATTTATACAGTATATTTAACGTACAAGCATAATCCTAAATCAACTAATTAGAAGAACCAGGACCCCAACCAAGAGACAAGATGGGGGCGTGAACAAGGAGAAAACAAAGAAGTAGAGGTCATTTGACAAGGTCTCGTGGACGATAGAGGGTGTGTGAGAGAACCTGGGATGTTGGAGCCCAGACGGGGCGGCTGGACCAAGAATAAGATATTCTGTGAAGGGGTTGCTTTTTGGCGTAAAGGATTGACTAAAAGTTGGGAGAAGATTCTCGGAGTATCTCCAAGTTTAGTGAGATTGGCAAGGGACAAAACTCGGAGGGTTTAACTTGGATGACAGAGACAGGTACGGACAACGACACGTATTGAGAAGGACAATCTGCTTCCTATCTAATCACTATTATGACACTCCATGATACATTGTATTGAAAAATCGAGAAAAGTGTCGTCTGGTATTCTGATGAGATAATGACCGCGATATACACATTGATAGCCAAGAGGAGCATCACATGTTAAAGAGTTGGATTGACATATTCCTCAATATGCACCTGCGCAAGTCTGCTGAGTAAATCAAATGACGTCGAGTGGCCAGATCAGTATACTTGGAGAAAGACAATGTGTGGTTTATGCCATTAATAATATTTTGAAATAATACTGTAATTTGCAGAATATAAACAATCATCACCAAGTGTCAACAGATCCATAACCTGATGTTGTGCCTGTTGCTAAAATAGATACAATTTGAATCATTATCACTTGCCCTTTGTGTGTAAGTCACCTTCTGCGGGATTAGTTTGTGTGATACAGGACGACACCCTTTTTGGCATCATGTAAAACAGAAATCAATATACTATCATATTAAAATGAAGATATCGGCTTAAAAGGTTAAGTCCAGAAACTTTGTAAATAGAACCCAACATAATCTCTTGTTTTTCGCACATCGTCAATTTGCCACTGGCACTACTTGATCACATGCGTATGGCGTTTTTTGTTTCGAAGTTTGTTTTGAGACTTAGAAACTCAGTAATATTGCCGACTTGACTAGAAACTAAAGACATTACATTTCAATGTCTAACTTAGGTACTTTCTCACCCAAATATAGCATAATATGACATCAAAGAGACTTTGCCCGCCATGTATATTCATGACAAACAGAATATAACCTCCCATATTTATAATTGTTTTCTTTTCTTCCGTGAGACGAACCTTATCGCCCGACAAAGCAAACAAATACAAACTTACTCCCGTAAACCCTCATGTCTCTTAGTGTTTGTCTCATCAGCTCTGCAAGTCCCAGGGGCTTCAAACGGCAGATGATGGGCTGATTCCGATGCACCGAAAGCCACTTTGACGGTGATCCGCGGCACCGATTTCATTTACATGATCTAGACCGTGTATGTTGGAAAATGCGGGCGCTTGTCATATCAAAGTGCATACCTCAAACATACAGAATTGGTGGCAACAATGCTAATAAGAGACAATAAGTATGTGGATTGGCGAGGTACTGTGTGCATACGGTCACTAGGAAGTAACCCTCCATTACATTCATTTCAACTATCACAAACCAAGGAAACTAGAAACTGCGCCCGGTGGCAATTGTCAATAAATGCGGTCAGATATCGCGGGTAGTTTTATGGCTTGTCAAGATATGATAAAATATACTGACAGACGGGTGGTTAATAGAGCGGATAATACGGTGGCCGTCACATACTAGTGTCCTCAGCCGCCTCCGTAGCCGGGTGAGGGGCTTATTGAGCCGGGAAGTGGATGGCTACAGCACAGATGACAGAACAACGGGCGTTGTTTTTCTTTTTCTTTTTAGTTTTATTCTTCTCTTTTTGTTTGCTTGTGGTGGCTACAGTATTGGTGATCGGCACGGGCGTCGGGCAAATGATTAGCGCCTTGGTGTTTTTTGGGGGATATTTTGGTAAATGAATTGATTTGTTGATAGTGATAGGAACTTGTTTAACCGAGAGTGATGGTGATATTTTGTTGTTGTTAATGAAGAGGCGATACAAATTATAGATCTATTTCCCGGGGACCAAAGCTGATTTGCACCAATACGACAGATGGGTAGGGTGAAGGAGACGAAACAATCCCCTTATGCAGGTCTTATACCTGACGGCCGTAGTCACTATATCAAGGTCACATAGTGGGTTTCTGATTGCATCCGAAGGAATTAGAGGGAAGATAGATGTGAGAGATAAATAATCAACCATAGTTGATTATTGCCATATCTGGCTATCAAAGATATGCCCGGTGTGTGGTTGATTGTACACACTAATTTCTGGGTCCAGGTAGAAAATCATGAATAACCTGCACCCATGGGAATATATATGGAATACAGCAGAAGGAAACTCAGAGAATCTAGATACAAATCACCCGGCGCTTTGATACCTCTGGCCATGTCGTATTCTTCTCGGTGAGACTATCTCGTTTGCAGGGCATTCAGTGGCGAAGAATACTGATATTGCAACTTTTCAATTATGAATGACGCTACCCACGGATTCGCAAGTATAGGCGATATTGCTTATGAGCGCCCAGGTCAAAGTGTTTTGTTCAGCACAAAGATCAACCCTCTTTCCCTGATAACAACAACTTGCCTCAGCTTTGTCCGACTAATTGCTTGTGCATTTTCCTGGGGGCTGGAGACCAGGCTTTGACCTAGCGTTTGAGGGCCAAGAGCAAACTTTGTAGCATCACTTTGATGCTCCAGGCCTTTGAGTGCTTGCGCAAACGAGGGGTTGAAGCGGCAAGTTGCTGACACTTGTGGTTGTATTCACGGAGACAATATGGAGAGCGAGAAATGGACAGTGCTGAAGATACATGCACAGCCAAAGTAGTAGGTGGTTTTTACCCAAGGCTGGGGAAGGGCAACGCTGTGCATAAACCTTAGGCTGGGAAGGAGCAAGGAGGTGCGAGGGCTTGTGTTAGGGATATAAGTAAGTTCTTGCATGTATTGGTGGTTATGGTGCTATAGTCAAGGAATCACGGGACCAATGGGCGATCTTTTAGTTTGCGCAAAACATGACATGGCATGGACATTAGTAGAGATGAGTTGGGAATTTATGTTGTCATCATTGAGGTAGGCTAGGGATAATTGTGTAAATATCGGCCTCACGATATATAGAAAAAAAAAATGAGAGAAATATATTGAATGTGAGGTTAACTACAGATACTCTATAGACTTACTGCACCTCCGTGCAGACCAGTGAACCAGGGCTGCTAGCCTCGATCTTGACGCTGACCTTGGTGTGTACGAATATGATATTGTTTGTTTTGTTTCAAAATTGTTTATCTTAGTTACTTTGTAGCTCGAATCTAATTTCTAGGGTGTCATGACGATCAAACTCGCGAAAGTCAAATCCGAGTCCATCCATTTTACTTTCAGGTTATGGCCATTTATGCGATTGAGGGTATTTCTGGTGATAAGAGCACTCGCTTATTCTATATTCCTTATGCTTATCATCATGCGATATTATGAATTCTACAAGATTTTTTCGGTTTTTTTTTTTTTTTATAAAAAAAACGAAGCTGTTCAGATTCAGGCCTTAAAGCTGTCAACATAGCTATTGCTGCGTCGTCATCAGTCCTTAGTCCTCAGTTCTCGTTTGGGCAAGCGAAGATCCGTGGCGTTTTCTTGTCTGGTGATTCTCCATCACCTGAAATCCTCCATTATCGCTATTTAGCGACGTCATTCTGCAGTTCCTGGCGTTCCTGTCCGCTTCGTAAAAAAAAAAAAAAAAAGAGAAAAAAACCGCCACATTTAATTTAATTGCCGCCCACAAGCAGGATGATCACCAGAATTCCCCCAACATTCCACATATGGTAATCCTTACTATAAACCCCACATAACAATCGCCAAGTCCCGCAGCGTGGACCCGCCATTATTAGATGATTGGGGGTCGGGCGCCCTGGGGAAACCGCTACAGTTGAGTCAATGTGGTGGGGACGGGCCTCCAATAGTTGATGGGGGGTTTTTATGGGGCCCTGATGATGCTCATCGTTAATCGTGATTCCGTAACTGTGGCATTTCCCCGCAAATTAACCCACTGCTGCACATAATATGCACATTTCAAGAACTGGTATCCACAAGACGAACGGCTTCGTTTGGAAGAAAGTGGAGAACTGCATGCTATCTATCAGGATATCGTAATATGACTACATGCTATATATGAGCTCCGAGATAGGTCATGGTTTCAACGGCGCGATCCGTGTCAATAGAGATAACTGATGACGGATGGACATGGCCAAGTGCGGGGACGTGTCAGTTGATACACAACCCATTGATTGAGCACATGGAGTCATAAGACGACAAGAATGCAAGAATGCAAAACTATTTGAATATACGCTTGGACCTTTGACGTGAGGTTAACTGTAGTATGTGAAGCCTGTAGTTCAGCCAAGGTAATCGTGCATCTAGTATTGCCCAGCACTGACCTTGGCTCCGGGGAAACTTCTGAGACATCGACAACCGAGAGTCTTGATAACCTGGTGTCGTGACTTTTTCATGTCCAATATCTTGGTGCCCTTCGGAGGATTCGCTGGTACTCATTCGTACTCCTTACCTCTCAGGGAGCGAACAACACGCGACACATTGTAGACCGCACGAGTTTACTGGGGCTACACTAGTTTAGGACTTTACGACAAGAAGCAATATGCTTAATCATGGCTTCATCTTTCACCGTCGCACACCGCTATATGTCTACCGATGAAGACAATAGACTCCTGGCGTTCCATTCCATTCTTATAGTCAAAATGCCAAATCTAGGCCAGTCGTGGGAAAAGTACGCATTGATTTTGTTAGTCCATATGTGTGACCTATGAATCTGTAAAGGCGGGCTTCTCGCTTGTAACTTTGCGACGGGAGATTCTGAATATTCTGGGTATTCTTGCTCTGTACTTAATTGTGAATGCATCCTTGATAATTTCTGGATGGGCACTATCGCGAGGTTGAATATACACTGTGTGCACTGAACTGATACACAGACAAGTATAATATACTTGACACATCATCCAGCAGCACAGCCTTTTCTTCGTAGCTGTGGTCTATTGGACTTCCCCTATGATGTACTCTCTACCAATCTACACCCTCATAACTACGCTTGAGTTGTATCATCCAACACACCAACACACCACATATATGCTTGCCACCCTCCACAGCTAGGCACATAATCCGGCATTTTGTAGGAGTGAAAGGAGTTTCAGCACACCATCCCACGGCCCTTAGCATACGGCTTGCATATGCATGGCATGACCAGACCCCCTTTGATGCACCATCGTAGCGCCCATAGCCCACCGCACTTGGCTATTCTAAAAAGACACACCCGAAGTTACGTCCCGTCCTATGGACCCACCCACAACAACAACTCAAGTTCCCTCCTGTTTCCAATTGATCCAATTGATGGAATACCCAAGCAAACTGCCTCGTGTCTGTCTATACCCGTGTCATGTCGTACTTGGCCACCTAGACGACGGTATCTGGGTCGCCATTATACACGAGGTTGCCCCAAGGGAAGTGTTCTGCTATCGAAAGTCTTTCTCACGAAACCTCCGCTTGAGTTTGCCATTCGCCTCGCCTGTTGGGGTCGCATTGAAACTAGCCCGGCGGTTGGGCAACATGCATGTATGTACGTAAAAGCAGGATGGACTACTGCAGGAATCGAAGCAACGATATGTTATGAGGGCATGCTCGGGTATAGTGAAGTTTGACATGGAAGGAGAGATCCGCGATGAACAGTAATGCCATTTCCCGTTCTTAGGCTAAACGCAAGGACTAAATTATAAGTGACATACACATGGCGTGATGGATGAATTTCCCTCCCATCATGTCTCACCGCTTCGAAGAGACAACCAATGAAGGGTGTCTTGAGATGCAGCAACATTCGAGCGTGGAACAGGCGGAAGCTGGGCTAACATCAAGCATACAATAGTGGCAATGGATTGAGTGGGATTATGTCAAGTGACTGGAAAATATGACAACTTGAGGCTTCATCTTGGATCAAGATTAATGTTCGTATACACAACAATCCCCAAAAAATAATTGTGACGTAATAAAAGCGAAGCTTCATGATATGACTATTAGGTTTAATAAAAACTACAACATAGGTGTGACAATAGCAACCCTAATTAGAGCATGGATGAACTTCGGTTGTGTAACCCTGAGACTCAACACCATGAGAGAACTCAAGGTCGTGATGTTGAACTAATCCCAATATCAAACAAGTTTTAGTACTCGTATCCCTATAGTGGAAGACTGAAACTAAACCTTGCAGATATCCCTTTGGATAACAACATAGTATTTCTTCGAATCAGCTTTAGTCCCTTGAGTTTGCTCCTTTCCCCATTCCATTCATTCTCACAATGGCTACCCCCGCTTTGTCGCCCGTAAAAATTGTACTTCTTGATATCGGTAAGAGACTCCCGTTTGGTCAACTTGGAATGCTTCAATACGGCCTTTTCCGAGAAATTGGGCTATAATGTACTAGCGATGACATGATCCATCTACATTCCAATAGTCTGATACATCCAACCTGTCTACAGGATGCTGAAAACTTGATTGGAGTTCGTGAGACTGGACTCGGCTATACATTGGAGTATATTCATTAATAAACTGAATACTGACATTTTCTAGAGGGTACCGTCTGCCCCATTTCCTTCGTAAAGGATGTTCTCGTAAGTAACACTATTTTCGGCTAGCCAAATGCCACCTGCACCCCACCGCACCCGATAGTCACCACCGATTCCGTGGGCTGTGATTCTGTTGTGGATCTGTCGTGGGATGTAGAGAATATATTAACCCAATGTGCGATTATCACAAGGCTTTTCCAGACTAACACAATAACTCAGTTCCCCTACTGCCATGACATCCTGACCAAGAACATCGACCAACTTTGGGAGAACCCTGCCTTCGTTTCCTACAAGGAAGCTTTCCCCTCTGATGCCCAGGTCTCTAAAGAGGCATTCTCTACCCATGCCGTTGACCTGATTAATCGTGATGTTAAGATTGCCTACCTGAAGAATCTCCAGGGATACCTGTGGAAATCTGGATACGAACGCGGCGACTTCACTGCCCCTCTTTTCCCCGATGTCCCCGGCGCCATTGCTCGGTGGCGTGCCGCGGATATTCGTGTCATGATTTACTCATCCGGGTCTGTTCCTGCGCAAAAGCTGTTCTTTAAATACACGGATGCGACACCGTCGGACCAGTCTGGAAACATTGCCGACTGGTTTGACACGGTGAATGCGGGACTGAAGCAGGAAAAGAGTAGCTACGAGAAGATTGCAGAGAAGTATGAGGGGGAGGCAAAAGTGGGAGAGTGGCTGTTCTTGAGTGATAATTTGAGAGAGGTAGAGGCAGCGAGGGCGGCAGGTATGCAGAGTTTGCCGGTTATGAGACCGGGGAACCATGAGCTACCAGAAGGTGACGCATTGGCGGCGGAGGTGATTTACGACTTTGAAAAGTTGGAACTTGTGAAGGCTTAAACCAGGAGAGAAACGTAGGTAGATGAACGAGAATTCGACTTGAGCTGGAGGGATTAATGAACCAAAGTTGTATGATGACGTGGAAGTATATTAAGACGTATGGGCTAGATTGGGCCATTCTGCAGATAGTTGTCGTGAAGCTGACAATCCTTCATTTGCAAGGACTGTATTTACCGGCAGTACCATAGGATCTCGGCATCTGGAATTCGGGTGTTCATCCTAGCGCTATCGCTTCAGTGTGCGTTGTTCATGGCGTCATAAGAGACAACTCAAGCCTTGAGCCGATGGATCCTTCAACAGGTTCTAGGGATTTGCCAAGTCACCACGACGATCCCAACTTATTCACCATTCGGACACGAGCAGCCTCGCGGAAACAACGGGCCCATAGGTGTTCGAATGATGGAGCCGAACACGCTTATGTGAGCAATTCCACGTGTGGTAATATCCAGAGAGTAGTTTGTTATAGCTGTCATTCGGGAGATGTAAGTGATATGCGGGCTGATAAGCATGGCGACCTAATGACTGTATTCGGGTGTCGTCGGGTTATTATGACTTAAGAGAGCCAAATTGGCCAGGATAATCATAAAGGATACTTGGGTGCTACCCTAGTACATGTGACCTGCATGAGATATCATATTATGGTTTCCAGTAAATTTTAACAAAGGATATAGACATATGTGACTGTGCCGTGTATTATGGTGATATGTCCAATCTATATTCGGTGAACCGTCTGCCCATGACTACATGTTGTTGCTTTGGACGACAACAGAGGGGTACAGGATCATTCAATTTGAAGATTGAGCATTAGACCGCGGCTATCTCCGTATAACTACTAACCAATCAGACGTGGAGTGTTCTTTGTAACCATGGCTTTAATTTCACTTGAATATCCAAATATTGATCATGTAGTGGCGCAAACCGCGATTACGTGATCATTTTCGAGCTCAATTATTGCGAGGTACGGGATTAATAAGACCACACAGATGCTACAATTTGACTGAGGGCATGTGTCCCGATATCAACAATGTTTAATATTACTTGAAACAAGAGGTGGTGGGATCATTACTAAATAAATTAGAGATACGTGGAATTGAGACAACCATAAACGTCATGCTATAGGGAAAGATAGGAAAGAAAGATGGAATAGGATAAGAGGGGGAAAAGTCTGATATAGACAGAAGCGAATGGCCTTTGGTGATATGTATTATTTCTTGGGGCGCTGTAACACAATGCTGAAGTTGTTCCGACCACCACCCGGATTGAGCTCCTCTTTCCGGAATATAGCCGCGGATGGCTTCAACGAAGTTCGCTTCCACAACTGATAGACAAGCTTGTTGGTTTTCTTCTCCTCTAACCGAGAAAAGCCTAGTGCTGTCATTATATCAAGAAGACGCTGATCAGTGCAGTATCGTGAGTTGTCGACACAGCTCCGAGGTAACACAAGAAACAAAACTGGGAGTTTACCCTTACAACTGGCTTGACAATTAATAGAAGGGTCGCGGAGGAAGGACAGGACACGGCGGAGCATCTCACCGCGACCAGCAGGTTCCGGAACAAAATTGACAACAAGACTAAGTGAGAGAACATCAAACCGATCGTGATTTGTTTGTGGCAGGGGCCGCTCCATAAAGTCCTGTTGGATAATCCCAGGCTCCTGGCTGTTGAGGTCGATCCACGTCATATCAAAGCAATCGCTCTTAGAGCAGAAGTTTTGCGTGCTTAAAGCACCAACTTCAAGCATTCGTAACTTGTTCTCTCCTTTAAGCTTGTTTTCCTTTTTATCAAGCCCGAGCCATTGTAATAATATCACGGAGGAATCACCGCCTCTATCCTTGCTTTGTCCTTGAAGACTGGCCTTTTGGTATAAGTCAATGCCACCAATCGCTTGTATTTCGGCCTCAAGAGCAGCAGCTTTCGCTTTATCGCCTCTTTTTAAAGCTAAAACGCGGGCCTTTTCAAGCTGATGGTGTTTGTTTATCACAGTCCGAGATGATTTACGGGTGAGGATGGTGGCAGTCTGGGGTTTCAATACAGGAGGCCGGCCATTGCGCAAACTGATGCGCTTATCTTTGCCCATGATGAGAGTTGAGTAACAGGAATGGAATCAATAAAACAGAAAGAAACAAAAATGGGTATCAATAAAGAGTTTATATTGGCCTGGCCTCGCCAACACCAAGTCACTCATGTAGTAAGCATGCCGTTGAGATGCTCACGTCGCACATGCACGGTACCTAGTAACTTTTTAGTGGATTCCTTATCGATAATATCGATAATAGCCCAACCGGGGTCATGATAGTCGCACGTGATCATTCCACTACCAATGATGTGATTGGTTAAAGTAAGCCCTAAACTTTGACCCCACAAGAAATCCACTAAATTCTAACGTGGGTGCCGAAATATATCGAAAAAAAAAATGATTTTGTAATTTTCGTCTGCTTTCTTCAGTTAACCAGTTTTGCCAACGACGACAAACCAACCGACGCAATGGCCCCCAAGAACACCAAGGGTATGTGATGACTTTATCGCCAGTCTAGCTTCAACGGAGAACCTTGCGCTTCACAGCCAAGTCGTTGAGTTGCTATCGCCGTCCGTCGAACTCCTCTCTTCGCCATCTCGCGCCCTCGAATTTTACCCGACTCTGAAAATGATCGAACATTCACCGAGATGATCCGCTTGTAACTGGTTGAAAATACTGGACAACGGCTATACCGAATTGTAGGAGAGTGAAGACTGGGAGGACTGAGAACGTTGCCATTGATGTGGTAATAGCATTGATGGGTCCATCGTTCTGGTCTGTAGCCCATAATCCCAGGCTTCACTAGACAACTGGCCCCCAAGCATCAAGCAGCAGCAGACTTTGCGAGTTCTTTTTGATAAGAGCGATTGCTGATGTTTCTTTAACTTTTAGCTACCAAGGGTACCAAGCAGGCCAACGCCGCCGCCAAGGCCGCCCTCAAGGGCGTTAACTCCCACAAGGTCAAGAAGGCTCGCTTCAGCACCATCTTCCACCGCCCCAAGACTCTGGAGGTTTCCCGTGCCCCCAAGTACCCCCGCAAGTCGATCCCCCACGCCGTTCGCCTGGATGAGCACAAGATCATTGTTCACCCCCTGAACACCGAGTCTGCCATGAAGAAGATTGAGGAGAACAACACTCTCGTCTTCATCGTCAACATCAAGGCCAACAAGGCCCAGATCAAGCAGGCCCTGAAGAAGCTCTACGACATCGACACCGTCAAGATCAACACCCTGATCCGGTATGTTTTCTCCTCTTACATGTCTTGACAATGATTCAAATACTGACAATCCTTATCATAGCCCTGACGGCTCCAAGAAGGCCTACGCCCGCCTTACCCCCGATGTCGATGCCCTCGACATTGCTGCTACCAAGCTCGCCCTCGTTTAAGCGTTGGCTTTTGAAAAAAGGTGGTTTGCTCTAGGGAAACTGGAAGATAAAAAAAATACCAAAAATCTTTCTGTTCTTGGAAAAAAAAGTGTTTTGTTTTTACGGCATTAGGAACTTGATGACGATACATCATAGAACGGCTCGCTTCATGACTTTAGCGATGCTCTCTGTTCTGGGAATTTGCATTTATTGGGGTATTGGCGCACTTGGCAATGGGATATAGGACTTTTTTCTCTTTCATGGCTTGATGTTCCTTACTTGACCTCGTGATTGATATAAAGCCTACAATTGCTTGCCTCTATGATGTATCTAATTCTTCCTGACCATTTGTGTATTATGTGTATTGTGTGTATTGTAATGTTGATCTGTATGCACGAACTCTCATATATCTGTGTTGTCATCCAGATATAGCCCATGTTGCAGTCCCGTACCGTATATAAAGAATATTTCAATTCTGAGTGAATAAATAATAATACATGATTGCAATGTGCAACCTAGGATATACCCCATCTAAAGACATATCGTACACGACATCCACGTCCGACCATCACCAACTATCACCAAAATCACACCATGTAATCTGCAAATATTTCACATTCATAACCCTTTCCAGCGTTGGCCCATTTACCGACTGTTCTGAAGGTGCTTGTAGGTCAGCATGTTCAGATCAAAGAACCGCTGGACACAGTTGGTCAAGCAGGTCTCTTCAGCACGATCTAGAGTGTTGCTCTTGATAGGAGCAGTAATGCACTTCTTCCAGCACATGTCGTTGATGTTGTGGGTGGCTATTAATATTGTTAGAATCTGCTTGATTTATCAAAATCTGGCGGTCATGTAGATAGCTGAAAAAAGCCATAGCTGGTTTATAGTGATGTTCATCCGCAATCTTCGATGTACTCACAAGCCTGGATAGTGGCCTTCTGGTTCTCTGCATCCAAGAAGCGGCGCAACTCTTCCTTATCAGAGTCGTTCAGCTTGGCAATATCGGCGCTATCGATCTTTGACATTTTGAATATGAGGAGGTGATGGTTCGTAAGACTGGAATGAAGAGAAGTGAGCAGTCAATAAGATATGATCTGAGCCTGCTATCTTTTGGTGATAATTCGATGGAGGTTGACCCACTTGTTCAAAAATTTCAATAGCGCTTATGGCGGTTATTAGTAAGCATGTTCGTGGTCGTGTGGGAGTTAAGCGCCAGACAGCTGTCATATTGAAGTCACGAAGATCAAGAGTATACAAATAACAGATGAGATAGATAGTAAAAAATAAATTAGAAAAGAAATCTATAACCAAATACAAAGACTGACAACCCAAAAACTCCAAGATTATGGAATACGTCACCAGCTGCCCAACTGGGTATTAAATGAAGCAATTAATGCCCCGAAATGAGATCGGGACACAAGATAATATCAAAGCTTGATTCGTAACGACCCACTGACAGACATGATTGAGGTAATACAAGTAAAAACAGAAAGATTATAGATATAAACAAAAGACCCATCCATAGTTTATAAAAACAGCCATACTTTATTTTTTGTGTACGAGAAAGGCCAACTTTAGACGACCACAGTTTTAGATGTAGTGCAGACGACGAGCCCAGCTAACCATAATAACTGATATGACAACCATGAACCCCATAATCCCAAAGAAAGGCCCAAGGTTTTGAACGTTCCGCCACGGCACTTCTACGTTCATACCAAACATACCCGAAACCAAGTTCAGCGGCACGAGGATAGAAGCGAGGAAAGTGATCTTGCTTAGTGCCTCATTGGTAGCAGTACCCTGAGAAATACTGCTGACAGTCAGCTGCGTCAGGTACGAGTGGTGAACCCGAGAGAGCATCTTTTCGAAATGAGTCAAGTTGCCGGCCATAGTGAGGACATGGTCCTGGATGTCACCGAGGTACATGCCAATGTCCATGCGGGGGGTAACTCTGTAGTTCTCATTGCAGCGCTTGGTAAACCCCTTCAGAACGTCGGCCTTGCCACCGAGCAGACGAGTTAGGGCAGTGACGTTACGTCTAGTATTACCGACATCCTTCAGGAAGCCACTCGAGTCTTCTTCGCGAATGATGAAGACGGAATCTTCCAGGCTGTCGACAATCTGCTCAATCTTGCGGATAATGGGGCCGTAAGAATCGACAATATCGTCAATGAGAGCGTAGCAGATCCAGTCACTGCTAAGAGCAACAAAGTCCTTGAGACGCCCAATGCGGACTCTAACGTGAGCAGCGTGGTCATTGGGCGAGAAACTGAAGCTCAGAGTCCCCTCACGGAACACAATGGCGTATATGTTCAAAGGCTCGTACTCCTCAACACCCTCCTCATCATAGACAACGTTAAACGACTTGAACGAAAGGAAGTAGTACGCGGGGAAAAGCTCAATCTTCTCACGAGTCTCCTGAGTGATGATATCTTCAAGCGTCAAAGGGTGAACACCAAAAGCCCGGCAGAGAACAGTCAGTTCATCCTTAGTGGGGTTGCTAATGTTTAACCACCAAACTCCATTTTCATCATCGGAGCTAATGTCAAACAGGGTACTAACAGGTTCCCAGGGCATCAGCACATCGCACATCTCAGTAGCGTGAATGGTAGATTCCCAGCTGGAGGAGAAGAAATTGATGCGAGCCTCCGTAGATGAAGATACTATATTGTTATTGTTGCCGATGGAATGGTTCCCATTAGCGGTCTGTCTGGTCTGCTCAGAGGGATGGGATCCAATGGGCTTTTCATTGGGAGAGTCAGACGAGAGAGAGTCATCGATGGATGCATCAACATGCGTAGGTTCTTCGGCAGAATTAATCTCGTGGAGTAGGTTGGTACTCTCTTCGGCCTGACGAAGTTCCCGCTCCTCACGCTCATCGCGTTGCTCCTGCATGAAAGCTTCTAGCAACTCAAAATCAATATGAAGCTCTCCCTTGTTAGCCGCAGAATTCCCCATCTCCTCAGTGACATCAGGAATGTCATCGCTAGAAGAGCCCTCCTCGTTGATGCGAGGACGAAGGCTGCGAACGCTCCGACGGCTAGTGTTGCTAAGCTGGCTCAGAATACTGCGCTGGCTCTTGACACTACGCTGGCTCTTGTGACTCTTGTAGCTACGGGTGCTACGAGCACCAACAGAACTGCGACGACCAAGGTCAGTATCATCCTCCATATGAGGACGAGACTGCTCAGACACCGAAGGTCCACGCTCACGACGGCGGGCCTGGGCAAAGGCCTTTACCGAGTTAGGAGGCGAGTGTGACTTCGCAGACTCCATAGTTAGGCGACGGACGCGGCGTGAAGGCGAAATCCCGGAAACAGATTCAGCATCGGTTTCGTTGTCGCTAATAGCGTTTTCATAAGCAGGGCGCGGGCCATCAACTCCAGCTTCAATTTCTGCTTCAAGTTCGAGGTTGCGGGAGGCATACAGGGTATCAAAAGTCCCGCGGCGGCCACGGTCATGATGGCGCGGGGGCATGGGCGAGAGATGACGGTGGTCATCAAGCTCCGGGATGGCGGGATTGGCCCGATTGGGGCTGTCGGGAGAGTCTCCAAACTCAGACATTGTAGCGATACTATGGAATATAGGAAGAGGGCTATGTAATATCTAGCAGACAAGAGAGGCAGGCGCTTGCGATGTAGTATATGAGATAGAAAACACCCTGGGATTTCCCAGTTCAATATATAAGGACTCTCTTTCAGTGAAGTCCTGCGCGACGCCTGTATCGCGCAGGCGATAAGGCGGAGACGTTGAAGATAGCAGTAGTCCAAGGCTAAAGCCAAGGAATCACAGCTCTGAAAAAAATAGATACAACAAGACTTCGAGAGCCTTGGAAAGGGCAGAGGGGAAGGGGCTAAGGCCCTGTGATATGTCGGTGATGCGAATCGAAGGATCGAGTTGAAGGTCCTTATGGAGGCTTCTTGTTCACGCCGCTGTAGACCCAGAAGCCAGGATCGCAGCGGGGAGTCGCGAACGTAATAGTAGCCAGAGTGAATATCGCCAACCTAAGTGGTGGCGTAGAGTAGTTATGTAGAGGATATCCGGGTCGCGCGGCGGCGGGGTGAAGCTGGGAGGCGCGCGGGGGATGGATATGATGTAGGTGAAATAATCGATTCTTTTTGTGGGAATTAGCACAGGGTTCTGTTGGGTATTCGAGATTTTGATTTGGTAGTCTCAAGGCAACAATCAATTGTTGGTTAGTTGGTAGCGGTGTGGATGGGAGATGGCAAGTCGAAAACTTGATGTTTTGCGCAATGACGTGGGTATTCTTGGTATTTAAGAAGGGGCCAATGATCAGTCAAATGCGGGCGGGCACCCCAGTGACTAGAAAATACCTCCAACCCGCAGTTCCAAAATGGCAAAATCTTTTTTTTTTTTTTTTTCCTTGGGCCCACCAATTAACATCAGAGCAATCCTCCTATAACTAGGTATGTCAGGGGAAATCGCGGCCTCCCTATTGTTTGCCCGTATCTTTTAGGCCTATACTCTCTATCTCACCAGTCATTCCGCTACGATTTTATTATCTCTCGGCACAGAGTTGCACAGAGTTGTACAGGTGATCGCGGAGACTCGACTCTCCGCCGTGCTATGCTTTGCAGTTCAACATTTGTATTTGGGTCATCCACAGGTATTGTCAGTCGAAAAGGGACTCCATAAGATTTTACTGGTCGTTAAACCATGTGCCGACGGCCCGACATGCAAAGAAACAGATCTCACTGACAATCATTTTGCGTACTGATCCGACAAAATATCACATTAAGAACCCATATGGATGGTAAAAGTCCCACGTGATAATCACAAATATTGGCTAATCGTGTTGATCGTTTATTATACTTCCGCTCTACAAGGCAGCCATTTTAGGGTTCTCCCGCCAAAACCTTAAATAGGTAATCCGCTAGGTCAAAAGTACTCGGTCGTCTCATTCTACGACCACGCGATAACCACACAAGACGCATGCTGATCTGTTGGGTTTCTATTGGTCCAGACTCCGCTGCCAGCTATCTTTGGGATAGCCAATAACTTGGTAGTAGCTTGTGTCTAAATCTCCGGCACATGATTGGCCCAGTATATGTGCCCCTTGCGGATGGAGGCTCTTTCCTCTCCAAGATAACAAACTATATGTACTTATTGCCAGAATGGCGGGCCTCAGATAGAATGTGGCAATATACAATGTTAATAGGAATGTAACAAATTTCTGTGTTGAGGAAGTATAATCACCAATGGCTTGTTCTGGTGTACAATCCGGGTCCATTCGAGAGAAGAGATCGGGGGGGTTTTTCTTTTTTTTCTTTTTTTAAAAAAGAAAAAAAGAAAATACTACCTCAAAATTTCTAGCTCCTCTCTGTGCCAATTTGCATGCAGGGCTGGCAGACCTTTGATGCCACTCTCTGAGTAACGAACACGGAATTCGGCACCTCCAACATCGGCATACCCGATCATGAAATTATATAATGAAAAACTGAAAACACCTCAATTGTATGTACTATGCAACCAGCTACTGCGCCTAACGGCAGACTACGATAAATGAAACCCGATAAAGAATAAAAGAAAAAATCAATCCAAGAAAATATCCCAACAAGCCAGCCCACCCAACCATTTGTTTTTTGTGTATGCCCAGGCCGTCCCAACGACTCCTAATCAAGCCCGTTTTGCTAAATGTCCTGGGACTCCGAGCCTGTGCTCTCATCTCCCTTATCTCCTCCTCTTCACTTGCGTGATCGACCATCATCTTGTACTGTGGGTCGTGATGTTGACGTCACACAAGATACATGCTGCCTCCATACTTGATAGACAATTTCTTGTTTACCAGGCCTCGAGGTTGGTCAGGATGCAACCCTCGCCCGTGCGGGCAACAAGTTTACCAATGCGGTGAACCTTCTGGCCCGCGGCGGCAAGCTCAGCCTGGGCGGCATCAGCCTTGGAGGCGTCAACAGCCAAGATCATACCAAGGCCGTTATTGAAAGTGCGGCACATTTCAACAGCGGGGACGTTGCCAGTCTCGCGAAGCCACTTGAAGACGGCGGGACGCTCCCAGGTCTTCAAGTCAATATCAGCAGCAAGATGAGCGGGGAGCATGCGGGGAACATTCTCCTGGAGGCCACCACCGGTGATGTGAGCAGCACCCTTGACAAGATCCTGGGCGAAAACCTTCAAAAGAGGCTTGACGTAAAGGCGGGTGGGGGTCAGAAGGACCTCACCAATGCTCTTAGTAGGCTCCCAGGGGCAGGCATCAGTGTAGGACAGGCCAGCGGCATCAGTAACAACCTTGCGGACCAAGGAGTAACCGTTGGAGTGGACGCCGCTAGACTCAAGACCCAGCAGAACATCACCCTCTTTCATCTCGTCGAGCTTGGGAAGGCGGCGCTCAGCAGTGACAACACCGATAGCAGCACCGGCAGCGTCATAGTCTTCCTCCTGGTACATGCCAGGCATCTCGGCGGTCTCACCACCAATCAGGGCACACCCTGATTCTCTGCAACCGGCAGCAACACCCTCAACGAAGGCAGTGGCCGAAGCCTGGTCCAACTTGCTGCAGCCGTAGTAGTCAAGGAACATCAAAGGCTCAGCACCCTGAACGACCAAATCATTGACGTTCATGGCAACCAAATCGATACCAACGGTGTCATGCTTGCCAATAGCCTGGGCAATCATGAGCTTGGTACCAACACCATCGATAGCACCAACAAGAATAGGAGCACCAGGGTAGCCAGCACGGTTGAGGTCGAGTTCGCCGCCGAAGCCGCCGATCTCAGCGTCAGCACCGGGGCGCTTGGTGGAGCGGACAGCAGCCTTGATGCGCTCAACGAAGTCGTTACCGCCGTCAATACTGACACCAGCCTGAGCATAAGTCATCTCAGCCTGGACCTTCTTCTTGAAGGCGCGGTGGGCAATATCCTTGCGGTAGTACATGCCATCAAAGTTAATGAGCTTAACGCCCTCGTACGCCTTGGCGACAGCAGCCTCAAGAGATTCAGCGGTGGCATTAGCAGCAATGACACGACCACCGGCCGTCTTCAGCTGGGTGCCATCCAGAGCGGTGCCAGCGTGGAAAATGGTTGTGCCCTCCGAAGTGGGCTGGACGGTCATGGGAGTGCCCTTGGCGTATGAGCCAGGGTAACCACCAGCTGCAGTGACAACAGTTGCAGAGTATTTGTTATCAATCTTGAAGTCGACAGCGTCGAGATAGCCGCCAGTGCAGGCAAGCATAACCTCAGCGAGATCAGTATCAGCGGACAGCAGGGGAAGGACAGTCTGGGTCTCAGGGTCACCGAAGCGAACGTTGTATTCGAGGACCTTGGGGCCCTTAGGGGTGATCATCAGACCAGTAAACAGAACACCAACAAAACGGGCTCTCTCTTGGCGCAGACCGCGAATAGTAGGAGCCAGAATCTCCTTGTCAACGATGTCGAGAAGGGACTTAGTAGCAATATTAGTGGGGGCGTAGCAGCCCATACCGCCGGTGTTGGGGCCCTGATCTCCATCAAAGATTCTCTTGTGGTCTTGAGCAGCAGGGAGAGACTTGAAAGTATAACCGTCAGAGAAGGTAAGAATAGAAAGCTCATCACCGGTCAGGAACTCCTCGATAACAACCTCGTCACCAGCGTCACCGAAGGCACGATCAATCATGATCTCCCTGATCGCGGCTCTAGCCTCCTCCTTGGTAGTAGGAATGATGACACCCTTACCAGCGGCAAGGCCAGTAGCTTTGATGACGACATCATGGTTAATGCTGTCGATGTAAGCCAGGGCCTCATCGGCTTTGCTGAAGTTCTTGTAGGCGGCGGTCGGGATGTTGTGACGGGCCATGAAATCCTTGGAGAAAGTCTTGCTGCCCTCCATGGCAGCGGCTTCCTTTGAGGGGCCAAAGACGGGAATACCAGCTAGGCGGAAAGGCTCTTCGATACCGGCGACAAGCGGGGCCTCGGGGCCAGGGACGACAAGACCAATGTTCTCCTTCTTGGCAAAGGCGACAAGACCGGCAAAGTCATCAGCAGAAACAGAGGTGACGTTGGAGGTCTTAGGGCAAGTGGCGGTACCACCATTGCCTGGGCAAGCAAAGATAGCCTCGACCTGAGGAGACTGGCTCAGCTTCCAGGCAATGGCGTGCTCACGGCCACCGTTGCCAACCAGAAGGACGCGAAGAGACATGGTCGATATGTGAATGTGTTGGTGGTATCAAATGAAGATGATATCAAAGATAAAAGAATAAGGAACCCAGTGACGAGGTTCTTACGGCTTTGGACTCGATAGCTCTTCGGTGATGAAGCCTAGCAAGCTGTCAAGTCGAAGCAAAAGAAGAACGGGAAATCAAAGCAGGGAAATGAGAACCAAAATCTGTGGAATATATGAGTCTATCAATGTACGATCCGCCCGATGAGTAAATCCACGGACCCAGAATTAATTGAAGCGACCGCGGGCGTTACTGTCTTTCGGGAGGAAAATTTGACTTTCCGCTGACGGCGGCGAGCTAAGACACTACCCAAACCTGGAAGGAAGGAATTTTTCATAGCATGAAATTTACTACCTGCTAATCTGACCAATGATATGTCCTGACTAACATTGATCTTTCCCTTTTTGCGGATTTGGTCATGGATTTGCTTTTAAGAACCGGAGCGATCGATTAAGCCTTGAGTGGAGCAGCCGATGTCTTCCGTAGTCTTGATTTGCACTGCGTAGTCAAGTTACATATCAAGAATGGTGGCATTTATCCGTGAGCCTACCCCATATCTTTAAAATAAACCAATATTCATCTAGAAAGTCAAGCCTATATACTATACTGGTAACTGTTCTAAACAAATCAGTATCTACGAGCGTGATCTCATCATCATTAATTCTTGGCGAAGGAAGCCATAATGCTTGCATTAAGTGCTTTTGCAAAAAAAAAAAAATCTGACCCCCTCCAGTGCGACAACCGCTAATATTGGCGGGGTAAATCCACCCGCATCTACTCTACTTTGTTTATCAGAACATGACTGTGGGACGTAAGTGGCTACATAATTAGCCGTACTATAGCTCGATTGGCTAGTCATATTTATATACAAATTTATCTAAAAGAAAAGAAAAGATCACAAAATACAGACAGCCATGAACATGATGAGCCTACTTTTACATAACTAAGCGTTGCACCTATAATTTCAGTGATGAGCAGCATGCAAGCTCTTCCCATAACCCTGCCTATATAAAGTCACGTGTATATAATAATATATGTGGGTTCAAGTCAAGGAGAGCAAGGGCCTTGGGTTGGTTGCAAGCAGGGGTCCTCTAGACCAGTGATTGAGAAGTTGACAAGGCTACATTATTCTACCATTGGAGCAATGTGGCTCTGGTTCATCAAAGTAGCTTGAGATTCAAAGGATCCACAACTGCCTCACAACAGCAACTGAGGTCTTCTTGATGGTCTTGTCGTGACCCTCCTCTTAGCGAATATCATTCACTCATTGCGGAACTGAGCTCTATAGATCTGGCTTGTTTATCTTTGCTTTACGACATTCTACTACTATAAATATTCATATATACACAGAACACCATGGCCGAAATTCTCGATTCTGTTCGCGATCTTCTCGAAGGCACAATTGTATGAATTCCTACGCAGGATATGCCCAGCGTTAGCGCGCATTCGCGGGCTAGACCATATCCATTTATTGCGCCAGGCTCACTAACTCATGATTTCTCCGAACAGGATTTCCAGGGTCAATCTCTTGCTGAAGGCATCCAATATTTCAGCATGTCAATTTTTGGTGTACGTATAGCATTCCAGCCAGAGTTTACAACTTCGGCTCATTTGAATAGTAGTAATGCTGCCATAGCAACTGAAACTAACGAATATCGCCGACTACAGATAATCGCATTTGTCTATGGTTATCCTACCCAAGATATTCAAGCTGCGCTCTTCATTCTTCTTGGTGGTCTTGTCGTGACCCTTCTCTTGGTGGTCCCATCATGGCCGTTCTACAATAAGAATCCTGTAAAGTGGTTGCCAGCTGGCTCTGGTATCCCCAACCTCCAGCACGTCATTCTCCCAGAACAATAGCCTATTATCCACGTCAACAGCGTGGAAACAGGCCATGCACATTACCACAGTGTTTGCGATCCATAATGACATTAATATTAATGATTCAATCCATAGTTTCCTCAGCCAGTTGCCGCTTATCAATCCCAAGTCTGTCAACCTGATTCCCTCATGATATTCTCAATCGTAGAGCTCGGCGCTTATGAGATGTCGTCATCAGTACCCAGTGGGGGCAATGGATGGTATGCGGTGTGTATTTGATATGGTCGTGTTCTCGTAGCAGTATCTCAGAATGTCGTGTAAATGGTGACGATTGATGCCAAGCAAAGCGTTTATTTGCCGTATTTCTGGAACTCCCAGTCGCGGTTGTCGAGCGGGCACACCTGTCTGGCCTTGAGCCATCGAGAGATACAATGGAAATGGAAGGCATGCTACACAAGTGAATATCAGTTAATGTCATCAGAATTGGAAGTTGGAGAAAGAAATTGGGTTTACTAACATTGCAAATACCCCATGCTACAGTGCATTCGTCAGTAGTAGAAGTAGCCTGGTTGGCTTGACATTCAATGCCTACGCTTGAGATTAGATACTTTCTATGCGATGGTATGGAGGCGAGGCACATACAAAGGTCCATAATGTGATTCCTGCAGATGGCGCAATTATCAACAACAATATCCCATGCCCATAGAGCAACAGCATGAAGCTATATCCGTCGTTAGCAATAAGACCCGCCAGAGTAACGGTATCCGCAGTGAAGCTGTACCTTCTTGACCTCAAAGTTCTTCTTCTCGTTATCAGGCGCCTTCTGCTCAACAGCCTTAGAGCCACCAGGGGCATCGGTCATATCAACGTCGGCCATGGTGTGAAATCAAGTGAATTAACTGTTGGGTCGGGATGTTGATATAAAAAGGTAACTGATTCAAACACGACGTTAAACAGGAACAAAAGTTAACTTGGGCGCATCGCTCGGATCAAGCTCAAATTGTCACAACAGGTTACCAGACAGCGGCTGCTTATGTGGGGCATATCCAGCGACAACAAGGTCAGAAGAGCGTAGTTGATTGTTAGTAATAAAGATGCAGTTGCAACTGGCTAATAGGGTTAGGGTTTAATCGATCAGCCAATTGAATTGAAACACAGAGTGGCGAATTTGATAAAAGCAGGTAAATTGCATCTACTGATAGGGGAGTTTCTACGATAAAGAATGCCTCTAAATCCCACGAAAAAGTAAACTTATGTCTTGCATTGTTATTTGAAAGAGAATCAAATTTGCTTTCATAGCTTTCTGTGATCGATTATGATATAATAAATCAAAGACGCTCTGACGGTTTCAATGATTATAAGGGATAGCAGTTCAATGGTCTATGCGGTTTGAGGGGAGGCGTGCTGTAACATCAACTGCAAATCACTCATGACACTCTCTTGGGCTGCAACTGCAGTAGTGTTGCCGTCAGGCCAACCATTTCCAGGGGGAGCCTACAAGCGTTAGCGCCATCTTCTACTGTGGTTTGGTGGATTGTCAGCCTGATCCACACCATGCTATAACCGGAAACAGCCATGAAGACCAATACCTTCCTCATGTTGTGCCTTTTTCTTCACTTTAAGCAATTCATAGCAAATTTCCCACCCATCGGATCACGACTGAATTCTTCCCTTCTACACTACACGACCAAAACTACAAAAAAATCACTTTTGCCTAGCGGCCTCTTTTTCTACACCACACCCTGAGCGTCATATCTTCATCATTGATTGATTAATCTGTCATTGTCCCAGAACTCGACTTCTTGTCCACTCCTCAATTCTGTTTGTATTGTGAGCGTGAGTGATTCGAAGAATTCTGGTAGTCATCTCAGATTGAAGATACGCGCCATTTTCCCGTGAGTCTGACCTATATTTAATCTTGGATATCAGATCGCTAGATCTAGTATGGACCATTACGTATGTGCATCGTTTTTGGAACATTACATGCCGAGAGAAGTCGACATGAACTTTTTGTCTGGTTGGGCCTCAGCATTGTTTTTGGCTGCTTGTCGGTCAGGCTCTTTCGGAGACATTTGGATCGGCCAAGAGGCTGACCAGGAGTCACCGAAAACGATCGCTTGACATAAAACCACATTGGAGACCTCTTGATTGACTGGTCATATCTCCTATCACTGCGCCCGTCGATGACCTTTTTCCCCAAGCCGTAGTTATTTCCAGCCCAGAGCAATCAACCATATAGGTCACCTGAGACCCATTTAGTCGCCTCCTACCCTGGATATTGTGACGTACAAATTGTTTACTAACCAAAATTCCCACAGAGTTGCAGAACTCCCATTATGCTCATCGACAGCTCGATCGACTCCTACACTGTTTTTTCACACATTTCAAACTTGCGTCCCCTTTCAGCATCTTCATACAGCGACCACCCCCCTGACCATACTATTCTCTTTCCTACGATTCATCGTGTAAAGCCTTGATTTCTTCTTTTTGCTTTCCCATCACTTATATTCATTTTGTTTTGTCACATCACCACCCCTGCCGTCAATATGATGATGTCAGAGACCACACCTGTGAAAGAAAAGCGCGGCGGACGCGGGAGAAAGCCCAGATCTCGCAATCAGAACCCTAAGACTGCTGCTGAGTCGGATGACACTGTAGATTCCGGTGTGTGTATCCGTGAGCCTAAGACTCCACAGAAAGGCGCTGGCCGTAACACCCAGCCTCAGAACAACCTCCCGATCAACAATGCTCAGAATGGGGCCTCCTTGAGACAGCCCAAGACTAGATCTCGCCCGAAGACCACGCAAACGTCACCGCAGCCTCCGGCATCTCAGCCTCGACCAAACAACTACAGACAAAGTACCCCCCCGCAGAATGGCGGACTTCCTAGATCTACCTCAATGTCGGCGACTCCTTTTGCTGGTTCAACCTTCCATGCGTCTCCTGCACCTTCGAGCCTGCCTATCCCCAAGGAAAGGAGAACATCACCTCCTACTTTGTCGGCGACTGCCTCGGCTGACATGGAGCATCAGGAGCCAGGAAATCGCACTCCAACCCGTCCTCCCGTTAGCAATCTGGCTTCTGCTCTTATTGGTGACGGAGGGTCTTCGGATTCGCCTCTTGAGTTTTTGTTTCAGCGTGATCGTGCCGAGAAGTTGAAGAGCACCGCTACCACTCCGAAGGCCACCAATAATAGCATTCCGATTGGCCATCCGCACACTGTTCCTAGAGTGAACACGCAGCATGGCAATTTCACGCCTCCGGATGATACCCAATCCCTCCTCCACACTCTGCGTAATATTGGACAACAGTCGCCCTCATCGGCGAAGAGCCTTGGCTCTAATCGGTCTCGTCAGTACAATCTCGCTATGGCTTCGGATATTGAATATGGGTATCAGAACCAGCAGCCTATTGGGCCTTCATTTTCGAAGCCATTTAACGAGAGACTTCGTGAGATGAACAGCCCTACCCGTGCCGTAAACAATGCCGCGACTGTTACACCTCCTCCATCGCACGGCTCGCGGTTTGTTCCTCCTATACCGATGCCTGTAAACATGCACACTCCTCCGGCTTCCAATGCTCCGGCCGCCACTCTTCGGACGAACTTTGGCACAAACAGCGATGTGACTGCTTCGCTGAATGCCTATCTTTCCAATCTCCCTACTCCTAGTAGCAGCACTTCGGACCGTTCGGCTCATAGTCCCCTGACCGGCGCCATGCAAGTTCCCCAAAACTACTACCAGGGCTACCCATATGGGAATCAAAGCGCTGTGTCTATCTATGGCAATCTGAACCAGTCTTTGAACGGTACCCAGCGCCTCGGACCGGGATATACAATGAACCCCGCTACTACTAGGGAGCTCTCACCAGCTTGTGAACCAGCTCTTGCCCACAACGAGGTTCTTGAAGAGCGCCTCAAGAAGATCTTGAAGATCTCTGGTGGCAACTAATTCTATTGACTGGTTGAATAACCAAGGCCCTCCATCATGGCCTCCCCCCTTTTTTTTCCTGCCCAATTCCGCGATATCATCTTTTTTACTGGCACGCATGGCGTTATGTCAATAATGTTCTATGTCGACTGTTTTACGTGCGTTCTTCCTCACTCTCTGCATCGGATACCCCGCTTCATCAAGCATGTTTTCATTTGTTTTTAACGTTTAAAGTGGTGTACATTTACAAAAGCCCACTTCATGATTTCATCTTTGACAAATTACTTTTTGTGTTTGTCGAAATCATTATTAGCGCCAGACGTGTGTTTTGTTTGCCGTCTATTCGTTGTCTATGAGTTTGTTATTGGATAGTCATGATGTTGTATGGCGTGATGGCACTGCGAGTTTTTGCCATCGAAGAGGAGTATCATGACCATGGTTGTCATTTGTATTGACCTCCGAGCTGGGAGATGGAAGTTTTAAGCGTACTGTTGCGGTTGGTTAGCGTGTAACATTTTTTTTTAATGATAATGTGGAATTTTGATGGAATATTTGCAGACCTGTACAGAGTGACCAAGATCTGTGTATGATGCTGGTATGTATAGCGATATGCAACATGTGTCATGACGAGCATAGTGATGTCATACGGCATGATGCAACAGTGCGCGAAAGCACGTGAGTGCGTGTGGTATGATACATACCCTAATAATAGGGTTGCAATATATACGTCACTTGGAGATTATCCGTCTTGCCTCTTATAAATGAAACATATGATATGTAATTTTTCAATCGCCAGTGCTACTTTGAGATAACATCCCAGAATATTCCCAATTAGCCACCATAATTTCAAAATGTCCGATGATGATGTCGGCTATTCCAGTAGTGAAGAACGCTACCAAGCTCAAGTTCGTCGCGCTATCGCGCTATCTGCACACAACTGCCCAACAGAGCCTGAGAGTGATGCCGACCGGGCAGCTCTTAATAGAAGGTCAAGACCCCTCCCTGCCTATCTAGCGTCTGCGTTACTTCAGTCTAATCTAGTTACGCCCTCAGCTCTGGCGGTGTCATCCATTGCCACAGGAGAAGCACGAGAGAGTGCAGCGGCGAGGGCAATTAGAGGGGACGGGAGAAGAGGGAGGGGCGGGGGAAGGGGAAGAAGGGGGGACACCAGAGGGGGGATGAGCAGTGTGAGGAGAGAACAAGGTGGAATGAGGACTGATGGGGGATCAGGCGGTGGACAAGGTGCAGTTATGGCACAGTTTGGGTATCTAGCGCTTGATCGGAGAAAGATGGAGGAGGAGAGATTAGAGAGGTTGAGATTGAGGGCTTTACAACAGCAGCTGGGCGAGACTTCATCATCTGGTTCGGCAGTTACATTGGGAAAGAGGAATCGGGATCCAGACAGTTCGCCGGTAAAGGAAGAACCGCTGTCATCGAGGGCAAAGACTGAGCCAGAGCCAGAGCCTCCATTGTTCAAGACAGAAGAAACACCCGACGATGTATACAAGAGGGAGGATTATGCCCCGGAACCAGAACCGGCGGACGGGAAGATCGAGATTGAAATCTTGAGTTCAGACGAAGAACCTCTCCCACGCTCCAGTCCAACCATCCCCAGGAGGAAACCCGATTTTACACAAAAACAAGAACCAGAACTCATTGAACTTCCGTCTGACTCGGAACCCGAACTTGAAGCCACAGACCCAAACAAAACCTCGGAACTCAACAAAACATTTGCAGCGGCTCGCGCAAGAGCTCAAGCTCGGGAAGCTGCTGAAGGTCCAGTCCAGCCTTCATCTTCCTGGGAATCCTTCTCGTCATGTCCGTATCCTACAGGCGTTGTAAAGAAGACATGGTTGAAGAACGGGAGGAGGAATGGGGATGATATCAATATCCAGGAGGTTCTCTGTAAAGAGGATCTACAATTGGGAATCATTTCCTCGTTCCAGTGGGATGGGGAATTCTTGGAAAGTATTGTACATTTCGACAAGACGAAGCTATTGCTTTTGTGCCATTCTGAGGATGAAGAACATGTAAGTTGTTGTTGTTGATGATGATGATGATGATGATGATGATGATGATGATGATGATGATGATGATGATGATGATGAGAAATGATGATGATAATTGATTGGAACACACTGGCTAATAGAGAGTGCGACAGCAACAAACTATGGAACGTAGTAGACCCCATGAGAATATCAGGTTTGCTTTCCCGCTTAAACGAAGAGGAATCATGCATTCAAAACTCATGGTTTTGAAATTCCCTAAATACCTGCGGATCGTAGTACCAACCGGGAACCTTGTGCCATACGATTGGGGGGAGACCAATTCTATGGAAAATGTAAGTAATAGTGGTGTTCTATAACATGTTAGGTACTAATATGGTATGTGCCATCATAGCACGTATTCTTGATTGACCTACCGAAACGTAGTGAGCCGTTGCCACTTGTAGAATCTGGCCCATTCGGGAAGAGTCTGGGCCGATTCCTTGAAATATCCGGCGTCCCGGAACGTATGGTATCTTCATTGAGAAATTACGATTTCACCGAGGCCAATAGATATCGATTTGTGTATTCTGCGTGAGTTTCTAACAACGCCCAGAATTAGAGACTAAAACTAACAAGTTGTGACAGTGTTTCGCCGAAAGCTCATCAGAGCGAGGATGCGCAGATGTCAGGTGGGTTGATTACCAAAGCAATATTGGGGTACAGATCTAACGATACTCGATACAGGGCTCCCCTCATTGGCCAATGCCATCAAGAGTCTTGGTTTTGCCACCAGCAAGACAATAGAGCTGGACATGGTCGTAAGTTGATCTTGACGCTTTGGTTATCTACCATATACTAACGATTTACAGGCTTCGAGTATTGGTAAGCTGGACTTTTCATGGGTCAAGTCAATGTATGATGCCTGTCGTGGATACATGGCTTCACCAGGCTCTGCAGACAAAGACGACATCATGAAAGATGCACCGGGAGACGTCCTATCTCATTCTCGCATCTACTTCCCATCCTTACGGACAGTCCAAAACAGCCGATATGGACCTAATGTAAGTTGAGCCCCACATATCTAGTATAACTTGTCAAATTGTTTCTAACAATATTAGGGTGCGGGGACAATCTTCATGACCAAAGGCTGGTGGCAAGGCCCTACGTTTCCCCGCAAGGTCTTCAGAGAATGTGTTAGTGTCCGGCCTCAGGTTCTTATGCACACCAAGATCTTGTTTGTTCGTGAGGCTACTGAACAGGGGACTAAGGCTTGGGCGTATCTTGGTAGCCATAATCTCTCCCAACGAGCTTGGTAAGTGAAGTAGTGTATTGGCCTTATCGTTGAGTTCACATTGCTAACTACACATAGGGGGCGGGTTACTTTATCGAAGAAGGGTGATCTTTCGGTGTCTAATGACAATTGGGAATGCGGAGTGGTTATTCCGGTTGATGCTTCATCTTACCATAGTCTCTCTGGGGATATTGCGCCGTTGAATATTTTTGAGAGTACGATACCGATTCCATTTGATGTAAACAAGGCGGAGTCGTATTCAGAGAATTTGGAGCTTCAACCATGGTGCCAAAGGTAGAGGAACTGGATATATCAATAGAGGGAATTTATTGACGACTGCAAACATGAACCTTAGCCAAGTCTATAAACCACATAGTTGATCCAAACGATGATATCTTATTCTGAAACCTTGGTGTGGTCATGTGCTTTTTTTTTGTTTTGTTTTGGCCCTTCTTGATATCTAAATGTCCAACTACAGTTCTAGGCAATTATTATAATCAATATGACGAATCCGTCTCAAATGCGGGTTTTGCCGCAGAAGAAAAGATAATTTAAAAAAAAATTGCGGAATAATTACTCTTGGACACATCCTCTGGCATTATCTTAATTTATCAAATCAGCTATCTGCAAAAGCTTAAGCGATTCCTAGCTTATAATTAAACCTACTCCAGAACTGCGAACCCACTTTAGCTGAACCAGCCCCAACCAACCAAATTGTGTCGCATTTTTTTTTTCCCTTCCCGATACCTCGCATAAATTTGTATTTATTTATTTACATAACCATATCACACATCGTCACCCCCGTGACGAGAGAATGCCCTGTCGGTCACATCCATAATGAACGTCCTTCTTCGCCCGACTGCGGCTTCCCGAGGGCTCCTTCTGGGCTCTCTGTGTGCATCAAACACCCTGGGGCCCCGGGGGATCGGCGGGGTGATAGGGTGGAGGGTGACGGGGGCGCAGAGAGGTTGTAGTGGGGTGGTATTAGGGAGGTTGGCGGCAGTCGGCCCGGTGAGATTTAGGGAAGGGTTAAGCGGGTTCCCGAGGGCGGAGGGCAAGGTTTGGTTTAGTAAGGCAGTAGTAGCCAGGATGTAGGTGAAGAGAGCTCCGGAGGGACGATGACATCATGAGCTAATCAATTTTCAATGTAGTGAGAAGAAGACTGATACCAACGCCACTGCTGTCACTGAGACAAAGTCAAGCACGCCACCGACTGTACACGAAAACATCTACACGATCCCCAACTTCTTGACGTTCACGCGGTTATTCGCGGCACCGGCGATCGGATACTATATCTTAAATGATTATCACCAGATGGCCTTTGGTCTTTTTGCCTACGCAGGTATCACTGATATGCTTGATGGCTGGATCGCTCGGAAATGGAAACAGCAGACGGTTGTCGGGACCATTGTGGACCCTATGGCTGATAAGATGCTCATGACTATCTTGACCGTGTGTCTGGCTATGAAGGGTGGACTTCCTGGTACGTTCAAGTTGCACACAATTAATTGAGGTCACTTTATATATATACTAATGGCTCTATATAGTCTGGATCGCTTCCATCATCATTGGACGTGATGTCGGTCTCGCCATATCTGCCATATACTACCGCTATATCTCCCTTCCTCCTCCAAAGACCTTCCGTCGCTACTGGGACTTCTCTCTTCCGTCTGCCGAGGTCCGTCCCACCATGATCAGCAAGGTGAACACTGCGCTCCAGCTTGGCTTGATTGGCCTGACTGTGGCGGCTCCGGTCCTCCCATATGATCTGACGACGGGCTTAACGTACTTTCAGTATGTTGTGGCAGCGACGACAATCTGGAGTGGAGCTAGCTACATTTACAGTAAGGATGCAGTGAAGATTCTGAGCAAGCAGACGAAATAGAGAGTTGTTGGTTATGGATTGCGATATGTGAATAAAAGCTATTGTACAATATGTGCTACAGATCCATAGATCTGAGAAAGAAACCCAAAAACAGCTAGAAAAGAAAACAAAAGTATTACCAAATACCAAACTCCTAACAACGACCACTGTGTATCTTTCACTTAATCGTACATGCATTTTCTCTTTTACATCAAAGGAGAAACACCGCTCTTCTCAGAGTCCATATTCCTCACCATGTCCTTCAAGGCTGCCTCTTTCTTCTGCCCAGCCATCACATGCTTCAGCAATCTCAACGACCCGCTCGGCGTCATACCCTCCAACCTTCTCGCCTGCGCGATGCTCTCCGGCTTCGTGATCTTCAGAATCTCCCGCTCGTGGTAAGAGAGACCACAAACATTACTATAGTCTAGATCCAAAGGCAACTTCATGTCCTCTTCACGTTCAAGAGACCTGCGCCAAGATACTTGAGAGTCCATGTATGGGGCATAGACAGCTTCAATACCGACGCGTCGGCGCACTTCAGAGGAATATCTCGAAATTTCTGGGACGAAATCGGCAAGTCTGTCGAGACCTGAGTTTGGTGTTCTGAGGACCTCGAGGGCGGAGCGGCGTTGTGTATCAAGTCTAACATTGAAGCCACGCTTAATCCACTCTGTTGCTGAGAGTTTACGGTTCTTCAGGATATCAAGAAGCTCATTGATCTGTGATTGGTCGCTAGAGAACTTCGCCCATCGGCCATCAGAAACGACACCCATTTCCCGGCCCATGGGTGTCATGCGGGTATCGGCATTGTCGGAACGGGAGCTAATGCGATATTCGCTGCGCGTAGTGAACATACGGTAAGGCTCAGAAACACCCTTTGTAATCAAGTCGTCAATCATGACGCCAATATACCCATCAGATCTCGACAATCGCAGCTGAGGAAGACCCTGGGCCGACCGGCCGGCATTCATTCCAGCGATAACGCCTTGCCCGGCGGCTTCTTCGTATCCGGTGGTGCCATTTATCTGCCCAGCAAGGAAAAGACCCCCAATAGCTTTGACTTCAAGGGTGGATTTGAGATTCCGGGGATCAACATAGTCATATTCGACTCCATAGCCGGGCTGGAGCATGACGACATCTTCAAGACCATAGATGGTCTTGAGAAGGCGCTCTTGGGCTTCAGCAGGAATCGTCATCGAGAGACCGTTAGGGTAGAATACATCCGTGTCAAATCCTTCAGGCTCAATCCAAACTAGATGGCGATTCTTCTCCGAAAACTTGATGACCTTGGATTCCAGAGAAGGGCAGTATCTGGGGCCCTTGACAGTCTCGCGGATGTGGATCGTCTTATCAAGGTTCTCCCTCACAATATCATGACTTTTCTCGTTTGTATAAGTCATGAAGCAAGAAAGCTGTTTCTTTACCGCAACGGCCTCATTCATGAAGCTAAATGGCATCGGTGGGTCATCGCCTAACTGCTCCTCCAAAAGATCAAACTTGATACTATGTCTGGCTAGTCTTGGTGGCGTTCCCGTCTTTAATCTTCCCAAGGTCAAACCTGCACTCCGCAATGACTTGCTCAAGCCAAAAGTCGCATCCTCGCCCATGCGTCCGGATGGGTAGGCCTCAAGTCCAATGTGGATTTCACCGCCGAGGAATGTCCCAGTTGTGATAACGACACTTTTGCTGTGAATCACTTCGCCAGATTCAAGGCGAATTCCCGTTATGTTGCCGTAGGTTGCATTGGTGCTTGTGCTGTTGTGGTCGACAATGATGTCTTCGGCTTTGCCAAGCACCACATCGAGGTTGGGGTAGTTCGTGAGCTCTTCCGTCATGTATCGATTGTAAAGTTTTCGGTCAATTTGTGCGCGAGGGCCCTGCAGTAGGTCTTCTGTTAGCCATTATCAACAAATATCGCCATGATATTACGGAATCCAAATTTACCCAAACAGCCGGTCCCTTTACTTTGTTTAAGACCTTGAACTGGACGCCAGCTTTGTCAATGATCCGCCCCGAAACACCATCCAATGCATCAATCTCTCTGAGGACAATTCCCTTGCCAATACCGCCGAAACTTGGGTTGCAAGAACAAACGCCCAGGTTGTCAATATTGGGAGTTACCAATGCCGTCTTCGCGCCCGATCTCGCAGCAGCTGAGCACGCCTCCGCTCCAGCATGGCCACCTCCAATTACAACAACATCATAACTACAACAGAACAAAACGATTAGCCCTTGGCACCTTGTAAGCATGGGTTTGAGCCATCCATTGACTTACCTTCTACCTTCAGTGACAGTCGCAAGACCGCGGGAGAAGGTAAAACGCCTTTGTAATAGCGCTCTCTGTCCCAGGCGTATGGCCGATCGTGAGATTAGCATAGTTTGATAATTATATGCCCGTTAGTTGCGTATCAATCGTCCCTCTATGACGTCTTGATCTCGAGTACCACAGACATTCTGGGATTTTTTCTTATCTAATCAGTCTAATGACCCCGGTATGTGCATATCACCCGATAACAGAATATGTGAAACTATATGTTGAAATAAAGACGAAAGACGATTAATTAACTATAGAGTCTACCGCCCAGGCCATAAAGATACGGCCTCCTCAATCTCGTCCATAAAAGAGCTCGCATTATGAATTGTCGTACCTCCAAGAACCACACGTACTCCTGGAGAACTGGCGTTGATCGATGCCACGGTCTTAGCCTCTTCATATGTAGCTCCTCCAACGATAAAAACGATTATGTCTTGAGGTTTATCCCTAGTTGAAGTATCCAAGAATGGGTATTGTTGCTCCTTAAGACGTCCCTTGATCAGATTCTGCAAAGTAGCCTCCAAAATTGGATTATGTTGCGTATAAACATTTTCGACACCCTTCAACCCTCTCAAGCCACGGCTACCGAGGATGCCGCCTCCTTCGAACAAGTCTGTAATTCCAGCCTGGGCCTGAGGTTGGCTGAGAGAATTGTGGTACCGCAGTGTTCTCTCTACAAGAGCTGCTCTTAGAGGAGAAACACCGCCAGCCGTTACCAAAAGATCAACCAATATAGGAACCGCATTGTTAGGGTGCTTGGAGTAACGCAAAGCGTACAGGGTAACTACAGCAACCTTGGACTCCGTTGATACCCGAGGGTTAGGAATCAAACTTTGAATGCTCTATATATTATGTTAGTAGCTTATCGAGACCGATGTTGCGATTGTATGGCTTACCTTTAGATCAGAATTATGGTTGTCGTTACAAGCCAAGCTTTGCTCTAACTCACTGACTTCTAGAAGACTCTCTGATCCAACCCGACGACTGAGTTCAGAGACTAGTGTCACGTGTTTGCTGACGTTTCCGGCCAATTTCCGGAACTCAGGATACTCTTCAATGAACTTTTTCATGTCATCAATAGAGTCAATATCTGAGCTGCTCTTCGTCTTAGACTGGTACTGCTCCACATAATCCTTGATGTTACCACCCAGATCACCAAAGTTCAAGTACATATTCTTCTTGAAGAATGGGTCTTGATCTTGTGAGAGGACAATCTCTTTGAGTTCAGGTCGGATGTCGGGGACATCACTAAGGTCAACTCGGCCGTTGTTGATGCCTAGAAGGTGATGAACCATAGCTTGATATGTCCATTGAGTAAGGAGGGGTGTGTAAGGGTCTTCACGACGATCCAATATCAGCAATATCGGCGGAGTGTCAACTCTGCGAAAATCAAAGAGTTGATCTTCTTGTGTTATGCGATACCGAACTTCCGTAGCAAGTTTCTTTGCCAGGCCACTCGTGGCAGTGTAGCGTATCAGAGGCTTCTTCTTGAGAGCCAATAATACTGCCGTCAAGCCTTCAGCAGATCTTTGCAAAGTATCAGGATTCCAATGCTCAGGGCCACCTCCCCAAACCCGATGCTTCGGCGCACTTAAGTCAAAGGAGAAAAGATCCGGGTTTATGACGACGAAATCAGCAAACTGCTCTTGGACTTGTTTAACAATTTCGTGATCATCGGCTTCAGCTAATCTCTCTAACGAAGACTTTTTGATGATATTGGTGAAGAATACAAAGTATTCGCCATACTTGGGCTCCCGTAGCTCTTCGATAAGTAGCTCAATGGACTCTGGTGAAGGACGGACTAAACATAGGCATCTCAAATGGCGCATCTTTTCTCGGTTGGGATTGTCAAGGCGATCAATGAGATAGATTTCGTGGTTTAATAAAGCGGACTGGGTTGTAGCCGTCGACGCAATTGATACAGTATCACTATCAAGCAAGAGTATCTTCATTTTGGCGGCTGTAGATGAGGAGCCGGGCTTCTCTCCAGCTGAGACCACATTGGCCAGGTATCCGGACATGGCCTGCCAGATATCCATTGTGACGACGAAAAGAATTAACTGGTAGAAAAGAGACACGTGAATTGAAATAGATGACTGAGAGTTGGTGGTATCGTATCAGGTCGAATGATGAATCCACCACAGAGGGCCTGATCCACGGATCTAGACAGCTTATAAGCTTTAATGAACTAGAGGCACCAGTGGAAGGAGGGCGCCCGAGTTTAAGGGAAGATTATCGAATTTAAGCACTATCTTCGGGCTGATCTGTGAATGACACCGGGGTAGATAGGTTCACAGATGGCTGTGAATAAACTAATAGGCTCTATGTAAATTATCATTGAATTCGTTATTGATGTCCCCTTTCATCAGCATACTCTACAGGCCTTAGCTTATGCAAGGTGGCGGTTGGCTAGGGTTATATTTATGCTAATTCATCTACTAATAATATGCATCTAGACGGTATACCTCATCCTAGAATGGAAACTGGGTTCCTCTACACCATATTTCACACTGACATGGCTGAATCACCAGCACCTTGGCTCCATCAACCTCAACTTTAACCCATATCTCATTTCATGATGAGCTGATATCTCCAGTCTGAAAGCGGCGGTACTTCCTAATTTTAAATAACCCCACATATACACGCTCTCAAGTCTGCCTGTTATGGTGTTTGAATCTTCTGAGACTACAAACTCTGCGATCATGACGTTGCCGCTTGAAGATACTTCAACGGTGCGTTCAGAGCCAGCGTGAGGACTCCCCGCCTACTCGCCACTTCCGTAATCTCAATATATAGTATCTATAGCTAATACAAGTGTATAGCCTTTCGTTCACACAGGGCTTGATTGTGGGTCAACTCTCCGTCATAATTGTGCTGATAGCCTTCATTCGCTTCTTCATATTTGGCGATGCCCCATCCCCAGAAGAAAGCGCCGCCCAGCGAGCTGCGGAACGCCGCTCTCGTAGTTTGGCTCATAAGAAGTCACTCCAAAACATGAGATCGCCCAACCGCGCCAGCTCCAAGCAACCCACTCTCAACCGCAAAAAGTCTAGTGTCCTTCGCGGCCAATCTACCCTTACGATCGGATCCATTTTGAGCAAAACCTACTACAAGGCCGACAACCACCAACCCGAAAGTTTGGACTGGTTCAACGTGCTTGTTGCCCAAATGATTGCTCAGCTCCGGAGTGACGCCCAGCACGACAATGCAATCCTCGATTCGCTCACCAAAGCCCTCAATGGGGATACCCGTCCTGATTTCCTGGATGAAATCAAGGTCACAGAGCTCAGTCTCGGTGAAGACTTCCCAATCTTCAGTAACTGCCGGATCATCCCCGTCGATGAAGACGGCCTCGTCATGGCTAATACTAAGTCTCTTGACGCCAGCGTGGCCTCTCGGGATGGCCCCAGACTCCAGGCTAGACTCGATATCGACTTGAGTGACATGCTTACTCTTGCTCTCGAGACAAAAATCCTAATCAATTATCCTAAGAAGCTCTCGGCTGTCCTTCCCGTTGCCCTCGCTGTGTCTGTCACTCGGTTCAGTGGCACTCTTTCTATATCATTCATCCCCAGTAACCGCGCGCAACAAACACCCACGATGATGGCCTTCAACTTCCTCGACGACTACAGGCTCGATCTTTCTATCCGTAGTCTTCTCGGCAGTCGCTCACGTCTTCAAGATGTCCCGAAAATTGCCCAACTAATTGAGACCCGTTTGCATCGTTGGTTCGACGAAAGGTGCGTTGAGCCACGATTCCAGGAGATTCCTCTTCCTAGCATGTGGCCCCGGAAGAAGAACACGAGGGGCCCTGAAGATACACATGAAGGGGCTAGTGTGGGTTCTGGGAGTGTTGCCGGTGCGAGCAGCGGCATGAGGTCCCGGAGTACACATCGAGAGCCGCAAGAGGAGATGCGGAAGGATGGCGACATGGAGAAAGAATCTAGGGGTTCTGATATCGGATCGGAGCGCGATGGGATTCGTATGAGAAGGAGGCGAGGGCCTGAAGAGTCGGGATAATCCCGAGACATGGGATTCATGGTAGCATCATTATGAGAGGATTCCGTCACTTGGATGTACAAGATACAAATGGACATGAAAATTAAATTTATTATGATATTATAGATGTGGATACATGTGGAAGATCATGTATAACTGTATGATATAAAGGCCCTAAATGGAAGCATAAACTGTACTTCTATACTAATGTTCACATATTATATCACGACAATGAATTCTGTACAGCCTACAGTATCAATGTCAGACACAAAAGTGCTTCCACCACTCATTCCTCCTCTCCTCCAAAACAACCAAACAACCAAGCGGATCAAAAGTAAAGGCCATTAGGGCTGTACGACAATGTCCACATATTCTTGTACCACCCGATAGCCCCTAACACTAACACGATGTAATACGCTACAGTCCAACAACGAACCTGCACCGACCCAGCAGCAGTGTTGAACGGCAGCCAGTAGGGCGAAACACTACCCCAGACCCGAGGCAGGCCCAGACTGTTGCACTGAGCATGAAGGATGTAGACAGCTAGGAAGCTTCTAGTTCTCATGAAGAAGAAAGTAGCCATGGCACCAAAGATTGTCGTATACAGGAATTGGATGGCAGACCGCAGAATGGCCATGGAAAGAGGCGTGCTCGGGCTGGTGATGCGAAATTCGTAGAAATGGTGGACATGGGCAAGACCAAACAACACAGGAGTCACAAATATGGTCTGAACCGGTGAAACGCCAGCAAGAACGAACAGAGGAACGGCAGCGGAGCGAAACATGGCCTCCTCTGTCAACGGAGCCTGTGCATTAATCAATATCATTAGCATGGGTTGGTTTATATGCAGACCTTGTGATTGAAGTGGTCTGGGCTTGGGTTATGGGTTTCGGGTTTTATACTGATAAAGGCGTAGCGCATGAATAGAAATCCGTTAATCTGCCCTATAAGGGTGGGAGTTAAGAGGGAACGAAGCAATAAAACTTACCACGACGATGCTTCTCCAGTTCATGGAGTTTGTCCAAAGACTAGCGGGGCCATGCCCATTCAATAGAGACCTCCACTGTCCATCAATTATGAGGGATTCAAATAAGGGACCAGCAAACAAGATAGAGTTGAGAAGCAAAATCTGGCCCGTCTCACGAAGACCCAGAGGCCAGTAGCCCATCAAAGCAAGAGCATGTTGAGAAGAATCAAAGCCAGAGGCATTGGTGATGATAACATAACTGAGAAAATTGCATAGGAAAGTTGAAATGGTCACAGCTATAGTACGGCCGCGGATCACTTGGGGATGGTCTCGGTTAAGGGTCAGAGACGGACGCGTGGTCTTAGAAAAATAGAGCGGGGCGACGTAAGCAAATGTGTAGATAATCTAAGTGGGTTATGGCATATCGATTAGTATATTGATGTGTATTCTTTTCCTCCTTATTCCAGGAGCAGTATGTACGCATTTAACAACATCTCAAATTATATTACAAGCGCCGCATTATTACGCGAACATGATGGTGCAGAGGATTCTATGATTTCTTCATGTTGCACCATCTAGTCTCAAGTATGCAGGATATGTAACACTGATCATATAAAGCATGCTCGTGGCTGAACTTGGCTGGAGATATCTGGCAGCTCCTGTGTCTTGAGTCCACATGCCGATTCTAGGAACCACCAGATATGGAAGCTTCATTGGTCGAGACGACCAGCCCGTGATGAGACACCTAGGGGTCATAGTCTAGGGGACTAACAGTAGCATATTAATTACACTTACGAGGAGCATCGATGCCGTCAGCGGCGTGATAGACGAGGAAATAAGCATCCTGAGTGAGCGTCAGCGGATAGGCGCTAAATCTGACAAAGGAGTTTTCAATGTGACAGACTTTTTTCAAAATCCCTTCCCTGGGGCTAGCTGTGTTAAGCAAATTTCCGCGTTTTGTTAACGTGAACAACGTAAATATTATTGTTACTTTTGGCCGCAATGATTTAACCGACAAGTAACAAGTTTATCCAGGAAGATCTCGTTGGTTTAAGGAAGCAGATCGATTCAGTAGATGCGGCTGGACAGGAAGAGCCCAGCGGCTAACTAGATGCTAGCGGTTGGGTAAATAATGCTTTGGCTGTAAGGGCGAGGAAAGAGATTTGTCCAAGGATTAGATAACAATAGCGTCTTAGGTTAAATATAAGATTGTTTTGGGATATTGAAAGTGGGAGAATAAAGCCGCTGCAGTAGGTTATGAGGCAGAAAATAAAATATAGGAGGTTTGCAGGGAGGATAGATATGCAGCTAGTTTTTGGTGTATTGTGTATGTCGAAACAAACAAGGTCTATTTTTCGAGGCTTTGAAGCCACGAGATAAGCATCAAAGTAAACAAGAAAATGGTGATCAACAAGTCTAAATTAGTCAACAAAAGTGAAAAGAAATTTTGGACACAAAAATCGGAAGAAGAAGATAACAAATTAACCAAAAATCTCTTGATATCGTCTTAAAAAAAAGTTATTTAAAAAAAAAAAAAAAAGATTACCGACAGGTGAGTATTATTTCAGCAAGCTTAACAAAGGCTAGATTAGCCATTGTTCTTCATGAATAAATGAAAATTATTCATTTCTATGTATGTAAAATCGAAACGATAAATAGGGCTAGGGTCATATATTAGCTATAACGGGTAAACTATTCAGGAACCCAACGTAGTTTACCCGAAATTCCTGTCCCTTTATGCTAGAGCTTAAAGCTTCCATTCCTTCCAGAACTATACTGTCATCCAATTAGAAAATGCAACAATATACTCGAATGGTTTGGCGAATATAAACAACAACGACACCTCTACTCAATAAAATGGCCTGCTACCAGGAAATTCCATCATGCTCTTGATGCCATCATACACTACGAGCGAACTTATTTCACTGTCAACCCTAGATCCACATCATGCATAACTACTATTTTATGATCGGTGATCACTGCATAATTTTGACAGCGAACACAGACAGTCCACCAACCATAGGGATGGGTTTGGGCTGTTTTTCTGGTTCTCCTGCACTGCACAGATGCTCTTAGCTAGCCAAATGTAGAGTTCCTGCAGCTGCGTTATTTCGTTTATGCATGCTGCGGGTTTCGTACTACAAGGGGGCAATGTTTTCTACAGAGGAGGCCTTTTTATGCAGGGGACATCCGCTCCTCCATGGTTGGACGTTGAATTTGGGCTTGTATTTTTGGGGAAAATTATCTGTAATAAGGTTTGTAGTTACTATCAAGGCCGGGTTGAGTCTGTGATGAAGTCAAAAAAACCCCCTTACAGTTGACATATCAGATGATGAACGCGTGCAGAAAGTAAACATGTTTATGATATTGAACAATGTCAATAACAACAAATATTATTCCAACTTTTTGCCAATTTCTTTGCTCTATGCGCCGCCATTAAGTGCACTTGGCCCAAATGAATAAACTTCTCCGTGTCCATATGCAAGCAAGCACTGCCATCGAGTGTGGTGGGTCTGTATGCATGATTAACTGGATGCTACCGGATATGAGCGCAGGAATTGCACCTGTTCGCAGATCGCAGAGTGTTGGCTCTTTGTGAAATTTAATAATTTGGATAATCATGGAGAATATCTACAGTGCCAATAATCTTATCTACGATAGCAATATTCACCATAGTCATGGTATCACGGCCTGAACTTGTAACAAGCTCCTTGCTGTTGCTGTTGTTGACTCACAAGTAATTGCTCTTAGTACTACAGTCTTGTCTAACTGACTACACCGCAATTTCCATCCCTTGCTTGTAAAGAAACTCTATCGGGCCCTACTGGGTCTTCCCGAATTAGCCTGTCCAGACATGGACGTCAGCTCAAACCAGGAATACCTTAACTCAGAGGAAAGACGGAATTATTACTGACTGTAACCACTATGTGCTTGGGTCTCGGTATCATCACAAGGGCTCCAAAGATATTCACTATTTGGCAGGAGTTGATCCTATTCACGCCTATATGTTTTTCTATGCCACATTTTTTATTTTATTTTTACAAGTATTTCAAGCTGTACCCTGGCTCCCAGTGGGCCGTATATTGAAGCCAGAGAGCATAACGACATGATCTGTGTGTAGCCCACAAGGCTAGGACAGAATTGGGGAAGCGTTACCTTCCTTCCCCGACCTTGTCTACAATACAGCGACGACAATCCCCTATTCCAGCACGATATCCCTAGTTTACTAATGGCTGGGGTATCGGAAAGAGACGAGAGAACAATGGCGCAAAGGGCAGCGGAAGCTTCTTTTTTGGCGAGCGAGGGTCAGTGTCCGCGTGCGTGCGAGCATTATGGTGGCATTTTTTCTGGGATTTTGGGTGGCATTTTAACAAAAGAAGGCTGGTGAGGTCAGATCGAATATGATCGGGCTGGGGGCCGCGCTGATTCTTGCATGTTGTATGTGCTCTCGTGCAGAAAATCTCTCGTGGGGTTCCCATTGGTAAATGTCTGCGTCTGCTTTGGGCCCGTTTATCTATTGTCTGTTCCCAAGTGACAGTCCAGCTATGGCTTTCTCTTGATTTTGCTTTCTTCTTTCCCCTTCCCGCCTAGCCGTCGAGTGTTATCTCGAGATTACCGCCGTGGTAAACGCCCTCTTACCTATTAGACGAGGCCGATTTTAACGACAAATAATATCTGGACTTGACGATTTTACTACGACAAAAAAGAACGGCGGCCACCTCTTCCTTTTACTTTGATTTCTTTTACGACCTGTTTACGCCCTATGCTTTACTACAAGTTGAGCTCTGATTTCACGTCAATCTTCAGCTCGACGTCCATTCACTTGGCTGTTATACGATATCGGCTTCTTTTTTGCTTGTTTTGTTCCTGCCAAATCTAGTACACTCATTTATAGTCTGACTTACACGTCTGATCGACTATTTGACGAACCAGCCTGTCTTTTCCGTCCCTTGACTTTTTGTGTGCTCACATTTCTTGTTTCAAGTTTTTAACGACCGTTGCTGTTAATCGATAATAACGACAAAGAACAAACCCAAAGAGCCAATAGAATTTGAAGACAATAAAGAGCAAACGAAACGAAACAATATTGGACCAATCGACCAACGACTTCAATATCAAGATATTGCCTAGATTTGCATCTTTATTCAGTTACGCCTTTGACGTCTTGATTTCCGCTTTTGTCCGTTATTTATTCTTCCGGGTTTCTCCCCTTGTTTGTGATACAACGGCATAATATACATATCCGCTTTCCGCAGTTGCGTTCCGGTATATATATCTGTTGATATATACTTTTGAACGTAGTTTCCCATCCCGAGATAGCTTATGGTCTAGCACAACTCTGCTTTCCTAATTTATCACGAAGTAACGAAACTGACGAAAGTGGCTTCCTGTGCTATTCTGTATGACCTTCAAGATTTTCACGATTTCATCTTTACGCCTTTTGATTCTCTTTTTACTATCCTCTTCTTTTCATATCTGACCACATTTTATATTTTGAATCTGTTCCTGAATTCATCGTTTAACGATATATTTTTCATCTCACACATTTAAATATTTAAAAAGACACTAATACGCGCCCTGTGCTTGGATCCATTTATCCCAACCTCACAGCTTGACCTTTACTGCGGCCAATCCGACCACACAGGACGAGGTTGGCGACTGTCACCCACACTTCTTTGCATCGTCACGATATTATTTTTGAAGGTCACTTCTCTATCTGAAAGACCGCCTGCATAGCTTGACTCAGCGTCTAATATAACTCCATCATAGTGGTGGTAGATATCCCTGGTGTTATAAAGTTACCTCGTTCTTTTTTGTTAAGCTTGATTCAACTTGGTTGCTTTGCTTACTGCCTTCTCTTATTCCCTCCAAGCTTGTGGCTCAGTGGTACTCGCTATCCACATTCTCCTGTTATCCCCGCTGCCCCGCCTATTTGCCTCAGGATTTAGCAACATAGTATATCCATGATAGCGGCGAGCGAAGGAGCTACCGTGAGGTCGTGAAGTGCATACAGGAAGCGTGCTAGTCGCACACAGGGCCTCAGCCTGGTGTCACACGCTTGTTTGTTGTTTCCCGTTGAAGTTTTGTTTTATTGTTGTTATTCCTTCCATTCGAAATGTCTCCCACAACCCCTCAGACGCCCTCTCGCGCTCAATCCGCGGCGTCTGGTCGTGATATTTCGTCTCCTGCCTCATCATCACACCCACATTTTACCAGCGGTATTCGCCTGGTTCCTTACACCCCACCCAAAGTAGCTGGTGACAACGTGAGCTATCGGTCTAGATCATCTGTGGGTTCCCATTACTCGAGCGCTAATGTGGTGATCGAGGGCGAAACCCAGATTGACTTGGAAGAGGAGGACGCCCACCTCGAGGCTGAGTTTGATCACGAACGCCAACACGCCGCTTTTGGATCCGAATTTTCTGAAGAAGAGGACGACGGAGAAGACTACGAAAATCTTTCTCACCACAACTACCACCAGCACCACCGCAGACAGCTCCACGAAGATAGTGACGATAGCGAGTTTGAAGCGCAACAAGCGCAGCACCGGCGCCACCTCGACTTTTATAGACAGCAGAGTTTCCTTCGGCCGCAACACCACTCAAACGACGTGGAACTGTCATTCGCATTTTCCGACGATATTGACATGGGATTGGACCCATTGGACCCCGGGATGGAATCGTCTGAGCCATCGTTTCGTCCGATCAGCTCCGGTTGGCACACCTCTGAAATGTTGGTCGACGAAACAGCTGCGACGGAAGCGAGCCTTTCCAGCCAGTCATCTTCGACACCCTCTACCGACACCCCAGCCCAGACCCGTTCTGTCCAAGTTTCAGGGTCAACCACACCCCGGCCTGCCTATGAAAATGCGACCCCTGCGACTAACAAACGTCCATACAAAGCTAGCCCCTGGACTGTTAGTGCAATGCAAAGCGACAGCGATGAGAGCTCTTCAGAGGTGGTCGCAGAGTACGGCGATCCTCCTAGTTTAGCACAAGGAGCGTCATCGTCGTTTGGTCTTGACCTACCGCCGCTGCCTTTACCCCCATTTGCGCCTTCGTCCACCCCTTCGGCGCCGCGCTCGAGACAGTCTAGCTTTGGCAGTGAAAACCTGCGCCCCAGTACTGCCGGAGGGAAGAAGCGCCGCAACCAGCTCATGATTTCTTCTGACGGAAAGACCTTTTCGCTTGCTCCACTATCGCCAGCAACTGCCTCCTCTTCTTTTGCACCGGCTCCTCTCAACGCTTTCAACCCCTTCAAAGCCGCCGCTGTTCTCCCGGAAGCGCATTCATCGTCGCGTTCCAATTACACTCGTTCAAATTCTGATTTTTCGTCCAAGTCGTTGTCCAACTCCATCTCACCAAGACCTTTGCCTTCGACGCCCGTCGCTCCTTCAATTGCAATTCCTACTTGCACGACTAGTACTTCTACTGCCTCGACTATCACCAAATCTGCTTCTTCTACTGTTGCTGCTATCCCAATTCCCAATACCAACACCGCTACGCCCTCGATTCGCACAATCTCTGCATCAGCCAATTCTGTCTTTTCCTCATCGCTTGACTCTTCAGCTTCCAGCACTATCCGCCCCGTCTTTGATTCCTCTCGTCTCAGCTCCAGTGCCTTCTCAGCATCCACTGGTCCCTCCCGTTCCGCCTCCAGTTTGCGCCGCTATTCCGACGACGCTTCGTTTGTTGATACTCGTGCGACCACACCGTCTGATTCCCTATTACTCTCGCCTACATACTCGTACAGCTCTAAGACCAAGGCCGTTGTTACTGCACTCGAAGCTTCCGAACTAGAGACCTGTTCTACGTCTCCATCACCTTCCACTTCCTCCACCTGGAGTCGCATGATCGGTGGCTTACGCCAGGTTCCCAGTAAAACCCAGGAAATTAAGGCAATCACCGCTGTTGCGACCACTCAACCTCCTACAACCGTTGCGCGCTTCTCATACGACACCACCCACGACATTGATCTTGAATCCCCCGTGGACGACATTGAATCCTACCCGCAACTGAAGGACACACTCGTTATCGCTAAGCGCACTTCTGCTTCATCTTACAAACAGGCTGAGCCTGAACTTCCCTATAATAACATCCACTCTGAAGACAAGTCTGTGTACCCCGACCTGCACGAGAAGTCGTCCTTTCAATCTGAGACTACTCTGTCAGAAACCAGCAATTACAAAGTCTACGCCCGTTCCAGTTCCCCAGCGGTTCCCGAGGACGATACCCTCAGCCTTGCGCCGTCTCTCGATTCCAACACCAACGTTCAGATTCTCGGCCAGTCTTCACCAGCTGCTTCTATCGCTGACCACCACGAACTTCCACTCAATGAAGACGACATTGACGTAACAATTACTTATAGCGACGACGACGAAAATTTTGTGATTCACAACATCTCTGAACCGCCTCTGTCTTCACCTCCCCAATCTGTACCCTCGTCACCAATTGTGTCGCAACAAGCCCAATTCCCCCGTGACGATCATTTGGATTCAGGTCGCACTGTCCAGCCTGTTTTGTCCCAGGAAAGCCTCCGCGTCCAGCCTCTGCGCCCTTCTGTTAGGGTCACTCCCGCATCGCGCCCGCTTTCTGCCTGCTCTGAACTCACCGAGCAGGACCGCGAGAATCTACGCCACACCCCTTCTGCCGAGTCTCTCCACAGCGCCTTTAGCTTTGAGACTTCCGAATCCTTGATCGCCACGCCTGCTGCGCTTTACATCCGCCGTGCTTCGGTTCTTGACCTATCTGGCGGCTACGGCCCTGGATCAACTTCAGACTATAGCCAATCTCTTCGTCCTTCCTCAATGTCACAACCCACTAATGAATGGCACGAGTATGCGGGTGCCTCGTCTAGCTCCGATGTCGAGTTAGGTGTTTCGCCAATTCAACCCCACCCTCACAAATGGAGTGATCAGCTCTCGACTGTCATGTCCGAGACTGAGCCGTCATCCTCTGTGCCCCACTCGCCCATTTCAAGACAAGGTTCCATGGGCTCATTCGCCAACTCCTGGACCGGCCGCCGTAGCGCTGGTTATGCCAGCAGCGCCAACTCTCGTCGCATGCCAAGTATCTCATCCTCAGTCGCTGTCAATCTAGAGAGTGGAGGTAGCAGTAGCTACTGGTCACACTCTAGAAGTAACAGCGCATCTGTTGAGCGTCCTACTCCCACTTACCACAGGTCTTCTGGTCCTAATATCATCAACCATGTCGATGAGTACGGTGATGGTATCGGTGAGCTGAATACTCTTCACTCCCGGCCATCCCGTACGCGCTTGGGCAGCATGTTCTCAGGTGTTTCATCTGATCGCAACTTGCACTCATCCTCGAGCTCGCGCACAAACAGCATGAACTCGTCCTCTTTGCCCACTTGGGCTAGGTATGTTCTAAGCAAATCTGCAAGTGGTTTAACCACGTGCAAACAAAAACAGAGGGGTACGTTAAAGCTAACAAACAATACCAGACTATACTATGGTAGCGGCGAACCCCGTCCGCTTCCCCCGCCATCCGAGTTTTCCGAAAACGATAGCCGTCCTGCCTCGCGCCTCAGCAGAATTACTAGCTCCGAGTTCCTCCCCTTTGGCGGCCGTCGGAACAGAGCCAACACCAACGAGCGCCCTAGCCAGACTCCTATGTCTCAAGGTGTCTCGGAAGGCTTGTCGCAAACCTACTCTGCCCACAGCCGTCGCTTTAGCATCCGGGCACAGATTCGCAAGCAGACCTCCAGCATCTGGTCTCCCCATCTGCGCCAGGATCGCCGTGCCATAATGGATCGGTACAGCAGTATGTGGGACCCGCCGACGCTGGCTTGGTACAGCGGAAGCAGCTTCATGAGCCGTCGGAATATCCAAGTTGTCAGTTTCATTCTGGGTTTTATATTCCCCTTTGGTAAGTCGATTTCCATTTCCTGCGCCCTTGCCCATTTCATCTGATACTGTAACGCCCAAGTATTTGTGTAATCCAATTTCCTCATCTTTGTGCAATGAGCTCGTTTGACTAACACTCACTCTCTCCTTGTGTAGCCTGGATGATTGCCGCTTTTCTGCCTCTCCCTGCTGCCCCCTCTCCCACTAAGATTATGGAGGAGGGTCGCAGTAGCATTGGGGATGTCGAGCACGCTGATGATGACATCGTGACAAGCCGGATTCATGCCGATGAAGCCTACCATCTTCGAATGCTCGAGGGTGCCCGCTGGTGGCGCCGGCTCAACCGATACATGTCTGTTGTTGGGCTTTTGGTTATCGGCGCTGTTGTTGCGCTGATAGTCATTGGCGTGCAATGATGGGCTGATTTCATCTGATTTCGTCTGATTTTATCTTGTAATGACCTGCGCTCTTGACATTCTCGCGATACTCCTTTCAGTTTTCTTGTTTTCTATTTTGTTTCTTTATGCTAATGACATTGGCTGTTAATTGCGTATCCTGCTTTTCACCCTTTTTTTGTTTATTATTCTGGATACCCAAGTTTCTACCACCCTTTTCCTCTTCTTCCTCATCTCTTCCTTACTAATCTTTGGTATCTAACCATAGAGGCCGCCTGGAAGTTATACCCTCTGCTGCTCACGCTGCTAACTCTGCTTCTCTTCTGCCTTCTCGTTTCAATCTACTCCTTTTCCATATTGACACCAGCCTACTTGCCGCGGAATTCAATATCCGGACAACTGGGTCATGTGTTTTTGTTCTTTTATTCTGGACCCGAGGGGCCGACGCATCGACCAGTAAAAAGTTGCTCTTATATAAGCATAGTCGTTTCACCATAGTATAGCCTAGCATTTGACTTATATACCATCCATGTTTGATGATTTTCATATTAAATTTCGTTTCAATGATACTCTCTATTGGTGACTTAAGATCGATGCCTTTGAATTCTAATATCATATCTATGCTGCATTCAATCACTAGCGTCATGTTTTTTTCTCATTATTCCACGACAATGTGGACTGACGCTGTAATTTATTTTCTCAGAATACTAATGCATTTAATCAGCCTTCTTAGTTCTTGACGACGCAGTCTTAAGATCAGCCTTTAATTCCTCAACCATCTCGGTAACATCCTTCTCAAGGTTATCGTGAACACCGAGAACTGGCTGGGTTGATGAAATACTATCAGTACTGGCGGATCTCGAGATAGCTGGACGTTTGCCGAAGAAACGTCCACGAGCTTGGCGAATGTTGAGTTGCTTCTTGAGGAATCCCTTAGCAGGAGAGATGAAGAAGACGATGGCAGAACCAACAGCAATGATGGCAAAAAAGTTGAGGCGGCGCCAGACTTCGAGAGAGTCGCCGTAGCTGAGTACAAGGAAGGGAATGACGACAAAGGAGAAGATGAGCTGCGTTATAATAGGGCAGATGATATCGTAGATCTTCTTGTTGGGGGTGGGCTCGCCAGTTTGGGGATCCAGGAAGAAGGGGCGGATGAACCGACGCACATCTAGTGACTTGAGTTAGCATGGTGACAATAATATAGAATGACTAGATAAAGTAAACTTACTCTTGGCGGCAGTCTGCAAGAAGGAGGCGAAGATGAAACTCATGTAGTATCCTGGGTGGAAGCCATGCCAAAAGGCACTGGTACCGAAGGTCATCATACTAGCACGGAATCCAGGTTTCTGCCCACGAGGAGTAACACGCAGGTAGATGTAGTTGCGGAGCCACTTGCTGGTGTTCATGTTCCAGCCACCAAGGTAGGCACGCGGGTTTTGGGCAGTCTCAACAGCAAGCGGATCAATATTTTGTAGTCTGTTCCATGAGACCTTGCCAGTTTTTGGGTCGACACCGTTGTAACCAAGACCGGTAAGAATACAGGCGCCCTCAGTAAGAGTCCAGACACCGTAATACTTGGTGCGGGCAGTGACACCCACCAGATACATGTACCAGAGACGCTTGAGGAAGCCATACTCAAGGTATGAATCTTCAAGAAGGACACGAGGATAAAATTTGCCGCCCAGGAAAACAAAGGCGCCAATCCAAAGGAGACCAACCACTAGCTTTCCAGTAGCAGGAGCGCCACTACGAGGAATCTTTCTCTGCTTGCGAACAGGAGGACGCTTGGCAGGCTCAACAGTGCTGGGGACGTTGAACATGGAAGTATCAAGCCACTGGCGGTACTCGGAATAGTCAAAGGCAGGACCAGCAAACAAAGAAGGGAAAAAGAGGACATAGCCAGCAAAGTCCAGGAAGGAAGGAAGTTCCTTCAACATATGGTCACGCTGAAAATCGGAAAGCTGGCTATCCGGGAGCTGGCCATCAGCAACGTTCCAGCAGAAAGCGTTGAGCTTCATGACAAGGACCATTTGGGCTCCAGTGACATCAACAGCACCGCTTTCTTCGGCGAAGAGACGAAGAAGGTGGCTGTAAGCCAGATGGCCCATCAGGAAAACGAAACCGATCCAGGGCATGAGCGGGCTTTTGCGGAGGTAGTAGGCGATAGCATAGGCTCCGATAGATGACAGGCCGAGAGTGAAGACGCCATCCCAGAGATCGAAGAGACCGACAAGATAGAATACAGAGACACTATGTGGAGGTTAGCTAGGATATTTACCAAGGCGAGGCCGAAAGCACTTACAGAATTATGTAAAGATTCTTGTAGGTCGGCTTATTGTCCGGGATTCTTTTGAGTATGGCACTCAACGGATATGATAACAAGAAAGAGAAGATGAGCTTCACTGTTTTCTATAATGTCAGCCTCCAAGTACAAACTTGGGCGTTGGCTTGTCACGAAGTAATGCCACAGGAAGTAGGAACCTACACTCATCAGAAGAAGCCCCAATAGAAGGGGCAATCAGCCTAAAAGCTATGTATAATGTTAGGAAATCTGCCTTCGAGTTATGAGATATGTAAAACTAGTGTGATTCTCACGCTTATCGACAAAGTCCAACATCTTGTTGGTGATGCTTGGAACAACCCGCAACGTCTCACAATGACAGTGACCTCAAGAATAAGGAAGCGGGAAAAAAGAACCGGACTGTTGGGGTTTATATAAATTTCAAGACCTCAGCTTTGCGGCTTCTAAGCTTGGGGTCCGTTATTCCTCTTCCTTCAACTAAGGTGGAGTGCACGTTGTGGCACTCGCAATATTACTGAATAGGCGGGCGATGAAAGAATAAGAATAAAGTTGATAGCTATTAAGGGGAAAAAAGATGAAGGATGATCTGAAATATATAAAATTATTTCAACTTCTTAAGTAGAGTGAATGCAAATATCGGAGGCTGGATCACATGCAATTAATTCAACATGGACGCCCAAACAATCACAATTTATGTTGAACTCTACTAAGGTGGATTTATTTTGATCCTATCCCGCCAACAAAAAAAATGAAAAAAAGACAAAAAAACGAAAAAGGCAGGTTCTTGTGGAGGCCGATTCGGATGTTGAGGTTATAGGGAACAAACCAGTAAGAGCATAAATACGGGAAAGCAGTGTCTGAAGACGTTGCCGTTATTGTCTTATCTTTTTCTTCAACCAACATTGACACATCACCGTCTTGAGCCTATTGCTTACCTACCAGTCGGTATTGAATCAAATGCCAAGGTCACTAGGCCGCCTAGTTTCATGAACTGCGGCTCACATTCAGTGCCAATGTGACATGCATGACATCAGCAGCCAAATACACCCCACCATTGAATAAAAATACACCAAATAAACCAGTAACGAATGCTAAATTATCCACACCCACCCACGTAAATTCATGACAAGTAAGATCATAACAAGAAAAATGTATTGCTCATGCACATAGCTTTCGTATGTACTACAACATGAAATCTATAATGGGACAAAAGTTCTAGACATTGGCATTAAACACATCAACAAGAAAAAAAGGTCTCTCAATCTAAAGCTAGACTACATTAATATAATGTTGTCTGCTTCAGCCAATATCGTTTCGAGGGAACCAATGGCAACCAAACTCCATGATAGACTTGACCAATGTCCATAAAACTAACCCAAAGTCTAAAGCTTCCTCTACACGCCAACCTTCCAACTATATATCATTACACATACACATGCGCAATACGTACAACTCCACTACACCATGTTAGGAATATAGAGCATTCAAGAACGCTTATGAGTTGGCATCACGGTTGCTCTGTGAGCTAGCGCTCATGGTAGGGCGCGTGGTGGGCAGAGACATCTTGCTAGCAGCGGTCTGGCGGACACGAGCCCAGGCGTAGACCAGACCGGCAACGAAACCGAGGAAGATGGCTGAAACACTGCCAAAGGTAACCGGAGCCGAAAAGAAAACAAGGCCAGCAATAGCAATAGGAAGCTTGTTCAGGGCACCAACCATGGAGTAGGTGGTCGAAGAGGTGACACGAATGCACCAGGCAGAGCAGTAAGAGATCAGGATAGCACAAATACCAGAGTAGACCATGCCAATGATCAAGCTGTTACGGGTCTCGACAGGGAAGTTCTTGGCAAGGTTGGCGCTGGACCAGTCCTCAGCAATCAAGGACAGGACAACCAGAACTGGGATGGTGAGGAAGTTGTTGTAGAACATGGCTATTTTAAGAAGAAATGGTGGTTAGTCATGCTGGCCTATGTTTGTGCGCGTGTAGGAAATCAACTTACTGTCCCAGTCCTTGAAGTTCATGGTCTTAATAACCTTCTTCATGGCAAGAACATACAGCGCAGTGCAAAAGACGTTCAAAGTCATCCAGGCATAACCGGCGTTGAGAGTAGCCATGGCATCGACAGCAGCAGCATCCTTAACCTCACCACTAATGGCATGCTGGATATCAGCCCACGCAGCGACAACCGAGGACAGAACCATCAGGCCGAAGGAGAGAAGAGCCAGGGGAGTGACATTGCCGCCAAACCAGAGAACCTCACCATAGGCGATGACGATGATGGTCAGGTTCTTAAAAATGGTGTAGACAGGAACGGACAGGAACTGCAGGGCCTTGATACCAGTGTAGATCATACCGACCAGCAGGCACGAGATGGGGAACCCTGTGAGGCAGAGAAAGCCAATGGTTAGCGACGCGTTCCGGTATTTGCGGAGGCTCAGTTCGGTGGAGGGGTAGAAGACTAGGAGCTTATACTACCAGGCCAGATCAAGCTATCCCGGTCAACCTCATCAACGAGCATTCACACATATTAATGGAATAATAATTACTTACATCTCTTCGCCTTGTTCTGATCGTAGGGCGCAAGACCCTCAATGACGCCAAGCTCCTTGAGGCCGTAGATAGTACCACTGCAAACAATAGACTGGATGGCCAGGTAGAAGAGGTTCAGGTTCCACGAGCTACCAGACACAACGTACTTGTTGACGACGGTCATGGAGATGGAAGCAAAGCAGTAAGCCAGGACAGAGGCACCAGGGCTGTTGTTGAAGCGCGACAGGTCGAGAGGGTTGCTGGAACGAGCGGCCGAGGGGCGACCGGAGACGAAGCCATCCCGTTCGCCATAGCCGGGAGAGCGCATCTCGTAGTCCTCGTTCTTTTTGTCAGACATGATGGCGGTGATGACAATTTACGGCGTAAGCGGGGCCGAAAAATGATGGTAGTTGCAGAAAGACGGGTATAAACTCTTCTATCCAAAAAAAGATTTCAGAAGAGAAAGAAGCAGGCGTCCTTGTATATAAAACACAAAATAGAGGCGATGCTAGAGCTACTTGGTTGTCCCTGGATACGTGTGGACGGTCTGTGGGCGGAAATTGATGAAAGGGTCTAAAAAAAAAAAAAGAGAGCCAGATAGAGAGTGGACAGGCCTGTCAGGAACCCAAAAAGAGATAGTGATTAAACTATGTGAAAATGGGAAAAGTGAAGCCTTTGTATTGGGAAGAAGAAAAGGGAAAGACTTGACCAAGATAAAGTGCCATAATAACTTTACGTCTAAGAGTAAATAAAAAAACGCAACATGAATAAAATAAAATAAAATAGCCTAAAATAAAGGCATAGAACAAATAGATATCGATATATCTTGGAATAATAATAGCCTATACCATTTGGCCAGATTTCGCGCAATACTTTCCGAATTTAAGATTGTTGGCTTGTGAAAGCCACTATTTTACGGAGATCCTGATCCATCAATATCTCCTGTACTGCAAATAATCTCCAATGGCACCTTCAGTATTTCCTACTCTGTTCCAGAATGCAGCAGGGGCTGCGAGGCTGAGGGGTCTCAGGCCCAAGACTGGACACGTATTTTATTATCACTATTCTCAGTTTTCCTGGGTTAGTCTACGTATCACTACGAACTACTGCCACAACGAAGAATGCGGCAAGCGTGAAATATAGTGACAGGAACCAGGCTGTGCTTTTCAAACACGCTAACAACCAACAGTTCCAGCAGCTGGGGCCATCTTCCGCACTGCCAGCACCCAAATTGTTCAGACCTTCGTAGCCTCCATTTTTTTTTCTTCTTTTTCTCGTAGCTGGATTTTTATTGCTAGTTGTTGGATCATCCACAAGGCACGGCGACGCCAGAGCCTATGTGCTAATTTCGCCAGTAACTACCCACGGTATTATACCACAATATCAAGGATCCACCGACAATCCAATTATGTATTTTCTGTTAGTGCAAACACAGTAGCCAAGGCATTTTGCACTATTGAAAGATACGCTTTTGTGTCCCCTTGTCCCTTTTCTTTGAGTCCATGAGCTATAGCCCCTTTACTTCTGCATTCCATCGCAATTATGGTATCGCCTAGAACGCTCATTAGAGCCACAGTGCTTCCTACTAAATTGTTCCTTTGAGCAGGATGCCCTGGTCCCACAGCAAGCTTATTGTTCTGGAAGCTTATGTAGCACCAGAGCTGATATCATGAACCGCTGGACCACTAGACCCTGGGGCTCACTCAATCGCTTAACGGGAAACTGACCAAACAAGCAATTCAACTAGCATCAGATCAAGTTTTGGAAGATTGTTGATGATTATAGTATACAGGATATCAGAAGCTTAATGTGAGAAAATCATTATCAACCAGCCACGTAGAGTTTAATCCCGTTCTGCCTCGACCATATCAACATCGTCCCTATCTGCCTTCTCCTTATCTTTCGATTTTGCATGTTTATCCGATTCAATATCTTTAATATCTTCCTCTGATAACCCACAATCTAGTGTCAGCGGATAATTAAGGTGCTTCCAATCTTCTAGTTCCTCTGTAACTGATCGTAATCTATCACGGACGCTCTCAATGGCATATGTTCCCAATAACAAACGCAATGGCGGGTATGAGCAATGAGCCAACTGCCAAACCAATTCAGCACACCTGACCGCACTCGTAGGTTGTTTATCACCAAGCCATTGAACCATTCGCTTAGCATGTAAAGCTGGTGATGTGCTATGAGAATATGCTACACTGCTTTGTGAAATCAAGAAGTGTCCCCAGGTTGGAAGCGGGTTTCTGGCAGAGTCTAGATCCATATCGTCTCGGCGCACTATACCAGGCTCAACTAACGTAGCTTTCACGTTGAATGAATCCGTCTCATAAAGCATTGCTTCAATTAGACCCTCAACCGCATACTTGGTAGCACAATACGGCCCCAGTCCCGGGACGCCTAGGGCTCCAGATGTGGAACTTAGTATGAGATATCGCCCTCCATTTTGTTTCCTAAAGTACGGTAGTGACTCTTGGATAACGTGAACTGTGCCCATGAAATTTGTCTCAAACTGATTCCTGATCTCGTGCTCATCTTGGTCTTCGCATGCCCCAATGACCCCGTATCCAGAACAGTTCACAACGATATCGATCCGACCGAAATGTTCGATGGTCTTGTTGATAACTCGAGTAACCGATTCTCGGGATCGAACATCGCATAAAGCCCCAAGGCAGTTTTCAGGCTGATCAGCCATAACCTCAGCAGGTGTTTCGTAGATGCGACCAACAGTAGTCACTTTATCGCCATGTGATAGAGCAGCCTTGACCACTGATCGGCCCATATGCCCAGTGCCACCAAATACCTACGTACCAGAGTTAGTCGTATTATCCTGGATACTATTAGTCCATTCCTAGTCCAATACCAAAGAGATATAGCTACTTACTATCCATACTAAAGATTTCTTGGTTCCAGATACAGATGGGGGGTCACAACTCGCGGGTAGCTGTAGTTTTGACCGGCTGCCAGTATCAATGGCACTTGTAAAATGTGGATCAGGCAGTATATCCATCATGTGTTTATGAGTATGGTTATTCAATGCTGGTTTGCGTCGGTCTGGTGTGTTGTAACTAGAAACAACGTTTCGCGAGGTCTAGGTTGATGGATGAAGATCATCCATTATATAACAAGACCAACCCTGTCTTTATATTAATTGTATGAAGAAGATAGGGTTAGTATGTATATATCCGATTTGTCTCAAATAGTAAGAGTCATGTCTTGCACTCTACCTCTAGAATAAGATGGATGCCATAGTTATCATATTTATTATAATAATAGTAGTATAACACAAACAATAGGATTAACGACAAAATTATGCACAATCTTATCACATAAAGGCATTCAATTTCATGGCGGTATTGATCATCATTCATACTCAAGTTTCGATCTAGTTGACTGGGACAAGAAACTCATTCACGTACTCTTGGCGGAACTTGTTCTTGTCAAGCTCTTCGGTGCGGTTTAGCGCGGTCCACTTAGGCTCATCTTTGAAGAGTCTCATGGCATGAACATACTATAGCTCAGTTAGTCTTGGTTTTACAATACAATGGTAAATAGTCGGCTCACGTTGGACTCATCAGTGGTAAAACGGTGGTAGATACCCGCAGGCAAGATAATCAGATCGTCCTGTCACCATGTTAGCTTCATGGTCAAGTGGCAGCGATATCATCTCTGTATATCTCCTCCAACATACCTTAGCCAACAAGATCCGGATCCACCGGTCGTTCTTGCTTCTCACATCGAAGAAACCCTGTCCTCCCCGGATGTAGCGAATCTCCTCGTCTTCATGCAGATGCTCGTGGAAAAAGCTCTTCACCTTTTCCTCATAAATAGCCCCCATCCGCTCCGGGGAGACAAAGACCTCATCGCGGTTCTTGTAGCCTCGTTCGAGGGCAAGCTGGTCGACTTTCTCGACACTATCATGCAGATAGTACAGGACTCCGAGGTCAGCAAGATCCTTTTCGGTAACAACCTCTCCTGAGTCGTGAGGAAGGCGTTGGTCACCCTATGGTGAGTCAGTTAGTATGCTGAACGGGGTATACAAGAGTTTCATCCGTAAATAATAATACAGATATGAGATGATGTACATACCTCAAGGTTGTCGTAGTAGTAGGCCTTCATTTTCAGTTTTATTCTTTTTAATGAAAATTACTGTGATAACAAAGAATAATGATAACGATGAGTACACTCAATTCTCCACTGATTCCAAGTGATGAGTGGCGAAAACCTTGGTAGGCCAATGCTTGCTAAATTTAAAATAATCCAGCCAGTTTCAAATTGGCGGGGATTCAGGTTAAGTATAAGATACAGTTAATATTTTAATACTTCATAAAATAATTAAATAAAAATATGCAAAATAGAAAGTAAAAGAAATCATTTTACAAAATTTCTACTAGATTCTTCGAAAAATATGTCAACGGCGCTGACGCTTTTTGAGGGGCCAATGACGCCAACCTTTAAGTGTGCCAAAATTTCCCACGTGGTCGGCATGATCGCATGTTCACTCTTGGTCGAATAGTGAAAGCAACTTTGTTCGGCGTACATAAAGAAACTCGGCACTTTATCACATACTGCGTCTATCGAAATTCGCATCATCACAGGCCCTAACATAACCACTCTAATTAGGCTTATAGTAGTGATACGACTATTCTAGGTCTTAACATAATATCCCTGTTCTGATACCCAAGCACACATAACTCATGTCAGATACGTCATATAGTAAGCAAATAGATTTATATTCTAAAATTCAATTTAAACAAAGGGCCATAGTCTGGCTCGCTGGTATCATAACTCGAACATTAACGGAAAAGAAGAAGCATCACGCCCACATATTTATCTATACAACCAGCCAATCACTTCTATTGTGACATCCATTGAAACTGTTGTCTACAGAATCGCCGGAACCTCGACTGGCCTAACAGCATCACCAAGGATCCTTTCATTCCTAGGCTCCTCCAGAGGCGCTGGTCCATCAAAAAGACGCAACCACCATTCCGGGGGGTCAAGCGGCCGCTCATCCCGGTGTAACGCCGGATAAAGATCATTAAAGAAGTATAGAGTATGGCCGATAACCACCCCAAGGATCTCATCCTTGGGTATCCTCCCGTGCACGACCAAGCTAAAAAGCATCAATACCCACGGTAGAAATGGCGCAGGGAAAACCAAGACTCCGAGGAAACCCAGCTGAGCTTCAGGGTTCCGCCGAGACCAGATGTAAACCAGAGTCGACGACAGTGCGTGTCCTAGGAATGGCATAGAGACGAACGGAGCCAGTCCGATGAGCCCAACCATGGCACTTAATAACATCCAGGCAAACTTGGCGGGCGAACGGCCAGATGATTCCTCCAGAAGCCGAGCATATCGCTGTAAAAAGTATATGTTGAATACAAGGTCGAGAGACAATGGTCCAAAGTAGACAAATGAAGAAACCAATCGCCAGTACTAATGGGACATTGGTTAGCTACTAGTTGTCATGTAAGAAACTCAGTTGGAGTATCTTACCTGGTGCTTTTGAAATACAGCGCGATAACTAAAAAATAGCTGAAATGGTGAAAATACACCAAACTGAACGAGTGCACTTGTGACAAACGTTGCCGCAGTCCACCATCTGGTACACGCTGGTGTTTCCCAAAACCACTCTGCAAGGACAAAATGAGGGGCCTCATCCATGATTTCAGAGTATTAATATAAGAGGCCGTTTAGAATGATTAAATATATAGAGCGCAAACTTGTATAACACCGGTTTTTGCAGCTGATACTTCGGGTATGGTGGAAGTCGGGAATATCATATGATGAAATATTGTGCGCAGTTCTTGGTTGCCACTAGATTATCGTCGACATCATATGCTATGATTGAATTTGATTAAAAAAAAGTTGGAGGTTTTCGGAGATCATAGAGACACCACCGAGTCTGGTGCGGCTGATGTTAAAGTTGGTGTGTTTAATTGACGTCGTGATTATTAGCCGATGAACTCTATACGATGAAGTGGATCACACATATGTGTACTAGTTTGAGACGATGCTGACGTAGAGGAAATATGTATACATGGATAGCTTCCTCAAATGGAAAGCGGTAAGAATGGCAGAACTATGGTCCTTTGTTGTGACTTGAGTACTAACAGACAAGCAGGGATCTAAATATTAATAGGCTTGACCCTTGACTACAACCCTATTATTTTCTAATTCAACCCACTTGCTAATTGCATTCTATTAGCACTACTGCGATGGCCAAAGTTGTTTTGTTGAACTTATTGTTGATTATCTATTGTATTAATTTAAAAAGAAGACATAATATTTATTGAGCTTTCATAATACACGAAAACGCAGCACGCAAAATACAAACAACCAATACAACTCAAACCTCGATATTTTTCTACCCATGGTATTCGCGACAATCAACTAAAGCTCTTCTCAGCTCGAAAGCGCGTTGTACGCGACGGCTCCGAAACCTCGACCTTGAAATTTCAATTGAACGCACTGTATAGAGAGGCTGCAAGACCAAACGTCTGTAAATATTGGACCCTCACAAATATTTGCAGCTTAATTTTATCAACCTTGCCTGTAGCACAAGCTCCTAGTGCAAGCTCGGCATCTCAGCAGCCAAACCGGTCAGAATGCCGCGTCTTTCAGCAGCCCCGCGGGTCCAGAAGCCCATACATCAAAGCCATGGAGTCCAACGTATGAATATGATTCATACCCTACACAAAACCGAAGTTAATCTGTTCTAACACTTAAATAGCTGGTGATCCAGTACCGTACAAAGCGAAGCGTCGATACCGACCGGGAACTGTGGCGCTACGAGAAATCCGTGACTATCAAAACAGTACCAAGTTGTTGATCCAGAAGTTACCTTTTTCCCGACTTGTAAGTACTTTAAAATTGTTTACTAAAAGTAGTCCGCAGGTGATATTTGCTAACATCGGTGAAATAGGTGCGAGAGATTGCCCTGCGCTTTAGACCAGACGACCAAGAGATGCGCTGGCAATCACAAGCTATAATGGCACTTCAAGAAGCTGCAGAGGCCTTCCTTGTGCATCTCTTTGAGGATACCAATCTCTGTGCCATTCATGCCAAGAGAGTCACAATCATGAAGAAGGATATCCAACTGGCTCGGCGCATCAGAGGTGTGTGGGGTGGGTTGGGTTGATTGAGCTGGTGGGTTGGGTATTGCGTTTCTTTTGAAGTTTTCGGATTTATTGCTTGAAGTCGAAAATGTCTCAAGTCCACTGCAGGACGGAGAGAACGGTCAACATGGCATATAAGAGATCCGCCTCCAATGTGCACTGGGTGAGTTATGTCTTTGGGCTGGTATAGGAGTTCTGGGCGCATTGTATTTTGAACAGGATTAAGGACAGGCGATTATTGATATTTAAGTTAACACCAAGTTGGTGTACATGGCTGTCCATACAAAGGACACTGGAGTTTAGGTTTGGGCGACTGCGCCATGAGATTGGCTCCGACGATGATCTTAGAGATACCAAATATTAAATCTATTATGTAATTCAAGTAATCGAGTCTTTGTACGCTGAGGACATGCAAATTTGTTCACATTTTTTTTTAAAATTTGGAATTAGTTGCCCATTCCGTTATTGAACCTGTGGCGTCTGTTAACCGAAAGCCACATATTAGGCGCGCTTAGCCGAGCCTGATGACGTCGATACTGCCGCATTCGTAGAAGACATATATGTCTCCAACCAATTATGATTACTGCAACAAGTTAACGCTTTGAAAACCTATTACTGGTCTCTTTGAACTTTACCAACTTGATATATCTTAATAGATACCATCAAAATGTCTACTCTTCCCATCACCCGACGCCTGTTCTTCCGCTCCGCTGTCGTATTAGGCACGACAGTAGTTTGTACCCAGCAGCTTCGCCCTGTATACAAACTAGATTCTCTAGCGACGGTGCCCACCGGAGACGTCACATATGCGCCGTCCCGTAGAGTTGCGATGAGATCCAGAAGGGAAATGGATGCTCAGTCTGAGATTATTGGACAGATTTCAAGTGGTTGTGTAACGGGCAAGTTAACTTGATATAACCATGCGATTGAAAGAAGGCTAACAGTGGGAAACTTAGGATTGCTTACGGGACTGGCGGTGACTATGATGTCCAAGGTTATAATATTCATTGCTGGAGCGGTAGCGTCAACCTTAGTTGTAAGTGCCCTATTTTAGTGAAGTCATGATCCAGCATCGCATCTAACTTAAAAAAATAAATAATAGCTGGCTTATAGACTGGGCCTGGACCCTACATCTCTCATCAGGATACCAGAAAGATACAAACCTAAGAACGTTATGCCTAAGATTGCTCAGAGATTGCCCTTCAAAGCGGCTTTTAGTGCCACATTCCTGATCGCGGTGTTTGGTAAGTTGTACTAGATGGAAAGAAGATACTGAATGAATGAATGACAATGAAAATTGATATATTTTTAAATATGAAATATGTATATGAACTCGTGCTATAGTCCTCGTTGCTCCATACTTATTCAAAGAGGCGCCGTCTCTCTTTTGAGCCAATCTAGCGTGAGCTGGTCATCTTGGAAACGACCCTTCATCTCTTCGTATATCTTGGCATGAATGGCGTTGATATCTTCCTTCTCATTGCTAGTCAACAAACTAACATCGATAAGCCGACGGCAGTAAGGAACCATGGTGACGGTCTCAAATCCGAAGAACGGAGTGTTACCGAATGAGTGGGCTGTCTTCACCGGTTTGACAATAATCATGTTTTCGATACGGATACCAAACGAACCATCCTCGTAATAGCCAGGCTCATTAGAGATGACGTTCCCGGCCGACAGAGGAACTTCGGCATATTGAACACGGGTGCCAATACCGATAGGTCCCTCGTGGACGTTCAGGTAGGAACCGACGCCGTGGCCGGTACCGTGTCTGTAGTCAAGACCTTCGTTCTATACGCCAATGCGAATTAGTATCCAAAGCAGGAACCAAGATATAGGAACAGACTTACCCAGAGGAATTGGCGGGCCATACTGTCGAGAGCAAACCCAGAAGTACCTTTGGGGAAGACAGCCAGACCCAGAGCAACATTACCCTTCAGAACCAGAGTGTATGCCTTCTTCTCAAAGGCAGTGGGCGTTCCAAAATGAAGGGTTCTGGTGGTGTCAGTGGTACCATCATGGAATTGGGCACCGGAATCACAAAGGTAAATAGCATTAGGATCAATCACAGAACAACTTCCGCGCTCAGGATGGTAATGAATGACAGCACCACTAAAACAATGTTAGTCTCGGATGGACGAAGCAATATTGGGTAGCTTACTTGGGGCCGGTGGAAGAAATAGTATCGAAAGAAAGACCAACGAAAAGGTCTTGCTCAGCACGGAATTCTTCCAGTTTATCAGCAGCATCAACCTCGTCCAGAACAGTCTTTTTCTGAGTGAGCTCATTTTCCAGCCATGCAAAATATTTGATCAAAGCAGCGCCATCACGGATATGACACTGACGCATACCCTCTAGTTCGACCTCATTCTTGATAGCTTTAGCGGCAGCTACGGGACTACTGACAGCGTCAACCTTCCCTTCGCCACCTAGGGCCAACTGAAGCGCCCAGGAAGCATTGGTGGAGATGATGTATGTTTGGGGAATACCCGACGTGGTTTGATCTGCTTGGGCGGCCAGCTTCTCACAATCAGAAAATAGAGTGTCATAAGATTTGATCTGGACATCGACACTCTCGAGCTCAGCACGCACATTGGATTCAAGCTTCTGCTCGTCAACATAAAGAACGGCAGAGTCAAGAGTCACGATGGCATAAGAAAAGAAAATAGGGCAGTAAGAAATGTCAGAGCCACGCAAGTTGAAGAGCCAGGCAATCTCATCCAGCATGGAAAGGACGATCCCAGTAGCCTTCTTTTTCTTCAGGTCACCCCGCAGCTCATCCAGTTTACTAGGTACGTCCTTTCCAGCGTACTTCTTGGGGTGAAGCTTGACAGATCCATTGGGCGCAGCAGGCCTATCTTCCCAGATAAGATCAATGAGATTGTCTCTGAGCGGTAGAAGGGGCTTACCCGTGGCCTTGATAATGCTCTTGGAAAGCTTGGTAGCAATGGGAGCCGTGACTAAAGTAGGATCAATGGCAACTTGCTTACCACCCGCTGCTTCCTCGGCAGTCCACTCAGACCAAGTCGGGAAATCAGGGTTGCCTTGTTTCAAAAGACGCCAATTCTCATCCAATTGTTTCCCAGCTTGGTTGAAGTAGCGGCCGTCGGTAGAGAGGACGGCCTTCTCCTGGGTGATCACGGCCCAACCAGCGGACCCGGAGAAGCCGGAAATGTACTCTCGACGAGCATGACAGCTGGCCGTATACTCAGACGAATGGCTATCTTCCGAGGGAACGACTTGAATTATGTGACATTATGTTAGACATTATAGTATTGATGGAGATATGTGAGATTATTGGGAGGAAACTGTTACTCACCATAAACATCAATATCACGCTCCTTCATGGCCTGGCGCAGAGCTGCCAACCGGGGAGTTGTGTTGACTTTGCCTTCAGCCATACTTAAGAATGTCCGCCTGTAATTGGGTGAGAGGCGAATGAATGCAGATGATGATCGTGAGTGTAAGTATGATGGCGAGAGACCGAAAGATTTGGGGGTTAATACAGATTTATAATGTCCAAGATTCAAGTATGAGCCGATAGACGATTTAAGGGAGAGGACAGTCCTCATTGCTAGTGGTATCAACGCTTGGGGATTGATAATAACTCTGTGCGGGATCGTGTGAGTATTATTTTTTCTGGCTCTAGGTAGTCGATTTGCATACTGATTGCTACTCCACGGCGGGCTTAACCATAGTACCCTCCCGAAATGGATACTCTAGCGAATCATTCGAACTCCCCAAAAGAGAAGGCGATATCTGCCAATTTAAAAACTAGTAGTAGTACGTATGTACTGATGGCTTGTCTAAGTGTAGAACAGTGGCCCTAGAAGCTCTTAGGGAAACGAATTAATCGATGAATATACTATGCTTTCATCGGATGAATCAGTTGATTTACATTGGATTCATTCATCTTGAACCACAAAGCTCTGTACAAAAGTCCCTGGACATATGGCTCAGGGCACAGTGTGTTCCCGGGTTAGGAAGGAAGGTAATGCTTTCATATTCCTACAAAGCAGCATCATGTAGTTGGGGCTTATGGTGACACGCTTGTAAACGGGGATTTGAACAAAAGGATATGTAACAATACATATTATGCATATATAGAATATTGTCCCCTAACAAGTTAGTGGTTGGGGGCAATAGACTTGTCCAGAAGGTCAAGCCACCTCCTGGTCGGCCTCGTATGTAAAAGTATTTATCGAAGCCCTAGTTCTATTTTTTGCTAAAACAGTAAACTCAATAGCAGAAAGAAAAGGGTGGCATTAATTCAAATTGAACTGCTAACTTCATGACCATAATGACCCAAAATAATTATTTACCTTAATCCAAGTTAAGCTCACTCGGCAATATCCCAAATAAAGATGGTGATGAATTTGCGGTTGATGGTCGCCCTTGTGTTTCTTGCTCCTCCCCTTGACAAGATATAAAAGCCAGGGCCTGGTTCCCTGGTAGCCTCAGCGTGCAATCGTGCAATCTGCAAAAACGTCTCGCCTCCAGCAAGATCTAAGCTTGTCTCTTTAATATCGTGAACTCATTGAAGAACTCTGGGCACATATCGGTTGCATCCAAAGCCCTACTTTTTGACCTATTATTCTCGCGCTTAGTACAATCTACAAGGATTTTTGGAATATACTAGAGACAGACGAAGAACCTGGGCCTATTGCGGGACAGAGTAGGACTGTACCTGCATTGAGCCGTCACATCATAAATCGGAGACTGGTCAATCGCAGTTTGTTTGTTGGGTGATCCTGTGATTGAGTAGCTTGTGGTTAGTAGTTGTGCCATTGACATCATCCTCTGCCTTCATTCCTTAATGCCAAGGTTAACAACGGAAGGCTAATCAAGCAACCCAGCCTATAATTGTATCGTATATCGGAGACGATACCTAGAAGCCCAATAAGAAACCAACCAAGACCATTCATATCTTTGCCCAGTATCTGAACTTGGCATCATGGATGCAATTCAGCCTCCGTCTTCTATAGACGATGTGGAACGAGTAGGTCTCGAGTGAAATGGTGGCTTGCTTAGGCTGGCCAAGTTGTTTCCAGAAAGGATCTATCTACTGACTGTCTAACGCATGATATCAACAGTTGGTTCTAGCATTGTACGACCCCGGATCGATAAACTCAGTTTCCCAGATCCAAGCTACTCTTCACCAAGCTCAGAAATCTCCCCAAGGCTGGCGCATCGCCCATGAACTATTGGGACGTCAGGACGAGAAGGTCCGGTTCTTTGGGGTCTTGACGTTTATTGTGAAACTGAATACAGATAGGTATGTATATATCTACGTTTTGAAAGGCTGGTTGTTTAAAGTCTGACATTTTGTGATCTAGCTCGTCACTTGGCGCTGATGAAGCTATAGAGTTGAGGAACACTCTCTTACAGTGGTTGATTGTTTATGCTCAGGACAACATAAGCAAACTTGTGCTTCAAAAATTATCGTCGGCCTTAGTTACGTTTTATCTGAGGTTCTCACAGCACTGGAGTAATGCGATTTGCCATATTCTCAGCTCATTGACCGCCGGATCCGTAGTGACCGAGCCTCGGGATATTTTGGATGGCAACTCTTCGCCCCAGGCCCTGTCATTAACACTCATGTTTGCCTCTGACTTGGCAGAAGAAGCTTCGAAGATCGATAGCACCTCAAGTACCAAGTAAGCTCGCCCTAATTAAGTCTAGGTAATACCGAGAAGGGAACTAACTTTGAGAAGTGTTGAGGTTCTGAAGAGTCTGAAGGACAATCTTGGCGATACATCTAGTCTCATCATGAGAGGAATCCAGCTTCATGGCAAAGACCCAAGTATCCATCACGATATTGCTGAACTCTCGGTGAAATGTCTTCAGGTCGGTTTATATAAAATGACTCTGCCTTGGATTTACCCATGATACTGACTTGTTCTAGGCATGGATTTGTCTATATCAAAAGTCCCTTCAGAAGGACGACAAAGCACGTGATTTATTCCGGTCCTTGATTATGACCGTTCTTGATATGATGTCTTCCACCCAGCAGCGGTATCCGGCTGCCATGGAGCTAATGGTTGAGGTGCTTCAGTCAAACTCAGATCTCCTTACGGACGGTCACTACACCGCCGTCTATACCTTTGTTCTAGGTCCAACTGGCCGCTCATTCTGGGGGAGTTTGGTCTCAGGAGACTTTGAGTTTGAGAATCTTCAATATGGACAACTTGTTGTCTCGCTTGCTGATGCTCGTGTATCCCAAATCGTAATGGAGACAGGCCCTAAGGAAGCCCAGATCTTGGATGTCCTTTTTGGCCTGCTTAAATCAGAGGGATACCCTGCAGTCGATGACAAGCTATTTGTCCCTGTCATTGAGCTGTGGTGTACCATTGCTGAGGCGATTGCTGACGAAGGTCTTACCTCTAGCGATGGCTCGAATCTAGCAGTCAGTTTTCTTGCTAAAGCCTCCCAGACTGTAGCAAAAAAGATTGCATTGCCACCAGCAGATGAGCTGGCTTCGTGGGACTCTAATGATAAGGACGCATTCACAAGTGCTCGTCGTGATGTTTCTGATTTCTTGGAAGCGGCCCATGCCTCCCTTGGTCACGATCTTCTTGGATTCTATGGTCAGATGATGCTTGAGAAGCTCAACTTTGCTGCATGGATCGAACTTGAAGCAATTGCATATTGCCTGGGTGCCTTTTCATCATGCTTCTCTCGCGACGAATCAACTGACGGTATTATATCTTCAATCTTCACCGAGGAATTATTCGCCCTGCTTCATCCATCCAATTATGATATGCCTCCTAGATGTCGCCAGACTTGTATTGGGCTCATTGAGAAGCTCTCTGGTTTCTTCCAAAGACATGTGGATCGCTTACCCTCGGCTCTGACAGTTCTATTTTCGGTAATTGGTGATCCGTCTCTCACAAGTCCGGCCTCCAAATCCATCTATGAACTCTGTGATTCATGTAAGGAAGTCCTCATGCCTGAGGCAGCTGGTTTTATCGACCAATACCAATCCATGATGCAAGAGCGCGTGGTTGAGTGTATCACTCGTGAAAGACTGTCTGGGGCTATTGCCTGTATCCTACAGGCTATTCCAGACGAGAAGACTCAGATCCAGCATCTCACGCGGATGATCCAGGTCGTCGAATCAGACATAGAGCTTAGTCTCAAGCTTGCTCGTGACCAAAGTCTTTGGCAAGTTCCAAATGTGTCCCGCTGCTCTGATCGCTGTTGTTCTGGGGTTGAACCCCATGAATTATCTAGCCATGTTGCCGTCAGAGCACTTCGCTCGTTATTATTCATGGCCCGAGACCTTCGCTCTGCTGTTGATTGCACTCGCCTGGACGGCCCAATTCCAATTGCTTCCCCGGAGCTTCAGGCTCTCCAGCTGCGCCTGATGCAAGTCCTCTCTGGGGTTCAGCAGGCCTTCCAAACAAACAGTGAGGTCATTGAAGTGATTATCCAGATTCTCCGAGTCGGTATCTCTGAGTTGACCCCGGGACCATTTGCCTTCCCTGTGGAACAAGTGACTTCTTATATCACATCACAGACTCTGACAACTCCACGCATTGGCTTAGTCATTGCTTCTGCTTGCTCGGTGACAAGCTCGCTTTCTCAGAAGGGTCATCCCAATAGCGATGAAATTGTGGCTCAGTTAACTCAATGGGTTCTGGGCCTGTTGGCCTCTGCTCCAGATCTTGAAAATGAAATTGACATGGCACAGAATTCCTTCAATTTCTTCGACAAGGTATTTAGTACGTTTGAGAGAACCGAGTTTGTTCTCAGGTCTATTCCATCTCAGAACCTGGACCTGATTTTCACTTTTGGGATTAATGTTCTATATTCTAGAGAGCCCTTAGTAAAGACTGCAGCTCTTGATTTATGGGTAAGTTGAAACTAATTTATATTGCAAATTGTAACTGCCATGATTTCTAATGCCATTAATAATGTAGGCTTCATTCTTTGGTCACCCAATCCCTCTAGATAACTCTTCGCCCTATCGTCAAGCAGTGGATAGACTCGGTCCAAATGTTGCCACGGCTCTCATGAACAATGTTGGGGGGAGTGCTTCCCGCAGTGAACTAGACAAGATTGCTCAGCCAATCAAGAAAATGTTCATGACAAAGCCTCAGGCTAAGTCTTGGTTTGAAACTGCTCTGGCAGCTCCCGAATTTCCCAGTCAGCGTGTATCGGCCACCGAGAAATCGGCCCTGGTGAAGAAGCTAGTACTGTAAGTTCTTTATCATGAAGTAAACATAATCTCGGAAAATCAACTAACCGTATCACCCTATGTCTAGATCTCGTGGGAATCGGGCCACTAATCAAATTATTCGAGACTTTTGGCTAGCTTCTCGTGGAGCTCAGTTTGCCTATGTGTCATGAAGGCTTTATTGCTTCTTATAGCTCCTTATCACTCTTTGCATATATATATTCTCGCCTGGTTCTCTCCTGGACAACTTTTTCGTATTATCATCCCTCGGCTTTTAATATGGCATTTATTATACAGTATCTTACAAAGAAATCACACTCCTTTATGATCTGCGATCTGTGTCAAAACCCAACGGCTTCCCTCACAAGATGCATAGTTTCAGACGCTCTCTCTCTGGCCAGAGCAGCACTCTTCTTCTCCACGTGATCGATGTACATGCCATCATCCGCACTCAAAATTCTCTCGTATTTCTCCTTAATACCTCCCAACTCATTCACAATAGCATCCGCCACTACTGTCTTCAGAACCCCATAATTATCGTCCTTGAGAACCTCCGCCAACTCGACAGCTGTCCGTTGGGCAGGATCAAAGGCTGATAAGATTTCCAGGAGATTGGAAACACCTGGTTTCTGCTGACTATCATACGCAATCAAGTTTTCAGAATCAGTGAGGGCATGCTTGATCTTGCGATACATCACGTCAGGGTCGTCAGTGATAAGGATGCGTGATTTAGCATCGGGGTCTGACTTTGACATCTTCTGTGTGGGTGTTTGAAGGGACATGACGCGACGCTCCGGTGCTTTATAACATGGTTAGTTATATGTTAAAGGATATTCTTCAAGATCCATTAGTTGGTAGATGACGTACGAATGATGGCCGTAGGTGGCACAAGCACCTTCTGTTTGTAGGTGCTGTTGAAGTTGGTGACACACTCGCGGGCAAACTCGAGATGCTGGCGTTGGTCCTCGCCAACTGGGACGTGGGTAGCTCTGGTGTTATCTTGTTAGAATTGGCTTGATATATGTATATGGCGTTTACCTAACTTACCGGTAGATCAAAATGTCGGCCGCCTGTAGTACCGGATACGAAAATAGGCCGAGTTTCAAGGCAGCACGAGCCTTTTCATCTTGGACATCGGCAGATGTAGACAGAGAGAGTTTAGACTGCCAATTCATATAGTTAGAGATCATCCATTACAATCTAAGAAGAATAACCTACCTTCCACTGGGTCATGCGAGAAAGATATCCCACCGAAGCTGTACAACTCAATATCCACATTAACTCACTGTGAGATGGAACCTACGGTTAACATTAGTAAACCAAACTCGATATACAGCCATACTCCTTCCCCAGAGCAAACCTACCGAAGACTGGTAAAACAGCAAGCATCTCTGCGGGTCTAGTCCTGCCGCCAGCAAAGCGGCCATTGTCTCCCGCTTCGATTTTCTAAGTGCCTCAGCCTTGATAGGGACGGTTATTGCATGAAGATCGACAACAGAGTACAGGAGGTCCGTCAAGTCGGGAGATTCTTCTTGAAATTTAACCCATTGGCGAATGGCACCGAGATAATTGCCAAGATGGGGGATACCGGTTGGTTGGATGCCAGAGAAGATGACCTTCTTCTGGCTAAGTGATGATTGAGTTGCATAGGAGCGACGAGAAGAGCACGATATCAACATTCGAGGTGCATTTTGGTCAATGATGGTTAGAATTCGCCTCATTTTTGATGTAAATGAATTATGGTGAGCTTCTCATATCTTAAATGTGATGAATATGTGGACCAATAATGATGTTTTTATGGTAACATAATGAGTCGGGTTCATATCTGCAACCCTGAACCCTATCGATGTGGGGCTCATTATCTATCACTTTGAAGCATCAAAATATATGAAGATTAACTCAAGTTCTTGACTTTCACGATATGCTCTGGGAAACTAATCAATTAAGAAAACCCTAATATACATTGAGTGTGTTGAGCTGACAACACATAGTGCTCTAAATAATACAATGCGGAAACCAAATACTATACAACGCCCCTTCAACAACAGACTGGAGCCAAGTCATATAGACCAACTTATCTCTCATCTGCACCCATAAAATCAGTCAATCTTTGACCAAACACACCAGTTTAAGCCTTGGTCTCAGTTGGGCTATCGCGGTAAGGACGCAGGAACTTGGGCTGCTCAACAAGCTTCTCCAGCTTTTCAAGATCCTTAAACTTGTAAGGACGGTCCTGGGCGAAGTGCTCCCAAGCATGGCCCATTGCCTCAGACTCGGGCAGTTCAGCGTCCATCGTCTTGCCAACACCTATAAATACATGGCGATTAGTAGCTGCCCAATAAGTGACCAGTGATCCAGCGAAAGAACATACCCAGTTTACTGAACTCCCAGACATTTGCCTTCATACCCACACCGTAAAACGCATGCTTACGAAGGAATGCCAGCCAGACTTGTACAACTTCTGGGTCGCCGTCGCGGATCTGGATTAGTCTTCTCTTCGTCACACGTTCGAAGTTTTCTTGTGATTTCTTGAAGATGAAGTGAGACCGAGGAACCGTCCACCGCTCGGTAATCTGAGGCAGTGGCACGGGACCGTACGCCGGGAGACCAAGATAGTAGGCCGCACGAAGAGCAAAGTCGGAATAGAATTCCAAAGGACGCAGAGAGTAGGAACGAAGTTGGAGATCACAAGACGGAATACCATACTTGGCGTTACGCTTCATGGGCTTTAGGTAGATGGCCTGTACGCTCATTGGCAAGCGCTTGATGCTGGAGAGCTTGGGCTCCTCCTTGGTCTTTTGCTTGAGCTTGCCATCGGCTTCAAACCCATTGGTGAAATCCTCAATAGTGATGTCGCGGTGCGGAGCCTTGTTGTTGTCGGATTGGAGGTCGGCTTCAGAGTCCGGGGTCTTGGCTGAGGGGATGGACTTCGAGGGATTGGCAGTGATGGGCTCCGCCTGGTGATAGAGAGAAGTCGTGAATGGGCGAAAGTTCCCGGGGAGCTGTTGGAAATTTGTAAGTTAGAAAGAATCCCGATGATAAATGTGTGTAGAGAGGGAGAGAAACGCACAATTGACCTCCGGGCAGTGCCGGTCAAGGCCCGGGATAACAATTGGGAGCAGTTCATGACGGTAAATCTGCTAAATGGCTCTCCAGAACCGAATTTCCAACCACAAAGTCACGCCCGCAGATGTCGATGTCGTTATGACGCTAGATCACCAAATGGAAGGAAGAGGTCGTGCGACATGAAATTAACGGGGCTACAGAAAATTTAGGTGGGGCTAAATTCGGATAAATGCATTCCTTGTTTTATAGGCATTGTTACTCTACTGTCATTAGGATGTTTATTGTAAATTGGATATCACGCTCAGTCTCATACACATAGCAACTGGCACATCATCACTTTTTCTGTCTTGTTGTATGGAACATTCTTGTGTTTTGAAGTATTCAATATTTGAAGAGAAATAAATTGGGTATCATATATAAATAGTCATAAATCCGACAAAATGCATAGAAAAAACAGGGACTAATACGAGAGCCCATCAACATCTACAAAAACATAACCCATTGGAACCAAGAACGCCTAAACATCATCAAAAGATAATGAGAAAAGAATAACCATGCACCAAAGAAATCACTTGCGACCCCGCCTGATGTTTTGGCGCGCCTTATAGGAAGCTTTGCGACCACTGGTCTTGGCAACCTGGATTTCGCCATACTTGGACTTGAACTTGCCAGAAGCCTTCTCGGCAGCGAGAATCTCCTCAGCAAAAGTGCGACCCTTTTCTTTTCGATTAAGACGAGCACTGTAGAAATCGGTGGGGCCGGCAACAACCTCGCCAACATGACTGTAGCGTGGGACTTGTGAACGAAGCGACTGCTTCTTGTAGTGGACTTTGGGGTTAAGGGCGTTTCTGAGGCGCAAGAGCTGGAGATCCCGCTTGAGTTCGGGGGTCAAGTTTGTCTTGGGAAGATTGTACCAACCAGGACCAGCCGTGTCGGATTTTTCAGTCTGTATCAATTGGCGTTAGACAACAAGATACATAGCAAAGCAGATGGGGAAATACAATAAAGTGTTATAAGTGGTTAAGCCGTCAGAGTAACTATGAAAAAAAAGGAGTATCATGTATATGCAGAATGATTAACCAAAACGGAAATCGGCTCTGCCTCCACGTGCCTGAGCGGCTTTCTTTCATCATAGGCCACCATATATAACAGTGATATGTAGGATCCTGAGCTTACCTTGTGAACCATAGCTGACGTACTGCTGACTTCACGAACGGTGAGTCCCGGCTGCTGAGGCTCAGTCTTGACCTTTGCGACAGCAACAGGAGCAATAGCTTTCTTGTTAGAGGAAGCATTCTTGCCCGATAGGCGGGCCTCGGCGCCTGATAAAAGGCTGTCAAAGTCAGGCACTGGTATCAAATCCGACATGATAATCACGTATGAAAGGGCAGAAATAAAGGAAAGAAACGTGGTTCAGAAAGACGAAACTGACGATGGCTTAATAAATGCGACGGGAAAAAAAAAAGAAGAAGTGGGTACATTACGATTAGATAACAGCTATAAAAATGGGGATCTAGCTTATGTCAGCTCTCTTGGGTTATAAGGGAAGGCTGTTGTAATAGGGTTAGTCGCAAGGATGAAGTCATTTCTACAGCTTCAGGACCCCTCCAATTAGAGCCCTGAAGACCCCTGTAAGCTTTACTTCTTGCGCCGCGCATTGCGCATGAAAAGGCGATTATGAATCGACTGGCGGCAGTTTACTCCCACAGCTAGACACAATTTGGGCGCAATCGCATGTAGTTATGAATTTTGACCACACTCAATCATTGAAGCAATTTCATTTCTGTGTCCACGTATTTTTTATCCGCTTCTATTGAGATATCGCAATCACCTGTTATCATTTAAATCAACCCTTCCTCTATTTGAGTCACTATTTTGGGCTTGATTGCTTCTGTCCGTGATCCGTTGACAACTACTTCACTTTATAACACGATATATTGCTATTCTCAGTATGGAAGGGCAAAACCCAAACACTGGCGCTGAGTCTGGAGATGCTGCGCGCCCAGAGGGCGTATATGACACTAGTCTGGGCGGCCATTACGGTAAGTTTGATCATAATTCATACACATTCAAATCGCTAACTTGTCACTAGGTGCCAGTCAAGCGGTTAGTCGGGCTCCTGCGTTGGTTGCGTATCAACATCAACTTATGTCATTCTGAATGCTAATTCAATATGAGTATGTTCTAGCTCGCAAGTCAAGGCTTTGCACCTGCTGAGCTATACACTGGGCCCTGGGCTAATGTAAGTCGATTCGCACCATTATCATCATCATAATCACTATAGCGGACCTTCTAACACCACCCATCTCTAGGTCCATCAAGGTCTCAACGCCCCCTTCCGTGATATCCTGACTACGTACTGGCAGCAGACCATTAACCACTTGGAAACTGAGAATCATGACTACAAAATTCACCAACTTCCTTTGGCAAGAATCAAGAAGGTTATGAAGGCCGACCCTGATGTCAAGATGATCTCGGCCGAGGCCCCCATATTGTTTGCTAAGGGCTGCGATATCTTCATCACTGAGCTCACCATGCGCGCCTGGATTCACGCAGAAGAGAACAAGCGCCGGACCCTCCAGCGCTCTGATATTGCTTCAGCACTTAGCAAGTCTGACATGTTTGACTTCTTGATCGACATTGTCCCTCGTGAAGAGGCTGCCGCCAGTGCCAAGAGGAATGCTGCTCAGGCCGATGCCCAAGTTCAAGCCCAGGCTCAAGCCCAGGCTTTGGCCAATGCCACTAACCCCACTGGCCAGATTCCCGCTTCAATCCCTCAAGCTGGTGCTTCTGCTACACACATCAACCCTTCGGAATACACGATGAACAACCACAGCCTTGGCGGTGATGCGAGCTACAGACAACCAGCTGATCTCTACTCGGGACAAGGCAATGGCCCGTACAACCAAGGCCAGCCGGGAATGTATAGTGATATTGATGGAATGTATTACACTCCTATGCCGCAAACACAGGTAAGTATTAAGCAAAAATACGAAAGCTTCGATAGCTATTGGCCTAGGGTCATTGATGGGTATCCTTATTTGAATATATATATACTAATTATTTTATCAGGCTCAACTTCCACAGGAGGAATTCGAGTAAGAAGTCGGGCCCGGTCCCATGGATGTTTCGGTTATACTAGCTGGTGCACAGAGGGTGGACTAGTGTCACATTTGCTTTCTCATGGACCTTTCTTGTTTGATACATTCATTATTGTTACTCCGGATGTACATAGAGCCCTTCATTTATGTGCAATAATGGCATTGATACGAGTACTCTATAAATCATCCATGTTGTATTTCATGCATATATGTCGTACAAGTTTGCCTCTCCACGGCTAGTGTTGATTATGTGCGTTGGTTCATCATGCCACCAAACCTTGACGAAAAGTTGGCCAGGCCAGCAGTTCTTGAAGTAGCTGCCGCTGTCGCACTCGCAGCGACCCTATACCGGGGAGCATGGTTAGTTAGTGAAAAACATTTACGCAGATTCTCTTTTCTCTGTGGACATACTTCTCGACAAGCGTCGGCCCATTGATGGGATCGACACGACCGTACTTCTTGTTCCTCGTCGATATATCATAAAACTCGTCATGATTGTCGCTTTGCATAAGATTGATAGTTTGCTGTAGTTCGTCGAGATTTTCACGAAGCATGGCTCCGTTCTCTAGACTATCAACAAACTCGGTCAAGTAATGGACGTCCTTGGCCAAAGCAGCAACACCATTGGTGTTGATATACTTGACCTCTTCAGATAGAGGCAAAGCTAAAATCTTGTTTGCTGCATGACTGAGGGCATCAAAGTAAATTAACTCCTTGATCTCGCGTGGGAGTCCAAGGAGCGTAGAGTTCATGATGTTAGAGAGATAGGTGGTGAGTGTCTGCATGTAGTTGCTAGTCTCCGTGGGAGGAGTGACAGACATCCTAAAATAATTAGTTAGAGATTTTTTCAATTTTGCCTTCATCACCCCGAAACGATATTCAAAGGTTTAGGCTATGTCTTCCACTTACCAGTTATACTCGGCCGTATCAACCAAGTCATCAATCTTGGAGTTGACAAGTTCAAATATGCGTTTCTCAGCACTCTTCTTGTTGCTCCGGAATTCTTCTGTTGCTTTAAGGGTAACCGGGCCACCCGCCGACGTTGATGAACGGGCTCTGATCAAAAGTTGCTCCAGCTCATGACAAGCGATCTCGAAGTGTTCCAGATTGATAAGAATCTGTACAATCTGGCCCAAGTACTGAGAGCTCAATTTCTCAACCAGAGACCGACAAACCTTTTCGACAAGTAACTCATCTAATGCCTAACTCGAGCTTTTAGAAACGGTACTATATAAACATATATATCTCGGAGTTCCATGTACATACCTTGCGCAGGGTCTCATCAATAAGGCTCGGGTGCTGAAAATGATCGTCTGAAAAGAAGTAAAATTGATTCAAGAAATTGCGGATATCAATACAGCATAATGGATACATCTGCGAGAATGGCAAAACAGACGGAAAGCTTCCGTACAAGTTGGAAAGTTAGCCTCAGATAGTTGACATAATGAATTTAGCAGACTTGATACAAAACTTACGTGATCTCAGATGCAGGTTTCTCTTGGGTAAACCAACTGACATTGACAACCTTCTCATACTCCTCGGCAGTTTGGATGGCCATAGGCATATAATCATCCGTAGTGACAATCTCTTGGAAATCTTCACTAAAGCGTTGCTTCAAAAGTTCCGAGTATTTTTGGAACAGAGTAAGCAAGAAACTATCTAGCATAGAAACTGAGTAGCCCCATCCCTATATAGCTCATTAAGAGCACAATCAGTGTCTGTCATATCAGAAGTTTGAGTGGGCTCACACTGACCTCCATGGTTTGAATAAACATAGCAATGTATCCTTTGATCTTCAAGAGACCTTCAGCATCAGTAATATCGTTTAGCGCTCGTGATGTCAATGACATAGACGTCTGGCACATAGAATCCCATAGCTCCTCGACATCGATTGACGACCGCAATTGTGGAAGATGCTGCAGTGTAGCTTTTTCGATGATAGCAAACCCTGCAATTCCCTCTAGAAGACTACTCAGAGAAGACTCGCCATCACCTAGTAGATTTACAGAGCTGGGAAGTAAAAGATCTTTTTGCTGGCGCCTAGTCGCGGCATACTCGGCCCGAAAGCGCTCACTCTGACCTAGGGACTCGTGGATATGGACACATTCAAACAATGGCGTAAAATCAATCTGCAGTTCATCGTTATCCAAAACATCAAACTCTTCTCCATCATCACATACAATTTCAATGGCAGAGTTAAGCTTGAAATTGGACATGTAAGGGTTCTCCTTGACTCGTTCCCGTTGGCGCTCACGCCGTAGCTCGGTGTGGTAGAATGCGACCTCACCCAAGAATTGCGATGTTTCTCTAATACGGAACAGCCAAGTATTAAGGTCCGTCATGACAGCATCGGAGATTGTTCGTTGGGATGAAGGGATCGACTTTTGTATAACATCTGCTAACCGTTGCTGTGTGGCGTATTTGTTCTGGATCGTGGGAATGAGGTGTTCGTTCTGGAGATCGTCGAGGGATTTGAGTGCAGCATAGTACTTTTTCTTCCGGATAAGTTCATGGGCGTTGTTCACAGCATGGAGAATCTTGAGGGACTCCTCTAAAGCGGATGAAGCATCGGCAAGATTCTGTCGGATTGCGCGAGTGTTGACTAGTGCTTGTTTCTGTGCGGCAAGCTTTTCGGTACTCGACTGGATCGATTCATTGAGGCTCATAATTTCTGCTGTCAAGGCTACGGTGCTCTCTTTCACTTGTTGAAGCTGGTTTACAGACGCCAAGAATTCGCCATGTTGCGTAAGACCGATCTGCTCAATCTCGGACTCTTTGTCATCAGCATAGCCATTAAGGCTTTGCATCAAAGCGCCAGTCCTTCCCGTAGTGGCCGCATCTTTAAGGATCGGTATCAACTGATCGATGAAGTCGGAATCGGAGGGCGGCAGAATGACCTATGTCCAGACACGATAGGTTAGCACTACTGAGGGACAACGACAGTGGATGCGGGGCATGGGTTTCAGGGGGGAAGGACACCAACCCCATCAACCGCAGAGCGATAATCATCATAAGCTCTTGTTCGGCGGGACATTCCAGCGATATTAAATTAATTTTGGTAGAATATATAAAGGATGAAGTAAGTAAAAATGTGCGGTTAGTGTCTCTACTGCACAGGCGTCATCATGTCGCAATCTGGGGTTGAGGAGCATTGAAGCTTGGTGGAAGCTGCTGTGGTGGGCGCATTCAACATTCTGCAACGTGCGGTACTAGGATAGCCGCGATAGGCGCTCGTCTGTTCCCTGCGCTCCTGGTTGTCTCCACATTGGACCTCCCACCATAAAACTACAGCCAACACCTTCACCTTTCATCAAATATTTTCGCAATAATCCACCGTATATAGCTGTCCTATGATCATTTAGGTCAATTCATATTATCAATATTTTCTCATACACCAATCGCACAACATGAAACACTAAAATTGAGGATAACTATTAATATTACATATATGGGGGCTATATAGGTATCTACATGCCAGGATGCTCTGGTAAAGCCGGCAGTGGTTTTCGAGTTTGTTCATTCAAGAAACTTGAAGTTCGCTGAATTGTTTGTATGGTACTACCCCCCAAAGGCTCCGGTGATGAAGTCGCCAAGTCAGAATCTGTCCCATGTGATGAGTCCACAGATAATGGTGGTGAAAGCTGGCGGTGTGGTTGCTCATGCGTACTTCGATCTTCGTCACTTGATCCTAACCTGTCATCCTTCCATGTATGATGGCCCTGGGGAGTTATTCGGTCTTTGCGATAGCTTCCATGACTCCGAGGAATATTCCTCATATCACGAACTCCCCCGCGGTGACCCCTGTCGCTTTCTAATTGACCCCAATGGGTGGGTGGTGTGATAACAGATCTTGAGAAAATCACCAAAACTAGACATGATAATAATAAGATGGACTGACCAATTGACATACGCTTCTGAAAAACCACCTCTTCAGCTAGCACATTCAGCCTGGCGCCCATTGCCAGCATCTCCTTTTCGGATTGTTCACGCTGGCTCTCTAATGTCCGCAGCGTAAACTCCCATAGTTGGTCATGGTGTATCTTCATAGTTTGTATCTCATGAACTGTCTCATTAAGCTGTATGAAGAGTTGCATTATCTTCATATTCTGGCCGGATTCTGCTTTGGCCATTAGGTGTCTCAGTGAGTAGGCTTGGTCTTCTAAATAACGGATTGACCATGTCATATTCGTTTCTAGGTACTGTAATCTCTTAGAGACGGATTTGAAGAAGCTCTCTTGTACCAGTGGGGTAGGCCCAGATGGTGTAGCCTTAGCACGTGGTGGAGCCGACTCCGTTGGCCTTGAGGAACTACCGACTTGCACCACCTGGTCAATATTGACTTCCAGGGGTAGTATCGTAAGCTCTGGGGTTGGTTGCGACGTCTTTGTGAAATGATTTGAGTCTTTGTGATACGTGAAGCTCTTTGAATTGGGTATTTCACCATGCAATAATTCAGACTCAAAAGAAACAGAGTCTGTATGAACAGCAGCCTGTCTACCAGATGTCGTGTCGAAGGTGGAGATATCATCAATACCACAGAAAAAAGAGAACATCCAACTGGGATTACTCTTATCTATTGAGAACCCAGATAACTCTGACTGTGATCTTGAACCTTCTGAAAGTCTGGTAGTATGAACTTCGGGCAATTTATCGACCAAGGCAACATTAAGCCCGTTGGTTATTGATGGTACTGAGACAGACACCGTCGAGCTCGAAATCAACGTTATCGGTTGGTCGATCGAGGTGGTTACGGATGGGACAACAATGTCTACTTTCTGGTCCGATACTTCATCATGCTTTTCCAACTCATGAACTTCATCGATAGCCAAGGTTTCATCATTGGTTCCTTCAGCTTCTTTCCAAGACTCAATCATCGTAGTGCCATGAATCCGAATCAGTGAAATTGGACAGTAGAACTCATTGCCGTAGTGAGACAGAAACTCGAGACGGACATAGCGTGCATAGATTCGGGGGTTTTCCACCAAGAATGCCTGTATATCTCGCGAGTTCCGTGCTTCGAACGTTCCCAGGTCGACCCATTTCTCCAGCTTCACTGGATATCTATCACTAGCACTCACTCGAAATCTTCGGACCATGCTGGAAAAGAACTCAAAGTTGGCGACAACCACTGTGTCTACAAGAATATCATCGCTAAGCTCTACTATGACAAACTTGTTCTTAGTCGCACACTCCATCAGCATATATGAGTCCTTGTTCTCCCGTAGAATTGCTTTGGCATTCTTAGCACCAGGAGTAGTTTTAAGAACAGTAGCTCCAGCATCGAATGAGCAGTATGAAAAGCGCTCTTTGCATGTCTTGCCCGCGTCTTTAGACGGGTGGTAGTTGAGCTTAACGTCGTCCAGGCCAGATTGCATCTCAGTCTGGTTTGCTCTAATAGATTCTTGGCTATTCGGGGTGCTCTTTGTACTCGGAGCACTGCTTGTTTCATATCTAATCCCCACGTCTACAGTTGTCTTGGTGGATGGCGCATGTTTCTGAGTGGATCGATGTAATGATGGTCGGTTGACGTCTATTGATGTTGAAGGTTCTGTACTAGGCTGCTTCATCATGTATTCTTTCCATTGTTCAAATGACAGGAATTCTGGATGAATACTATGCGAAGACTCTGTGATGGTCGAGTTATCTTCGGAAATAGTGGATTGTGGAGCATCATGGCTCGCGGTGTGGTTGATGTGCGAGTGCGCCGAACAAGTGGCAACATGTTCATTAAATGGTTCGTAAATAGATATCGCATATGGGGTGGTGTCATTAATGGCACAATTTATTGCAGTTGGGATAAATAGGAGGCAAAAGGTTATGTTTCTGAAAGGCTGCATTGTGAATATGCTTACAATTCAGTGAGCTTGCATGAAGTCAAAAGTCAAAATGACATCATGATTCTAGGGTAAACGCACTTGACATGATGATATTTAGGGGTTTCAACCCTTAGTACCAATATTATAAAATATGGACAGATAATAAGAAGGTAGTAGCTTTTCGAATTATGTGGTAATCCATATAGAAAAATACGATATTAACTAAACCACGACAAGTAGTTACAAAGAAACAACAAAATAATAAAGATTCAATATGAGATACTATAGGTATTAGTAAATCTCGAATTTAATTTCAACATCTTGTAATTTCATTAAAATAATGAATAATAAATGAATAAGAACAATAGGAAGTTGTATTATATGTTCAAGAATATATAGTCATATACATATAATAGAATCAGTGTCAAGTCGAGTTATTTCTAACATTACCTCTATTTACTACAAACATGCTATATATACCAGCACCCTAATATTTAGATCACAGAAACATATAAAACTCAATAAATGAACTATATGTGATTATTTATCATGTATGAGAATAAACCTACCATGTTTATAAATTTGGCATTTCATAGACAACTATACATGTCATCATTTTAAATATTATATTGTGATATATATTAATGTATATTTTAATATTGTTTTGGTGATCTTCTAATTATGGCGCCTATTTGGTCATTGTATTTAAGAGAGATAACATTGTGGAGGTGTTGCCGTCATAATTAGGTTTTCAGCGCTGAATAGTATTTATGAAGGTAAATAAATAATAGCATAAAGAACATGATACTTAACATGAATAAAATTGGCTAAGGTTCTATCATTTACATGCTGTACTCTCTCATATTTGCAATTATCATACAGTCGACTCATTTATATAATAATTCCTTCCACCATTCTGTGTCTGGAAATATATTGCAACTTTAGTTGTTGTTTCCCATAATAAATATATTTCCTTTCTTGGGCAATTAAAATCTAGTTTATACAGTCATGTATACAAGACACTGTTTTCCCTCCTAGATTATACTGCGAGTTGTATTTATAAATTATAGACTAAAATTAGCTTTAAATGCTAGGACACAACCATTGATCTAAAACACGGCTAAAGAAATAATAACATAAATATACCTACAAATACAGTACAATATCAAAAGAATGAGAGTTTCACTCACCAAGAAGGAACATGAATACTTAATAATATATACACCCTGAGGGACAGTACAGAATGTAAGATCCTTAACATACATCTCGGCAAGATATCATTAGTTTCTATTGTATATGAGTTCTATTAAACCTTTAACGATCCTTATATACTATAGAATATATATAGTAACATGCTGATGAACGATTATAAGTGTACCGGACTAGTATTCCTGCTAATAGCACACTACTAACTCGATCTAAGCTCCCTGTATACTAAAACTAGTATGTCAGAAATCCCTGTTAATATTGCCCCATACAACGATGTTATAGAGGCATGAATGTAAATATATTTTGTAGAATCATTACGCACACCTATAAAATGATATATATACTATTTGGCGTGCACTGTTCAAATTGCTAAATACTAGTGTCATGACCACTCAGTAGGTGGTAGAACAGATAACACAAGGTATCTGCCAAATGTTGATCACCTCGAAGTGGTATTATTGATTGCTAGTAAAATAAGGTTTATGCTGTTGCCATCCCCTATTTGTTGATTGTAGTAGTGGTAGTAGTATTGAGTTAAGTCGGGTATTCACACAAGGTTGAGGCGACGCTGGATTGGTTACAGGACAGAGTGTAAGGCCGTGTAACTGCCTATACAGCGATACTTGCTCATTGTGTTACACTTTCCATTGTACAACCATAAACTATACATATCTGCTATATATATATATGGGCCTAAAAGGAGCAAGTAATGTTTAGATATAAGAAGTGCAGCCAATATGATTATCTTATGTCCCATTTAACTATTATATAACATTAACATCGATACATATACTACTATGGAATTAGTATATTCCGGAACAAACCAAACTAGTCCAAAAGAAACAAAGAAGAAAGGTACCATATATAAATCTGTCAGGAAGACTGTATGTGAAACATCACATATGGAAATTTGTATTGTATTTAGAATAATAAAGTAAATTTCACTTGCAAAGAAAAAAGATTAGCACTACTACGTCTCAGTGGGTTAACTAAGTAAGATGTAGTAAATAGGTAGAAAGATATGATCAAAATATGAGGGCATGAACATAAGTACTGGAAAGGTAGTACTCTATATCATGTAAGATAGCTGTTCAAATGCTGAGAGTAATCTGTATGCTGCAATCATGAGGCTAGCCTTCAGTCTGGAAAATAGCACATGAAAGTAATGATAAATACTGTTCATGACAGTATTGCAAGTGAGTACTAAATCCCGTTCTAAGCGTTATAATGTATAGTGCTATGAAAGTTAGAACAGCGTTCTCTATATGAGTGCAAGGTCAGATATTAGCATGTATATTATGGGTAAATAAGGCGCTTGATCCATATTTGGAGTTACGAACTTGAAGTCCTTCACACTTTACCACATATGGTATTTTTGTTCGACTACTGGGATAATTCCAACAGATTATCACGGAATCCCGAATATTCTAACAGAGACCAGAGTACTTATCCATTTACTAAGAACAAGAAGACAAATGTAGATCAGGACTATATGTCTATATCTAAATAATCTAAACTATCCAGTGATATGGAGAATGTAGAAGTCCTTCGCCAGAATTTAGCATTTAATTTTTAATCAACACCCTTCCTTAGTGATAGATCATTTGAAGATGGATTGTTAGTTAGTAAAGGTAATGTACTAGAATATACAGATATAGGGGCATTATTATATGACTTGTAAACCAAGATGCTCGATGCATCATCGGTGATGGGTACGATGTCCGTAGTGAAAACCAGCCTAGGTCAAAATGAGTAATGAAAATAATATAACTTAATAGTCCATTACTGTAAACACAATCGTCATAGATATACAACTTATATATATGTATCAAAACTTCGCCATATAACTCTGGCATTGATTGGTGTGGACCAGATTCAACAATGATACACTGCAAATGATACAGAAATGGTAGATTGGTAAATGTTTGGGAGTTATTATGTGCTCCAAAAATACGACACATTATTCGTAATATGGTTTGAAATTAGGGGTTTCCGCAACTTTGTGTACCAGGGTTTATTCAATAGACTAATGTTTACTACTTGGTATTAGATCCTAATAAGGAATATCTTGATTCGTATATTAATAGTTATTGTCCTGTGACAGTACAGTTGTCAGGAACTAGCAGCCTTGGTAGTATGTAATCATGATATATCTGCTAGCATGTAATGAATGTATGAGAGTGCTAATCCAAAGGAACATTAGGCTATGGAGACTCTCACAATATGCTATTTAACAAACTATTGTAATGTCCTTGCTATGACAACTATCATGATATTTTTAAAACAGATCCCGTTATCGTCATGTCACAATGTCTGATACATAGGGAAGAAGATAACAGTATCCAAATTAGTCGAGCCGGTATATTAGAGGCAATTCCTCTTGCTTTAAATTTGCAGTATTCAGGACCCAGTGATCTTGAATTGAATTTTATTGAAGTGCTACCAGTCTAGGACTTTGAAGCATAGTTAACTCTTATATCCATAGTAATCCTAATATAGAAATCTTTTATACATTTGTGCTTTCACTTTCGTATACAAAATACGCTCTGGGAGTCTAACATGGTTCTATGTACATCACCAAGTCCATTGCAAGAGATAGATGTGAGCTATTTATTATACCTGCAAGAGCCTACACATTTGTAGCGCTACATTGAGAGATATATCCTTTCTGTTGTAGTGATATGATGATATTACTACCTGTGACCTTCATACATATATTACGTGGACGATTTGAGCTCTCTTGTGATGAAGAGTAATAATACGATCAATATCACCGCCCGAAATTTGCTTTTAAAGATACTATGACTGCCTCCCTTCGTGTATTTATAGCTAGTGATCATAAGTAGACACGATATACTCAATTGCGTTGCAAGACTGGTGTAGCACATTACATGATTGTTATTTACTCTTCACAGTCTTAGCTATATGCAAGGATATATCTATTTTTTAATCCGTTTTCTGTATTGCTTTCTGTCTGTTGCTGACTCAAAAAGGGTTGCATATTTAATTCAAACATATATGATATTCTGTCTTTGTGTTTAGGATATTACAATGAAATAAATGTTTCCATAGACATATATGGCAATATGCATGTGTAACTGAAAGAGTAATATACCATTTCAAGCTTGATAATATGAGATTACCATATATACCGACTACAAATGAGACCTCAGGTCAGAATTGGTATCCAGGATTTATCAATAATATTTACAGGTATATAATATCCATATTAATAACATACTGTACATACTCCTGATACCTACTATCGGCTAGATACCTTTCCTTATGGTAAACCATTGGTTGGGGATATATGTTCTGTTGAAGGTACTTAGTTTGTTATATCATATAGGAATCCTTCACCACAATACTACTTCATATGTTAAGTAGTTCGCTAAGAGGTGCCAGTTGGCACATATGTACCTATGTACATAAATTAAGAGTTCTCTGCTGTACTACATGATAGGCATTATAAACCCCTATCTAGGTATTCAAGATACCGGCACGTATACAGTCTTCTGCTGTAAAGTAATTAAATTCTGCACCCTTTTTATTTCTAACTGTATGGTAGTATACATCAAGTTTTATCTTGGAATGCAGCATTATGGCTTTCACACAACCATCTATACAAATCCCTAAAGATGTCACGAATCTAGTAGTGATTGAAGAAGCTTAATGATATTCTTGCCTGAATTCAAATTCGATGTATCTGAGTGCCTTTATTTACTGTATATATGCGTGGGTCTACTGTTCAGTAGTGACTGCATTTGCTGAGAGACAATGATCATATGACTATAGCATCAGTTCAAAGTCTCATTTGAATGAATTCTCCTATATTAGTCAAGGTTTAATATTTCATACCGATAATTCCTGATCATCTACCCTCAGTTTTATCTTTCACTTTGATAACGTTTACTAGGTAATGCTTCGCTATAATTGGATTATAACATATTATTGGTAAATTATTGCTGCGGCTACCTTTGCAGCAGGAATATAACATTTAACTTTTGGGTCTATAAGAAGATGTTTGCATTGCCTAATGAAGATAATACACGTCTGATACTGACACGTACAAGTTAGAGATACAAAGTTATATCATAATGTCTTTTATCCTTTCAGAACTAATGGTGTAAATCGCATGGTTGACTAACGTTGAAGTTTGGTATATGTGGTTAAGCCTCCGAAACATCGATAGTCTAACACATCATTCAATACCATTGACAAGATGAATTTGATACTCTGGAGCTAACGGCAGTAGTGAATTATAGTAGTTGATAGCATTACTTAGGCTTCACAGTTTACAACAAGACAGGTATGTTAATAGTTAAGGTCAGCAACCGCCATCATGATGGCTGAGATAGATGGGTGAAGCTATAGGTAGGTTGTCTAAAACTGTGAAGTAATGGGTGTATGAGCCATGTTCCGTACTATAGTTTGTATGGTATTTACTTGTATGGCTTGCCTAATAAGGTACTTACCGTTCAGATACATCTCACGCTAACAATTATCTTAAAGCATCTATCCCTATGTGGTAATCCATTTAACAAACTATAGCCAGTATTATAAATTGGTTCGTGGGAAATGAAGTTGATGTAATGAAGGTATGAACCTATGATGTATGAAGAATACTTAATCAAGTTTCCATTGTTGTTTGTATCGTCAGGTACTACTTTGCTGCAATAAGTTCGTTATACGTGATTTCTTGGCACCTTTTCGCCTCAGCTTTCAACAACATCTATGTAATAATATTAGATTATTACTTTCAGTATCTCGCCAGGGATCGTATGAAAGCTGGTCAACATGAGTTCGACTAATACTGTACTAGAATTTGATTTTGCAGTTTATATCCGGATATTCTTGTAAATACATTATCAAGGTCCCAGACCTTGATATTGTCTGTTGATATAAATAACCTACATTAATCGCTCCTCTAAATGAGAAACCAAGGAGCGTTTTGTGATGTTTGCGTATCTGTAGTTCCATGAATTCTGGCTTCAGGATATATTCTATATAGACTAATATATTTTGAACGTCGATTACAGAAATGGTAGTTACTTTCTTTTCAGAGGGTATTAGGTTATGGGTGCCTGTGATTCATTATTATATTTATTACTATTTGAAATATAACCGCATGAATACCTAGAATCGATGGGGTCATGTGGATTATAGAGAGGAAATATCCTGATCGTTTACCCAAGCTATATAGCGAATTTGTAGAATTATGTTTGATGTTATAGTCCTCAAAGTAGTAAATAACCAAGTGTCATGTAATAGCAATTCCATATCGGGTAACAGGTACCGATATTGAGCTTAGACTGTATGGTGTTTCCGTTAGGCGTCCATACACCCCGGGATGGAATTCCATTTCTTTATCTTTTGCCTATATTATAAGTATAGCTTCCTCCAAGTAAAGCAACATGACGATCGGAGCTACTGCATAGTTTAATTATATTATTATAGTTTCTGTTATTGAGGGTAATGTTCATCACTATTGTGCTAGTCAAATCGATAGCAGTAACGGTATTTAAAGTGATATAGATATGGTTGATATTAATAAATATGGTTCATAATCTGTGTGGCTAAGGTCTTCTGTACTGGCGATCTGGCATATTTTATGAAAGATATATAGCCACATGGATCATACTGCGTTCTATTCCTGAAATCACTTCCGTAACAAGGAACAGTTTCCTTTACTATAGAAATACTAATGATGACTGCGAGACCATTTCCTAAATCCAAGTATACCTTATTATTATGACACATTTCTAAACACTATGTCAAGGTACAAGTGAAGCAAAAGGGGCCAGAGTACACCTGGTCTTCACATACCAATACCATTACAAATGTATATGTAGCGAACTGACAAGAGTAAAAGCTAAACAGTACTATTTACTTCCAGCACCCTCTTACATGCTGCATCACCAAATAGCGTATATAGCGATATAGATAGCCCATCCTAGTAGTGTCCCGTCTTTAATTTATACGCTTGGATAACGTCTTTTCCCATGCGTCTCTGTCTGAAGTTCTCAGAGGCCTCAATTAGTACTTTCTAATATATTTTGAACCTTCCTTCTAGGTCTTGAATATTTAGCTTTTGGTTATATATGGAACAATAAATGTTGGGTATTAGTATTAGGTAATGCCAAACAATTTATACTCAAGTTCTAGTACGTAGACATACTTTCGGGATCTGAGGAAATGCGGTACAAGCTATACAAACCACCCCCGAATTACCACAAAAGGGAACATTTACCTTCAAATACACCGGTCTGACTAAATAACGGTTAATATTGGATGTTTGCGTTTATCAGACCTAATGCACATGTAGCTAATATGATATATATGTCTTCAATAAAGACGTAGGGTAACCGTTAACTCAGCTATTGCTCAATTTTACTACGCTGTAAAGGCATGTCTGGGAAACATGATGTGCTCAACATGGAGGGGCATAGTTTAGAATACTACATTGTTCAACATTTTGCCAAAGACTCTTAGTTTTAACTTTAAACAATTATATTGTTGGAGCCATAATCTCATATTTTACACATGAAATGAGAGTCAATACCTTCCGTATTTGGGTATATACGGGCTCTCCTGCAGTAACTGTAAGTATACTCGCTGAAATATGTAATATGTTGCACAAACAACTATCCCAATATTACGACATAGCGTAAATACAAGACACACTTGATTAAATAGATACTATGGCAAGGAACAGACTATTCAAACACGAAAAACTATTCTAAAACGTTGAAGCGAACTATCTGGGCATACCGCACTGTTGGGATATGTATTTTACAAGCATCAGTTGGGATAGAAAGATGTATCACATCACGCTATTATACTGCGCTGATTGATTTATCATAAGGACGCAGTAAGTACAATATTGTTTCTCTTTGATACATACTAAATGTAGTATATTATGATACACCAATATGTAGAAACACTCCAATCATATCATTTGGTCTCAATATTGTACCGAGGCATGACTATGTTTTGCTATTATTCGGCTTGCATATGACATTATTATTAGTACCCTTGGGCTGCTAGCATCAATACTTCAGACAAAGAACTGCGGTCGTATATATATAGCAGAAATGGTAAAGTAGGATTCCTCACACTAAAAGAAAGCAAGAAAACAAACAGCCATATTCTTCCGTGACTACTTTGTACAACTATGTCAACAGTCCTTTGCAATATAATACCTGCTAAACTCTGCTATCCTATGGTATGTTGACTAGACTCGTGTGAATAGGCTAATGTATTAACAAAAAAGGAAAGTCCCCTTCACAAAGGATATGAATCTATATTTGACTTGAGTAAAAGAACAGGCTACTTCTGGATCTTATAGATATCTGTACTGCTATATAACTGCTAACTGTGGTAGACTATACTCTGATCTAGGCTTGTAAGATTTACATTTCCATATGAAACAGACTTTCTTATTACCGTATTCATTGATGTATTCTGCAAAAGCTGCATGTGGCTCCTATATAGTATATTATATGTACAGTTTAGAGTGAACTCCCTTACCCTGATCTAATGTACGGAATTGGAATGTTGAAACTGTCTGAGTTTATTGAATACGCGGTCTTTATGTTTTAAATGCTGTAAACTACCTAAAAAGGACTATTGTAGCTATACATAAACATACTAGTAATTATTTTATGCAAGTACAAGCATATCGCCTAAATGCCAGTTATATCAGTATGCGATTTTCTTTTACTACTTCAACGAAACAAAACTGCTATACTATCCTAATGCGCATATGATGATGGAAGTCATGAGCAATAGCAGCATTGTTAGGTTACTTTTTGGATTCTTGACTGAACTCTACTAATGATACATCTATCATAGGCTGCTGTAAGTATACCAACTAAACACCAGCGACATCAACGTAGAAATCTGCTTTTATCTAGCAGTTACCAAAGTTGTGAAAATATCATTAATTGGATATCTTCACATTCTGCAAATACTACATTATTCGGAATGCCATGTGTGAATGTGCAAGGATAGACTTACTACGTTTAATGATCTGTGCCTAGGCATGAAGTTGTAGATACACTCATGGAACCTCCCCTGAATAAGACCATGAATAACATGACCCTTCTGATGCATGTCCGAACGTTAGGTCTTCGAATACTAACTGTGTCCTATGGGCACGCTGGATCACCAACTATATTCGGTAGCTTTTAATCCACAGACCATACCATATCCATCTGTGTCAAGTAAAGGAAGTAGATTTTAGCTTGTCACTCTGAAGACCCGCCCAGTGGGGCTGAGGGAATAAGTTTGATATGAATAATACGTCTACTCTCAAGTTAAATCAAATCGTTTGGTTCCCATTTCATTACCCGGACAGGCAGGTAATCATCTCCAACCTTTGAACTACAATCAATTATAAGCGCAATTTGCTTTCTATACATGAATTAAAAACATCAATGTTGTATAATTAAACTTTTGGAATATCCTATTTACCGTATCATTAATGTAGAGAATTGCTAATATTAGTTAGGTTATACTGTTGAAGAGATATATATACCAATTAGTACAAATACCCAATAATCCATAACATGATTTCTTTGAATAGAACTATACAAATTCATTTGATAAATAGAAACAAGTTAATACTTTTGGAATGCCTTGATAGGTGTCCAATCTGTCCCACTTTACTTATTTCTCTCTGGAACACGATAGGGGATATAATACATTCTATTTAAAAGGTATAAGTATAATGATGCATATGAATTAGGAATATGGAAGAAAGTCAAAATATGCATCTCCCATATATTAGGGTGCTGTTTAGGGATTGATTTCCTAAACGGAATATATTTGCTCAATCTTGCGCCAACTATAAGGTTTAGTACATATATTCCCCATTAACAAATGGTTAACTACCGATATTTGATACAATTACCATGAATACTCTGAAAGGCAGCCATAGAAGGAGAATCAAGTCAATAACACTAGATACCCAAGAAAAGCAATCGTTAATATGGGCGACTTGATATATGAGCCCTTTATTGAGCAAGGATCGACCTTGTTATAACAAATAAGTATCAATTATACATGTAGTTACTGATATTGTCATGAAAACCTAATAACGGTCGTATTTCCTTCGCTAAAAAATAGTATGTCAGCACAATGAATAACAGTTTGAAAGGTAGTATATATGGCACCAGTACAATATTAGATATTAGACTCAGCATCCCTATACTACCATCACTTAGTGTATGTTATCCAGACTTCGAGAATTCTATCGACAAGTACATTCATTGATTGTCATCGTCTGGGGAAGTAAGATGTCTGCAAGTTTATATGGATGAGGAGATCACCATGTGTGGACTATTCAATTTGGGGGTTCCTTGTGCATTGTTTTGATAGATAGACTGTGATCTCGGCCGTCCAGTTTGGAAATACTTTTTTTTTTTGGAACATTATACAATGTTAATTAACATGATATGCTCTTATCATGAAGTAGATACTTAACAATGGATTATGCGATATTCTTAATATTGTTTTTTCTTTTTCCTTTATTATTTAGATGCCTTTGAAAACAATGAACTTATTTCATTCCCACCAATGACAATATCTACTTGGTCTTATTTATTCAATCCCACAATTGAAGTATTATACTAAGTATAATTATGAGGTCTAAGCTAGATGGAAACTACAGGATGAAGACTTTGACATAGAAGTTAAACAAGACTTCTGCAATGACGTCATGTGACCACATATATAGCTATAGTTGCCTTGAATGTTACATGTGATTCCAATTCTTTGCTACCCTTGCGTAAATAAACATATCTCCGACTTTTCATGGCAAGTTGTGAAAAAAACGCAAGTAATTTTCATCATCTCTCATAATCTTTGTCACCAGTATACTAACTATCATTGCGCTTAGCCAACAATGCCCTTGTACTTATCTGCCTCTAACGCCTATCACCAAACTTGAAACAAAAGTCATCATCGCCAACGTCGCGACAATGGCATCTTCATTTACCTCGTTGCCTACGACTGGCTTATCACCTGTATATATGATGCACAAGTTCAGCCTCTACGAAACAGCGACTCGCTACTACATTGTTGGTGGCGATGTCTCAGAGCAGCATTATCGCATCCTCAAGATTGATCGCACGGCGGCGGAGGAGGAGATCTCCATGACTGATGATAAGACGGTGTACACGCAGAAGGAAATGAACCAATTGATTGAAACTATCGATGATGGGAACAAGGGGACGGGTGGCATGCGTCTGCATTGTGTATTTTGGGGTCTACTGGGCTTCATCCGCTTCACTGGGCCGTATTATATGGTTTTGATCACAAAGAAGAGCACGGTTGCTGTTATTGGCGGGCATCACGTTTATCAAGTTGAGGGCACCGAGATCCTGCCGCTGACGACAGCAAGATCGAAAGTAGAAGCCCGGAACCCCGAAGAACCCCGTTTTGTGGCGACATTTGCGGGGCTCGATCTCACCAAGTCCTTCTACTTTTGTTATTCGTATGATGTCAGTCGTACTTTGCAGGACAATATTGTGGCCGAGAGATCTCGTCTGGCTGGCGGTCAGGCCCGGGAAGCGTACGGCGACTACAATTCCATGTTCATCTGGAATACATATCTAATGTCCGAAGCACGAAATCATCTCCAGTTTCCTTATGATTGGTGTCGCGCAACAATACATGGCTTCATTGACCAAAAAGGTGAGAGTGCCATGTTTCTGAGTGAGTGGAGACCTATATTTACTAATTGGCTCTTATCATTATAGCATTGAACGTGTTTGGGCGCATCGTCCACATCACCATTATTGCAAGACGATCAAGACATTACGCCGGCGTTCGCTTTCTTAAGCGTGGCGTCACTGACGATGTAAGCTATGACATTGTGGTCCTCTTCCTCGTGAAATACACTTGCTTATTAAATCTGTTTATAGGGCTATGTGGCCAATGAAGTTGAGACAGAACAGATTGTTTCTGAGGCTCAAACAACATCTTTCCATAATACCGGGCCCGAGTACTTTAGCAATCCGCGTTTCACATCATATGTGCAACATCGTGGCAGTATCCCTCTCTCATGGACTCAGGACACGTCTGGCGTGTCTCCGAAGCCCCCAATAATTTTACAGACATCTGATCCTTTCTACAGCGCCGCTGCGATACACTTCGATCAGCTGTTCAAGCGATATGGCACTCCCATATATGTTCTCGACCTCGTCAAAAGTCGCGAGCGCCATGAGCGAGAGTCTAAACTGCTAAAACAGTACAAAGGGGCAACTAACTATCTCAATCAGTTCCTGCCCCCGGAAGCCCATATCATTCACAAGGACTGGGACATGAGCCGAGCTTCCAAGAGCCGAGACCAGGACGTTATCGCCACCCTGGAGAATATTGCTGAGGATATCATCTCTAGGACCGGCTTCTTCCATAATGGCGACCATAACGTGTCAGTAGCGCCACCACAGGTACAGAATGGAATAGTGCGAACCAATTGTATCGACTGTTTGGATCGTACCAATGCTGCTCAGTTTGTCGTAGGCAAGCGAGCCCTGGGCCACCAGTTACATGCCCTCGGAGTCCTTCCAGACAGTAGCATTGAGTATGATACTGATGTTATCAATATGCTGACAAATATGTATCATGACCATGGTGATACCATTGCCCTTCAGTATGCGGGATCTCAGTTGGTCAATACCGTGGAGACATATCGCAAGACGAATCATTGGAGCAGCAATTCCCGAGATATGCTGGAAAGCTTCAAGCGCTTCTATAACAACTCGTTCCTGGATGGACAGCGGCAACAATCCTATAACCTTTTTCTTGGAAATTACATCTATCGCCCCGGGATGCCGTATCTGTGGGACATGGCAAGCGATTTCCATCTCCATAACCCCAAGCCCAGCGAAGATCGTGTTCTCCAGAAGCAGGACTATATCAATTGGTTCACTCCCGAACACCTCAAGCGCCGTGAACTGCCGCCAGACATGATTGATGTCATTGTACCTGATGATCCTAATACTGGCCAGGTGCCTCCGACTGTAGATGACTACTGGCATGAGTACTATCGACCAACAACGCTGTCTATCTTTCACAATATGTTTGCATTCAAGCTCAAATCTACGCTAAATGAAGGCCCTTTTATTCGAATCTCGGAAAGCAAGGATGGAAAAACTGACATGAGTCCCTTTCGCATCCGAATCGGTCGTGATGGTGATAGTGATCCCCGAAGACATCATATGACTGCCATTGGCAAGCACTATTCACACAGTGAACACCAAACACTCGCCCGCGACACTAAGCACTCTCAAAGCTCTTTCGAAGTTGCCAGCTCCACCCGTGGAATCTCCCTCTCTAGCTGGCTGCCAACAACCTCTGGTGATGCCATAGATGGTGTTCCGCCTTTAGATCAGCCAGCGGCACCACCAGTCCCAACTAAGATGAGCGCGAACGAAAAGTTCAAGTCTGCCCAGTCGACCTTTATCAAAGCCGTTCAGGAGTCTTTGGATCCCGTGGTCAGTATCCAGGAGAAGGAAGACTACTACGTATATATCAAGAATTCCGAATCACTGCCCTTGGTGGTTTCCGAAGAGACTCCAGCTGATGTCGAGCCAGAGTACGATGACTATATCAGTGGATCGTGGAGACATGAAGGGCTAGGTCCGGCAGATGGAATTGATACAGAAGGATACCATGTATTGCTGAACATTGCTGACGATCCACTGACGGTAAATGATGGTGATATTCACAAGAAGCGCTATAAGCCTTATCGTAAATGGCTTCAAGGGAAGTCTTTCATAAAGCAACACCCTACCCTAGATTGGCAAGACGAAAACGATTAAACGCCTTACAACAACAACCCTGAAAGCCCTGGTCTTGTCTTCATGATATCTTTGAACTCATCTGGACCGACACCTCGAGTCTGACCCAATACCTGCAGTTGGTTGACACTTCTAACCAAGGCTCGCTCGCTCGTGCTATTTGCGTAATACTTGCCACGGTTGGACTCGCCATCATGGATGCTTAACCAACACTGGCATAGCGCCTCTAATAGCTCGCCTGCATAATCGGGGTATAGGCGGGGCCAGCAATTTTGAATCACAGCCTCAGCAGCTAAGACTGCTGATTCAACCAGTTTGGCACCACCTGCAGTGATGAATGGGTCTGCCAATGCGTGGGAGATAATAGGGATAATGTCCTGTGTGTATATATATTAGAATGTAAGCTTAATGTATGTATAATAAAAATGATGGTCCTAAGCCCACCTTAAGATGTTTCACCGCCTGTACACCCATCTTGATGGTGATTAATCGAAGCTGCTCGAGTACATATGCCGTAAACCCAGGGCGTTGGGAATTATACAGAAATGATGTGAATATACCGTTACGCATTAGTTTGTCAAGCATTGTCATTTTAAAGATCTGATCACCTTTGTCAGCAAGATTAAGCAAACTACTATAGCATGACTCAAGGATCTGAACCGTCTCAGCCTCCGAGTACAGCCCCGGCGTGACGGAGAGCGAAGGGCGGATGGCATCTTCGAGCACACAAGAGAGGCCATTCGTGATGAGCAAGTTGGAGGAAAGCTTGGAGATGAATACCGAAGCACATTTCAATCCACAATTCCTAGAAGTTGAGTCGATGTCATCAATGAAGTTCAATAGAATTGGTAGTAGTTGTGACCAGTGATTACAGGCATATTGCTCCTAGACATTTGAGTTAGCTACTATATTCTCCCTCGGGTAACGGAATACAAAGACTCACATCACAGTGATCAAGGACCCAAGTAAATATATGTATGATGTAGCTGCCGGACCCATGCCATGGCTTTTCAGAAGCTCCAACATCCAAAGCTCGCATACCAGATGTTGCTCGCCGAGTCATCACTTGTCTCAACCGTGGCTCCAGAACCCTTCGAATAAGTAAGTCCATAAGGCCACTGTTTAGATTGCTTGGCAAATATTTCCAAACTAACCCCCGAGAGGCTTCTGAAAGTTCCTTTGATGACCACTCTGACAGGGGATTGGTATAGATGATGGCTGGAACCAGAAATTCCTCGACATTATCTGGAGACCGCTTGAGTACTTCTGAAATGACCCATAAAACTGTATGTCCTTCTATGCCTTGACGAGGTAAGCTGTTGGGAGGTAATGTGTAATATAGCAGCAAGCGGGCAAGATCACGCGATACGTTGGTATCATTGCTCGAGATGTCAAGGCCGCCCCTGATTACGAGACCAATGGCTGCTAGTTTTTCAGGCGATGGCTTCCATGAATCTGAATCTGTGATGTAGTTCAAAACCTCATCTTGAATAGATTCGTCAATAGTCTGAGTGCCTATGTTACAAGTCAGATGTCGTTCGGATCCATTATGCCTCATTACGTACTACTAGTATCTGCAGCTTGATAGCGAGCCAAAACATCGGGCAATCCAGCTTGCTTGATTGTTGCCACGAGCTCTTCCATCCTGAAATAATGAATAATGAGTTAAAAGGGGATGATTTTGATCACAGAATTATGAGTATAGCTTAAAACATCACGACCAGAGCATTCATTATAGATCACATTACGGTATAGTGTATAATACTAACAGGTACTGTCTAATTCTAGGCTACACAAGAGCAGCGGTTCCACATAATCCCTGCTCTATAACTATCACAACATTATCATGTCCTCATGAACATATCAATATCAAAAGAGCTTGTGTCAAATCCAAAATCTTCCCAGATGTTTTATTCATACAAATTATTGGCTTCCTAACTCATCGATTCTTCCCCGGACATCCTCTATCGGCACCCTCATATCCCTATTTCCCGGATTATTAAACTGCCATTCCAAACACACATCAAGAGCCGGCCGCATCCATTTACCAGGCTTCATCCCTAAAGCTTTAGAGAGACTCCGTCCATCGACCAGCCCTTTCTCTAAATGAACGTTGAGTAAATCTAAGTGAACGATCCATTGGAAAACCTTAAGCCACGTCTGCGCCAATTCCTCCCGTCTCTTAATCTCCGTCACTGGGATCTCCAGTGCTTCCGTAAACATGGCATACAGCAATTGAAGGCGCCAATGCATCGCATTTCCTTCCCATCGGCGAAGCATCATAGCGACTTTACCGCGCTCCTTGATCCAGGCATCCCCTTCGACCACTGAGTCTTTGAATTGCCTAATTTCAGACAGGTTGCGATGGGAGCCTAGCAAAACATCACAAACTTTGTTGGTTGCTCTAAACCCTTCGCGGGCAATGGTGACGATCAACGGCGCAGAGTTTGCCTTGGTCTTTGGTCCTTCAAAGACGGGTTCGGGAACTTGTTCCCATGGGACCAGGCATGCAAGAGTCCAGGCCAGGTATTCCTCTGAGGAGTCAGTGACAGCATATTGATACAAGGAGTGTTCATGGGGGGAACTGGAGACTTCATGAAGAAGAGTGTAAACTGTCGCCCAGTTCCGGATGTCAGGTTTCTCTTGTGACGGTTTGGCGACATCAGTGAAAATTGCGTGATAGAGGTTGAGTTCGGATATCAAGACTAGAGCAGCTCGTGGGTCCTTGTCTACGTAAATGTAATCACTAGATTAGCACTCTCATCTTTTAACTTTCACACATATGATACTAGGACTTAATAAACTCACCTTTTAGCATCTTATCTAGCTCAATACCAACCCTCTCCCGTGTAATTTTCAAAGCCAGTGCATCCAAAACCTCGGGTTTCTGCATACAAGACCGCGACTGATCGTCAATCCGGAAGCCTAGCCGACTAGCAAAACGCACCAGTCTCAAGACGCGTAATGGATCATCCATAAATGTTTGTAGTGGATCCAAAGGCGTTCGGATCAGCCTGTTTTTCATATCCTCAACTCCATTAGCAAAATCCTCAATGTTTCGAGTGTGAATATTGTAAAAGAGAGCATTGACAGTAGCATCTCGACGCAAGGCATCTTCACAAGCTGTTCCAAACTCAATCTGAGGGTTCCGGCTGTCTTGGGCGTATGTCTCTTTGCGCAAGTTGACAAAGTCTAGATCAACTCCAAACAGTTGCGTAGTCGCCGTCTCTAGGTTCTTCGACTTCTCTGGATTCAGGCGAATCGTATGAAGGCCCCGGATATCCTCTTTCTTGATCCCATATTTCTCCATAACCCATTCCTGCTGACAAAACTTCCCAAGCTCTAGACCAAAGGCTTCGCCCGTCATGCAGTTGATGGCGATGTCAATATCGTTACTGGCGATCCCTAGGAGCTTATCACGAACCCAGCCTCCCGCCCATCGTAGTTCCAGTTTATCACCAGCACCCCGAGTCGAGTCCAGTGACGTTTTCAAATCAAGAAGAAGATTTTGGAGGTGAATCTCACGGTCCAATAGCTTTTCTTGAGCTAAAGGATAGAGATTGGGAGCCCCCATAATGTGATGTGCGTCAGTGCTGAATTCAAAAAACGACCGCTTCATGGGATACGAACGAGAGAAACCGAGAATGTTGTAAATTCGATTTCTGAGATGATAACAGATGCGGCGCATGCCTAGATAACATGTATTGTGACGTCAGACTTTGAAAGCTCTATAATACAAGAGATTGAAAGTATAAGATGCTTGTTTGTAGCTTTGCAGCGGGGCTACATTTGGACAACCCTATACCATAATAGGGTTAATTTACTTCACATTTCCGTATATAACTGGCTACAAAATCATACATCACGATAAATATTACTCCTTTATTGCCATAGAATAACACCTTTCATATGAAGAAACTAGATGGCCCCAAAGATACAACATGCAAAAAAATTTATAGATATCGAGATAGACCAAGATATAAGGCAGAACCCAAACTCCAGTACCAATTAAACCAAAGAGATGCAACAAAGACGATACATGAGGAACAAAGACATCAGTATTGAAAACCCACCAAAACACGATAAGTAAAACCTTGATCCCAATTGACAAAAACATGTTGATATGAAGATAAGAAATGTAAGAGAAAACAAACAAGAAATGAAAGAAGAAAAAGGGAAATATATAGCTGAGATGCCACTAACTAGTCGTCCAGATCGATCAGGTCCGGATTAACTGCTTGAATCGGGGCCTTATTTTCAGCAGGTCCCGATTTGAAGGCCGTTGATGCTGCTACGAAACCCACTGGAGCCTGGGCTTGACGTTCCAACTGAGCCATGGCATCATCAGTCTCATCATTGCCATCAGCACCAGATTGGGCACGAGCGAGAGCCTGCGTCGCAATAAAGTTGACATCCGTGTTGAACTGTGCCTGGACACTGCGCTTGACACGCAACATCTCCTTGAATGTGTCTTCATTTCCATGCTTGACCTCAAAGGCTTCCCATTTTTGCCAGAAATCAGGGCTTGTCCTAGGATCGCAAAACTGAGAGCCATGACCAAAGATGGCACGGGCACGGTCAATCTCACCCAAACGCTTCTCCATATCGGCGAACTTGAGACACATATCGCGGGCCTCGGTATCCGGAAGCATTTCGATGGCCTTTTCGTAGATCGGACGCGTAGATTGGAGGCCAAAATTAGAGGCTGACTTAGTAATATAAAAGTTGAACATGTCCGCCCGATCTTCATCGGCAACGGCTCGAGTGGCCCGCTCATATATGCGCATAGCATGGCGGGCTAGGCCGCGTTCTTCTTCCAAATTTCCATACATTAGGAATATGACCTTGGCAAAACGAGGAGGACATCCCTCAATAGCCTGCTCAAAGAGGTCTCGTAATCTCTCAATACTGATTTTGCGGTCAACAGCCTTGGTGAGATACAAGTTCCAGATCTCAAAGGCAACAGGATAACTGAAAAGATCCAGACCACGCTCATAGATCTTGAAAGACTCCTCAAAGTACTGGTGTTCTTCCAAAAGGTTGGCGTAGTTGACAACGGTCTGAGGCGTAGCAATTCGCAACTCAAAGATTCGTTCATATACATTGCGCGTTTCCTCCAATCCGTCAACACTTTCCACAAGATCGACATAGAAACTCCACAGTTTCCAGCTCTTGTGCACTCGTTGCTGCGGTGAGAGCATCTCATCAAAATAATCTACCGTTGACCTCTTCGGTGCTTGTACTGCCTTGCGCATGACCTTGACGGCATCATCAAAGTTTTCGTTTCGCAGCTCGAGCTCTGCCCAAGCCACCCACATCTCTGCTAGTTCGGCTACTGATTTAAACGGCACTTTCACCGCCTTGTCCATGATGATACGTGCCGTAGCGATATCGCCGCCAGTTTCGTAGAACTTAGCATAGTTAGACCAGAGCTCATGTAGGGGGCCAGTGGCCTTCTTGGGTTGGATGGTAGCAATCGCCGTAGCATACGTCTTGCCAACCTCCACACGGTTCTCGCCCCAAAGAGCTACCCGTTTCTCCCACTCGTGCACATTGTTGGGGTTTTGACGTAATAAGACATCGTTTAGCAAGAAGGGCCGACGGTCCAACAGCTGGTCTAATCGCATCATGCGAAGATCAATATCGAAATCGGCATCCTCATCAACCACTCCTTTCTCCGCTCGTGCCGTTGCCTTCTCCATCAGCGCCTCAATGACGTTCCGTTCAAACTCCATGAAGGCATCGAAGATCATGGTGAAGTCACGAACTGTCATAACTGTAGTGATGCCCTCTTCAAAGACGTCGCGAGCCTGTTCAAAATTGCCCCGCTTGACCCAGAAAGTTGCCAACCCACACCAGAGGTTCCCGCGCTGATCAGGAAAGAACCCTAGACCACTCCGAAGTATCCGGCCAACATTAATACCCGTTTCTGTACCTGTCTGAATATCTGTGGCATGACTGACGAGGAGGTCAACTAGTTCAGTCCAAAGTTCGTAGCGGCCCTTGTCGTGCTTGCTGTGGAATTTGGAATTGTTGAGAGCAGATATGTACATTTGGACGGCCTCCGTGTACTTGCCGACATGAGTGAGTAGTTCAATGTAGTCTTCCGAGTCTTCAGGGTGGACACTGACGTAGCGGCGCCATATTCGGACCGCAGTTTCACCACCAGCAGAGTTGGCAAAGGGAAGGTATAGGGCCCAAATCCGTTGATGTTGGGTGACAGGTAAGGCGCGAAGAGCCCGATCAAATGTACGACGAGTTGTAGTGATGGCAGGTTGAAGAAGAAGGAACTTGAGATATAGTTCCCAGATAGTCGGCATTTTGTTGAGAAGAATAATAGCCTTTTCGAACAGGGAATTTACTTTGCGATATTCTGACGAAAAAATGGCGGCATTGAGAGGCTTCACGTGCTTTACACGGAATTCGAGATACATCTTCCACAGTTTGTATGAGCGAGGCAGCTGGACACACGCACGTTCCATAACGTACGCTTGCTCTTGAATGCTTCCATGTTGGAATTTAGCCGCGATGTAGGTGAGCCACGGCTTGGTGCTCCCGGGATTACGCAGGATATCGTTTTCGTAAATCGAGTCTTCATCGGACTATGTGGAACAAAACAACTGGTTAGTAGTGAACCTCCTTGTCTGCATGTGAGTATGTACTTACGATGAAGCGCAGATCCACACCATCTCGCGGCGGGACAGCGACAGTAGCAGTAGACATAGCGACAGGATCACTCAAAACATCGCGATGCTTCAAATAGGATGGCAACAGAGCCTACGATGAGGCTACGCAACTATAAGCGCTATAATGGCTAGTGATGCAGACTAAAGGGTCAGCAGTGAGCAATGGCTAGCAATCGTGATGATTGAGAGTAGCCAAAAGGTTCACGGAGGTTGTGGGCGTCAAGATTTATTGGTCCAAGGTTACATAGAAGTATGTCAAGTACAGCTGCGATACAATTATTAGCACACGCATCCTAGCCCAGAGTTGTCCATCCTAACTACACTAAAGTAGGCGAAGGCCAATATTCTGTCAGGGGTGAACATGCATAACCCCGATATAGAGATTATAATTAAGAACAAGGTACTTGCTCGAACTGCTTGAAATCTGACTTGTATTATATAGCGCAAGCCCATTAAATATATACGCAGCGTCGTCACTTAGTGCTAGTAGTACACGAAGAGAACCCGACCATTTGGTGACTGATTTGATAACTTTTTAAATACCCTATCCCGTGTTCGATCTTTCAATTTGCGCGCAGGCTCGCATCCAATTCATTGTTAATTCCTGTTTAATCACGACATATACCAAGTAACCCAACATGTCGGGTGCTGCTGTGAGTGGATTGCGATTCAATGCCTCCCCGCCTGGCGCATTTCTGACCGTGATGATGTAGGATCGTGAGCCAGTCTTCCCCACGCGCCAGTCGCTGGGTCTGATGAAGTTGAAGCTCAAGGGTGCCGAGACGGGACACAGTTTGCTTAAAAGAAAGAGTGAAGCGCTAACTAAGTATGTCAACTGTATATGGATAATGACGTAGCGAGTCCCTGATGCTAATCAATATTTACATACAGGCGCTTCAGAGGTACGGACGACCTGTTCTACCCTTGTTATACCCTCGACACGACACTAACTCAACCCGGATAGATATCACGCGGCGCATCGACGAGGCTAAGCGGAAAATGGGACGAGTCATGGAGATTGCCGCCTTCTCCCTCGCAGAGGTGTCATACGCCGTTGGCGGTGACATTGGCTACCAAGTCCAGGAATCCGCTAAGTCTGCGCGCTTCCGCCTGCGGACAAAGCAAGAGAATGTTTCAGGTGTATTGCTTCCTGCTTTCGAAAGCTATCAGACCGAGGGCAACAACGACTTTGGGTTGACTGGTCTTGGCCGTGGTGGCCAGCAGGTCCAGCGTTGCCGCGAGACTTATGCTCGAGCAGTTGAAGCTTTGGTCGAGCTTGCTAGTTTACAAGTATGCACCCTTTTCACAATTATGCTAACGCCAATTGCTAACATTGATTGCAGACTGCATTTGTTATCTTAGATGAGGTTATCAAGGTGGTGAACCGCAGAGGTATGTACTGTTCCCCATGTCATATAATAATGATTTGCTAACATATATAATCTACAGTCAACGCTATGTATGTACTAACTGATATTGGATGCGCACCTTTTAAGCACCATTTGCTAACCTTAACCCAGTGAACACGTCATCATCCCCAGAACCGAGAATACTATCAAGTGTAAGTTGATATTGATTCTTTCCAGCAGTAACATCTGATATTAACCATATTGATTTCTAGACATCAACTCGGAACTCGACGAACTTGACAGAGAGGAATTCTACCGCCTGAAGAAAGTCGCCAATAAGAAGCAGCGTGATACCGCTGCTGCTGATGCCGAACTCAAGGCCCGGCGAGCCGCCAAGGCCGCCGAAGAGGGCGATATTGCATCAGATGAGGCACCAAAGGATCTTTTAGCCGAGGAGGAAGAGAACGATGTGATTTTCTAGTTATCGTTTTGCGATTGTGCGGCGTTGGTTTTAGGTCTCTGAGTTTATTGCGGGCGTTTTTGCGTGATATCTGGCTATATTCATTTGTTGTTACAGTACTCTAATGAACCACCGATTTGATTCTCATGGCATATGCGATGACCAATTACAAACCCTATACTCACGGAATAATGGTGATTCTGAAGATACGATTCTCTTATATATAGATAAGACGATTTGAAAGGTATATTGAAAAATGAACTGAACAATAAATGTCCACAATAATCCCAACCTCTAAGCTCCTCTCCACCTACTGTCTACACATTCCCACCCATAACTCTACTTCCTCTGGTACGTAACCTTCAACGGTTTAGAATCCTCTCCCAGAGTCATGCCCGCCGTATTCTCCTTTGCTGTGATCGCCGCCTGCTCATGATCATACTCAACAAAGGCCAAGCCCTTCCGTCCTGGAACCAAACGAATCTCTCTGAAGGCCTCGAACCGCCCAAATATGGCAGTGAGCGCCTCGACATCGTATTGCTCAGGAATATTCTGCAAGAACAAAATTTTGTTGGGCGGTAAGTACTCGTCGGGAACAACGGTGGGGCCTGCGGGGTTAGATGACTTGAGACCAGTAGGGCCGCGGGGCGCCAGCTTAGGGACATCCTTCTGTTGAGCGTCGGTGCGTTTTTCTTCCTCAGCCTTAGCATTGCGAAGTTCTAAAAGTATCGTTATCATTAGCATATATTCCTCTTGTCTGGCAATAAGAGCATTGGGATAGCAACGCAGGTATAATTACCCTTCTGTTCCAGTCGGAGTTTCTTATGCGCTTCGAATTCATCAACAGAGCAAGCTTTCTGAATGGTCGCATCGCTCCTTGTCTTGGCCATCGCTACCCTCATCGGCTTCCCAAACAGCTCGAAGCCCTGGATCTCCTCAATCGCCTTAGCTGCCGACTCAGGCTCAGCAAAAACAATGAAAGCCTGACCCTTGGCCTTCAGGTTGGTCTTGACAACGACATCGAGGATGGTCCCATATTCAGAAAAGATACTCGTTAGTGCTTCGGTAAGCCCACTTGGCTTAATGCGCTCTTCCAGATTCTGGACATAAACCCTACATTGAAGTACACTATCGTCAGCCAAGTGCTTGCGTAGTGCCGGGGTGCAATGGCACATACGTAGCGATGGGTAGTTGCGTCGAAGACATTATTATTGATCGTGAATATGCAAATTGCTATATTCTGGTTGGTTTGATATATGATGAAGATTAAGATAGATGTTTAAATTCTTCGGGATCGCTACAAAAGATGAACTGGGTCGCAAGTCGCAGATTAAAGTGGGCCTCATAGACTGAGACAAGGACTAGGCGCAAATCGCGATGTCACGTGATGCATATTGATATATCACTAAAACACAATACTACTTATGGCAAGTCGCTAGAAAGATCTATTGAATTCATTTTACTACTCTACTAAATCACAAATCTATCCCCTACAGGTTGTTTATATACACCGATGTATCTAATGTGCAGCCGCAGGTGGAGTAGTCGTAGTACCCTCAACACCCGCAACATCTTGTCCAGTTTCGTCACCTTCCAAGGCCAAATCCGCACGGAGATCTGGCAAGAATCTATCTATCCGGTTCCACGTCTCATTCCAAAGCTTTGCCTTGCTATCATCTTTAGCTGGAGGGACCAGATAGTTGATGCTTGACATGAATAAGACCACGTTCTTGAGGTTCTCCCGCACAGCCTCCTCGAGGATATCACCCTGACCACTGTTCAGAAGACGATCCATAATCTCAATAATCTTAATCCAGAGATCAAACATGGCGTTCCAGGATGACAATAATGCCAGATACTGCAAGAATACCTTGCACATTAATGAGGCAGTCTGTACCCTCATTTCACCCATACCTTCACGATCCGACGAGAAAACCTCAGGCTTGAGCAGCCGCTGGATCAATGGGAAGAGCACCTCATTAAAGATAGCCATCCACTCTTTTTGATCACCATCTGACAAGCCAGGCGAAAGCAAAGTACGCTGAAGCGAAGTAAACGCAAGATGGCGCACTTCACGGCACGGGTTAGTGCATTGGGCGATCAGCGACTTAAAGACGGGAAGCCAATATGCAGACCAGGCTAGTTTCAGGTAAGTTAGCGGTGGTCTAGTGTGTTTATAGCATATTTGGAAAGCAAGCACTTACCTTCGGTGCTCTCAAGCTGTGATTGTTTCATTAGGTGGGGAATTCTGCTTGTCATATTATATATCAAAGTGACGGCACGCACTCCACGAGACACTAGCTCCTCTGCCTTTATAGGAATGGGAGCCTGGCGCTGACGTGGATCACGCGGCTTTGGTCTCACAGACAAACTTGAAGCTGTAGCAAAGTCATTCAGCAGCATAATAGCTGCCTCATAGTTGTCTGCAATGATGGAAGGGGGGTTTCCAGAAGTACCAGCTTCGAGGATATCAAAGACAGTAGCTGAGGACTCAACTCCCTGGGCCAATAACCTTAATATAGCCCAGAAATCAGGCGAAGTCATAATCTCACTACGCAGAGGGCTAGGTTCCTGAATGCATAGCTTTAGGCCCTTTAGGAGAGATTTGGCACACTCCTTGTTCGTCATGATATCCTTAGGGAAACCTGAGATGCTGTGAAGCAAAATTGGCACGTTGATGAAACCATGTTGCTAAATATCAGTTAGAATCACTAGCGTATGTGAATTATGTTAAACCAGTCAGGACTTACGTAAGACGCTTGTAAAACCAAGAATATATATACAACTGATCTAGATACTAAAGTCGAGTTGTGATTCTTGGCTCCACGAATTATAGTTGAGAGAGCCTCTGAGATTGGTCTACCAAAAGCCTTGACTGAGTTTTCATCAGCCAAGGTCAGATTGGTGCACAATTCCAAAATGTAGACTACAGCTGGATCATACTTGTGCTCAGGGCCCGAATGTTTGGGCCCATGAGGGGTGTGAGCAGCGACAGCCTCGGTAGTGACTGATATGACAGCAGTACCTTCTTCCGGGAGATGTTCCAATAGAAGAGCAACGATACGTCCTTGAGATTCGACGTCAAGTTGCCTATACAACAGATTAGCGATTTGCCTGGGCCAAACACGGAACACGAGGATAACTTACTGAAGATTGTCAAAGATCTGCTGCATTTGGCATTGGTTTACACAGTCCACAGTGCAAAGTGTGCTTTCTAGTTCCTCATCCGAGGGTTCCGGCGGGTCATCTGCGGCATAACTAGAAATATATGAAGAGATAGTTCCAAAGAATCCAGTTTCAACATTCTTAGAAGCACGATCGATCACCTGAGAAGGTGTGTGAGGAGGGATGGCAGGCAAAAGATCTGGAAATGAAACGAATGAGGGTATCAAGGAGTTGATGAACAAGTTAAGCCATATCTGTACAATGTGGCTCCAACCACGCTGAATCAACGCCTCATTTCCATTCAAGACACGGAACAGAACCAAAGTAGCTAGTTGTGCTCTGAAGTCACGACCTAACTTGACAGCTAGCTCACTAACCATAACACTGGTATCCCCAACCTGGACTTCAGTGTTGAGACTTGTGTTGTATGGCAACCTCTCGGCCAAGGTAGACATCTGGCACAGACAGTACACGATGTGGTCTAGAGCCTCGGTGATACCGTATCGAGCAGCGACGCGAGCGCATTCATGGAAACCAGTCACAACACGAGCAAAAACAGCATCGTCACTGGCGGACATGAAAACATAAGCCAGAGTCGACACGATAGGCTTCCAGGTAGTGGCAAAGATCTCGGCATCGTAGATGTTTGTTTCACAAGCCAAAACAGAATCTTCCGTGTTCGCCTTAGAGAGAAGCTCACGCCAAGCTGAGTCAAATGCATGCTGGTTATCATGCTCCTCGGGTAAAATGATCTCGTTGCTCCGAATTGAGTCAAAGATAGCCTGCAGGAACTCTGGCGAGAAATTCTGTCCATCATTTTGGCCACGCAAGTTTCGCGCAAAGTCTTCGTAGGTCATGCGCTTCTGTTGCTTGAGATTAGGGTTGTGCTGATCAGTGTTTAAGATGATGACAGCGTAAGTGAGGATGAAAACGCCGTCTTTGTGGGCAATATCATTGTCTGTGTAAGATTCAAAGTATTTGTCCGAAAAAACGCTGACGATACGCTCAATCAGAGGAGCCTCGCCTGGAAGACGGAACGTCTCCAACATGATACGTAAAGCCTCATCAAGACGCTTACCAGAGAAATCAAAGGCTCCAAGGAAAGCATCAAGGGTAGCCTCGTTACCACGTTTGGAAATGAAGTCACCCAACATGGCTTTGTTGATCCGCGTAGTGCTCTGCAAGAAGCGGGCCACGACTACGGGATCGCTGGCATCCTTAATGATACCACGCTCCTGGAGATATTCCAGACCACGCTTAGGTTTCTCATTGAAGAGGGTGGCACCCTTCATTATTACTTGCTTGCGTTGGCGCTGGGTCTTCAAAGATTCGGCATCCGGTAGGCGCTCCAAAACGCCCGGCTCATGCTCCATATCTAAGCGCTCGGCAAGGAATTGTACAAAGCGAAGCAACGCATCAAGACATAAGGGAGGAACACTAGTTGTACTCCATGTAGCTGAATCTGGGAGGGCATTGCGAGCCAAAAGGCCAATGAGATCCTCACAAAGATCAGCTCGGTTCGCATCACAATCGTAATTGGCAAACAGCTCTACCATATAGGTTGGCATACGAGACAAGACTCCAAGACACTCAACCATGGCCTGGCGAGCATCTGGCTTGCGAAGACTCAGCTCAATACTGACTTTACTAGGAGCAGGTGAGTTTCTACCACTACCATTCTGGGCTGGGGAAGGCGGGGCAGGCTTGACAAGTTTGAGAGTTTTGGGAATTCCTGCATACAACGACGCGTCTATAGAAGCTTCTCGTGGGATTTCGACTGAGGGGAACAGGCTAGTGATGAGGTAAGACAGGAAAAATTCTTGTTGGAGCTTAAGGATCTCACGGCACGTTTCCAAGAGAGTTCCAGCAACAGCCAAAGACTCTTGTAGTAGATCCATATTTTCAGACTTGACAAGCTGGAACAAATGGCAGCACAGGCTGTCACTGACAATAGCAGTCAGAGACGGGTGGCGGGCCAGTGAAGAGCCAGCAACCTCAAGAGCTACGTGAATAATTCTGAGAGCCATGATGCGCATAGTGTCAGAGTATTGACGGTCATTGGGGTCTAAGAAACTAACAAGAACTCTGAGGAGCTCTTTGACTGAGGCCAGAGAGTATGGGCGCAAATCAAACGAATCAGAGTCAATGTCATCCGGGTCAGAAAGGTTATCCCCGGCTACAGAATCAACTTTCGAAGCTGGCTCTGAGGTTGATGTAAGCTCCATTGTTCTGATAGGTAACTCCTGAGGAGCAATTTTCGTGCCCTCTTCGCCATGAGAAACCTCACTAGTTTCAGAGGTATTTGGTACCTCGGCCACGTCTATCTCAGTCACGGGAACAGGCATAGACTCGATGTCAGATTGCGGTAGAGACTCCGGTTTGGGAGTGGGCGTATCGTATGATGACGGCTGCATCAAGGTGGTATCCAAATTTGGGTGATTATCCAGAGATGTCGAGTGTAACTTAGATTCGGTTTCGAGAAACTTGAGATCTTGGAAGATGATCTGACACATGCGGATAAGGGCAGCTTCCGCAGTCTGACGCAGCACAGCTGAGAATCTCATAGAAGAGCAGATTGCTAAGCCCCGCTCCATCATTTTACAGACGCTCTCATCACTGAGAATGTGCCCACCAGGACCAGACATCATATCCTCCATTAGGTTGAGAATCATCAACAAGACGACTTCCATTTGACCAGAGTCACTGAATTGGCAGTGGGTAAGAGCGGATGATAGACTCTGCATAGCCAATGGGAATCTGGGTGAGGTTGGTCCAATGAAGCCATAGGCCAGGAACTTTCGAAGGGCACCAAGAGCTAGAATCGTGATGGGAGCAGCAGTACCTTTGGTTTGAATAATTTGCAAAAAAGGTTGAAGTAAAGAAAGCGCATCGAAAGTGCAGATATCTACGTGAAATTAAGATGAGGTCAGTATACTGCATAATCATCAATTGATTCTTAGTCCATAACCTAATGACTTTTTCATACCTTTGACGCCGGCGAGTTCATGACGCAGCCTCCCAAAGCTTGACATCAATGGATGATCCTGTGTACTCTGGGCATTGGTCGCCCTTAATCCCCACCGGTTCCCTGATGTCCCATCTAAATCTCTCCCGTGCGGACTTGGCGGCACCAGCTGCACGGGATTCGGGCTACCACCCAGGATAGCAGAGACCGATGAGTTCTGGAGGGGTGCGCGCTTGCGGATCTCAGACGTGATGGAGATGCATTCGGATATGACGAGAGACACCGAGTCAACGGCAACAGTTACGGGCCGACTGCGATATTGCATGCGGGGCACAAACTGAATGCCCGCCTCCGGATGCGATTCATCACCGGAGCGCAGTGGTGATGCGAGATCCATTCTGCGCAAGATATGGTCCGGGTCGAGGGGTATCAAAGGAGTGTAGAAATTGGCGGTTTTGTAATCGAGTAAATTCAAAACTGGTCAATCAATTAATAAAAAGTAAAAGTCTTGATAATAATTAATAGATCGTCATTAATAAGGCGGTCGTGGTTCTTTGCGATCGTAGATTTGGCATGTGCAAGTTGGCCACAATGGAGGGGATTAGCACCTGTGACACTTTACCGGCTAGTTCCTGGTTAGAAGCTCTGATGGATGGTCTTGAAGGCTAGCCTCTGTAGGTCGGATCTATGGTAGCACTGACCTGTACCTTGAAAATAGCACTGCATGTATGGCTTGTAGATTAGAAGATGTTTGAAATATGAGCTGCTACTAACTATGTGATGAAATTTAGAGACATTTTGCAACATGTAAATCAACCACATATGCTGTTGTTTACTTCATTAAATAATACAGGCCATCTTTCATAAATGCCAGATTAAATTGCTGGTATCAGTGTGAATGGTACCCACAAGTAGGGTTAATGGTCATATAAGGGAACCCTGTTAGTATCTACACCTCTTAATCAAATGTTACTTAAATAACGAAGCAAAAACGCCAGGCCATCTGATTTATCTAAAAACACAAGTCTAATCCACTAAGGGTGATAACATAATACACCCGCAAACTCTACTATCACAAGAGCAAACAGCACCGCCACAATGACAATATAACCCGCCTTTATCATACAATCCCAAGAACAAGAAGAACAGAGACGAAAGAAAGGGTATGATACCCAGCTCATAAATAATCATGGCCTTGGAGAGTTACAAGATAAGATAACACCAAAACCAACTTAAAGGCATAGTCCCCGAGACTTAAATCACCGCACCAACAACGGCATCCTTGTCTTGGTTGGCAAGGTTCTGCATATCCTTCTTATCCTTCTCCCACTGGCTCTCAGCATCACCGAAGTCTTCTTTGAGCTTCTCAGTCTTCTTGGCCTTCTCTTGCTCTTCCTTCTCACGCTCCTGCTTCTCGCGTTCCATCTCTTCCATGTGGCGAATATCATCAACACTAGGCTCATACAAATGCCACACAGTGTAATGGGGAAGACCAACAACGGAGAAATCCATGCGGCGGGCCATCTGTAAACCAATCTTGTTAGCCATTGTGTCGTTACGACTTGATATGTTTTTTTCTTGTCTTACCTTGCCAAAACCTTCAGTTTCGGCGTGTTTCTCAAAACTGAACGCGGGGAAATGAACTCCGGAGCGGAACACACGAGCCTTTGCCAAAATACTGACACCACCAACACCATCAATCTCCATCTCCATATCCGGGTCACCGTAGGGGTCACGGAGATACGCAAGATGAGGTCTCCAGGTAGCATATTCAGCGTAACCCTCGACAATAACAGCATCTTCGTCAAGGGTATCAGCTAGAGCCAGAGCCGTTTCGGATTCTTGCCACGAGTTCAGATCGTAGGGCTGTTCGCCGCCAAGCCAATCGGGGAGAGGACGCCAGACGTCTAGTGGATATATTGTTAGTGAACGAAACATGTTTATGGCCTCATATAGGCTTGAACTTACTAGGAACGATGACGTCCTTGTTGTGGCGCATAAGATCCTCAAGAATAGTGAAGGGCGCCGTCTCAACATCGACATCTCTCCAGTAGACCCACGAGTGATAAGGACGGAGCGCAGCACTGAGAAGCCAGTTACGAGCCTGCGCCATCAACTTGCGACGACTAGCCTGGGCAGCGAAACCGTGACGAGACTCAACATCCTGGTTAACCTGTTGGCCGAAGTCCTTCTCGATTAAACTGATTTCACCGTAGTGCATAAACTCATTCTCATCGGCCTGGATCTCCTCAAGACTGTTGATAAGAACATTAAGAGTGTTATCTTTGGAGTCGGAGACTAAAAAGGCCAGGTCGATAAGGTGATGGGGGTAGGTGAAGTTGCGCAAGTGAGAGAAGAACATGCCCAAGTGGGCTTCGGCATCTCTCATGGGCACACAGAGAAGAATTCTCTCTTCGCGCTCCCAACCACGGGCAGTACCTTGAGTGGCTGTGAGATCATAGTACTTGATGCTATCAACTTGGAGGCTATTACTCGTGGAAAGAAGGCCAAGAGTCAGGACTGAGGCAGGGCCGGAGTTTGGCCAGACATAATAGGCAAAGCCAAAGATAACAATAAAGGCAATCGCAGCACGAACAAGGAGAGTTCTTCTGCGGAGAGAACCTGGGGTAGAAGAACGAGGCTGGTATCTGTAATGAAGCTAGGTGTTATTATATAGTCATTGAATGCGCAACTGAAACGTGACGATGAATATTTCGGCGATCCGGGGTTGAATTGACGACATAATCGCGATGTGCTGTTGACAAATATGCACCCTGGAAGTGGGCGGGTATGAAGTTGGCTACTCACCTGTGAGGGGAGATGTCAAATGTAGTACCACGAGGATAGCCGTTGGCGAAGGCGCCACTATGATGCCGGGGCATCATATTGTCGAGTTTTTTCAAGAAGACCAAAGACGAATGATGTTGGGTAGATAAAACAGAGTAATATTAGACGTGATTATGACCAGCAAATTCGTCGTGTTTCTAGGCTGTATTGGTTGATGAAGTTATGATGAAGATGGGGCTGGTTGAGTGAATGAAGCACAATGTCCAAGACAGATATGAAGCCAGAAACCACCTGCCTGGCAAGCTATTCAAAATAGCAAAAATAGAGAATAACGAATGTTGAGAAGGGAAAAAAAGAAGCTAGAGCATATGATACCCCCAGACTGCTTGAGCTAGATCGACAATTCAGAGGCCTGTACTTGCGAAGGAGTGTCTAGTGAATCTTCAGACACGATGTCACGAATGGCACCCCCTTACTCGCGTCCCCACTTAAAAGATACCAACATTGAAGCTCTAACCTGCAGGAACAGGCGCAGCAGCTGGGAGCTTGAGATTACGTGTAATGTCACGTGGCATGTCACATGATATTCTCTTATGGCAATAGTTGAGCCATCGGCTGTATACCACTATTCTGTAAATATACAGCAAGATTACAACATTTAGGACTTTCAGCATATATTGCATTCACGGTATTGGAATAGACAGTTCTGTTTTTTTTGAATCTCATTTTATTACAAAATTTATGAGGTTTAGATTAATATTAAATTAAGATTCCTACATTCTTCGAAACATTAGCGTCTGTGTCCCAATGAGATCGACGGCGAAATATTGCTTCAACTTCAACCGGTAATGGTCCAAATGTGCGTTCAGAGTAGCGTTGTACGCAATCAGCCCGGCCGGCCCCAGGCTCCTCGGCCTCAAAACGAGACAAAGAAGGCCAGGGCACTGAAGCCGAATTAAAGATCCTGAATTAACAGGTTCAAACTTCACGACCTGTCTTCGCTGTGGTAAAACAGCTAGGGTTTGGAAGGACCGCTCGGCAAGGATGACATTCGTTGAATGGATAAACTGTGATCATCACGTGCACATAATGGACGGATACAAGTTGAAGGCTTCCGTGATATACTTACATATTGATTTATAATGGCATTGAAGTATTCAAACTGTGAAAAGTTTCTGATATTGTTAGCCAAAAGTCCAAAGCAACAGAATTGGAGAAAAATATGGCTCTATAATGCATTTCGTTCAGAGGTTTTGGTATTGGTATAAATTTCTCTTCATTGTTTTCAGAAGCAGAACTGAATATAAGGTCTCATCATGAAAATGCACTATAAGTTATTTAATATTAGGAATGTTACTTACAAATTCTTCAATGCTGATGGGTGAAGAAAACCCTGTCTTAGAAAAAAAGAAAAAGTCTACAGTCACTTCGCCATGTTAGAAAGCCATGATCATTAATCCGTTTAAAGAAAAATAGCGAGAAGGGGTTATTCGATCAGATGGTAGTGCATGTTGTTTTATATGTTCAGGTGTTCACAAAAACAAAGTGGTATGATTTGCATCATAAGAATAGAAGGGTGGGAGGGATGGAGAAAGGACATACCAATTACAAAGAAGCTGAAAGCTACAATGTTAGTAGAAACAGGTGCAGAGCACCACCAAAACGCATTGCGTCAGATCATCTTAAAGTTGAAGACAAGATCGTATGTTGATGAATAAAAGAAGAGATAAGTTAGAACTATGCGACGAAGATGCAGCTTTTTATCCTACCAAAAGTGGAGCACTGATTTCAAGAGAAAATTAAAGTGGAGCGCTGAGTGGTTTAGATGAATATTATCATCTGGCCTACCCTTTAATGCGGTATAGCGTCCCACTTCCAGTTGCAGGAATCCTTATCGATTGTGCAACGTAGAATTTCTGACAGTGGCTTGCGACAACCAAGGAGCTGGTAAGTCGAGCCAAGTTATATGGGCGACAACTGAGGCTTGATACCACAATAGTTACATTTATAGCAGAATTTGTTTAGAATTATCCAACGCAACTATGACAGATAGACGACGCATAAATGGCCCCACCGCGGCAACCAACCCTCCGGTTTACTTTTCAACCAAAAAGCCTGAGATCGCTAGGTTGCGAGATGCCGATAGCGTTCGTGCTTCGTGTAAGTAACTGCCTGCTGTATTGAGATTACAAATCAGAGCATCACCTAACTTCCGTGTAGTCTTGAAGACGGGTGTCACTCCCACTGCGTCTGGATCTGCCTATCTCGAGGTTGAAAGACCTACATCCATCGCCACCTCTGTCAAAAACGCCAACGGCATGAAGCTTATCTGCACTGTTCATGGCCCTCGCGCACTTCCCCGTTCCGCACCTTTCTCGCCGCATCTTGTTCTATCTACTCACGTCAAATATGCCCCGTTTGCGACTCGACAACGGCGTGGCTATCTGAGAGATTCTAGCGAACGGGACCTCAGTGTTCACCTAGAAACAGCGCTTCGTGGATCTATCATCGCTGAAAGATGGCCCAAAAGTGGCGTTGAAATAATTGTGACAATCATTGAGGGTGACGAGTCTAGAGATAGTCCGGAGGGTGCCGAAAATGACCAATGGAATATGATGAATATCCTCTCTGGGTGCGTAACTGTTGCATCGGCTGCCTTGGCAGATGCTGGTATCGATACAGTTGATGCTGTCAGTGGCGGGGTTGCTGCGCTTGTCATAGACCACCAGTCTGATGAAAGCCGCATTGTGCTGGATCCTGTTTCTTCTGAGCATTCCAAGGTGCTGGCTATGTGCTGTGTTGCCTATATGCCGTCTCGCGACGAGATCACCAATGTCTGGGTCAAGGGACAGTTGCCCCCCACGGATCCTATGGCTCATATTAAGTTGATGTCACGTGCCATCCAGGCTTCTCGGGGAGCACGATCTGTCCTGGCAAACAGTTTACTGGAAACAATTTCAGTTAATAACTAGGGCTTCTGGTTTATTAGTAGCAGGCTTAATGTTTGTAATCAGGTCGGATAAGATATGGGTTGTACAATGCTTTATGGTTCAGCTTGGCGTTAGGGTTATTACTAGATATGAATGGGTATATCATACGTGCATTAGGTTTTAATATATACCAATTTCTTAGCACAACTTTGCAATCCTTCCGGTATGATCCTGTGGGATGAATCACACTTAAAGCATACTAATAATCCAGGTACCGTAACTGAAGAATCAAGGTTTAAGGCTAACACTCGATCTCAAACTTATGACAGCCAACGCACTGGGCCAGAGAAAATCCTAGTTGTCGGCAGTACTTCCCAGGGACCTTCTTTTTTATATGTATTCATGGTCTACGCACCTGAGCATATTGAGCTTGGGCTCCACCGATGTGCCCGGACACGCGAAATGTGATGTCAAAGCTTGATCTAGCAGCCTTGTAAGCCGGACTACTACATGTCTTGAAGGGAACATGAATGGACATACAAGAAGAGGGTATCACCCAGTGGTAATGTGACTGAATGTTGCAAAATAATCTTTCGATATGAGAAACATGCGTGCTATATAAACTTTAGATGAGCAGTGAAGATATTTATATTTATTATTTGGTTTTTTTTCTTCTTCTTCTTTTTTTTTTTTTTTGCTTATAAAAATATTGTTTTACATGGTATGTTAAACTACACCTACGTGAGCAGCTTCCCTATCAGGAATATATGAGCCAGATCTTCAGAGATCAAAGAAGAAAAAAATCGTCGATGAAAGTATCTGATTTACATTACCTGACTGGCTTATAGAAAAAGGGTTGGCTGCTGGCTGTTCTATGTTCTCTTGGCCTAGTACATGGGCTTGCCAGCTTCAGAACTTTTTGGTTACTAATGGTTAGTTGAGAAACTTATTTGAACATTACAAGAATCGGCACACACTACCAGTCCTGCCCTGGCTCGCTAGAGACCTATACTAGTACAGGCTCTTGCCCTCCCTGGCAATTGCTCAATCCACCATGTCGACAGCGATATTTGCCAATCCCACCTCTACAACACCACCATTATTGCCCTCAGCTTTGATTTCAACCCCATCGCCTTTGTCTCATTCGTTTTGGCAGCGTATACATTCCGTCTCTTTTGGCTGGTTCAATACATTCTTGCCGGAAACAAACAGCTCGCGTCCCACCACAGAAACCACAGGCTGCTTGCCATATCCATTTAGGGTGCTAACTTGGGTTGGCCCGCGCATTGCTCGTAAAGTGGGAACCTTCATCACCACAGGTGAAGATAACATTCGCATCTCGGCCTCCTCACTGTTGAACGCCGATACTGCTGTGCAGTTCCTCATCGACGGAAATTTGCCCCGAGGTTCCACCGCTACGAGCATCCCGAATATCCACAACGTCAACACTGCCAACCTCGATCCATCCCTATCTCGCAGTACTACCCAACCCGACTCTTCCGGGCTCGCGCGCAAGATGTCTTCGGACAGTTTTCGTAGTCTGGGCGGGATCCTATCCTTTGCGTTCAGCAAATGGGCTATCTCAAGCGTGGCTATGACTATTGCCATGAATCGTACTAATGTTTACGCCCGTACCCGTCAGCGAATTCGCTTGTCCATACTTCCTCGACTCATCTTGCGCCTACCGCCGATTTTCTTGTTAGGCTACCAATCTCTAGCCATTATACGTTCCATACAGTGCCAGACGTCACCTGAGTTCTCAGAGTTACGATGGGGAAACTCATCACAGTCTTCCGACCTTATGTTTGCCTTCAACCTTCCACTTCTTCACTGGCTGAGCTCTACGGCCTTACTTGGAGCGTCAGACGAGGACTCTTGTCTTGCAGTGAACATGATACCGTCCGATCATGACCCTGTCGGACTCCATATAGCACCAGGCCTCCATGGCTCACTGTCATTATTATGGCCCGTCTTTCTTAGCATATGTGTGAGTTGGTTCGTTGAGTGCTTGTCATGCGCTATGGAAGGGAGGATCTCAGGAACCGAGACTGGTATGAGCTTACTGGAGATTTCTCTGGCTTTTAGTGAAGCGGAAGGCGCCATTAGCAGTCAAATTAATTGGGAGAAACTAGCTATGATAAAGTTGCCAGTGGCAGCAACAGAGGCCACCACTTCGGTAGTGGCAGAGGCCACCACTTCGGCGGCAGCAACAGTTTCAAGTACAGCCGAATCAACTGGTATATTCCTCACGCGCGCTATGATCTTAAACAGAGTCAATACATCACCAGAGATGCTTGTAGTTGCTCTGCTTGCTTGCTTAGGACACATCACGAGTAATGCTCTTGGCCTTTTCAACCTACAGGCCAAATACCGACTTGCAAACACGGGTGTCTGGGCCATTTGTTTCATGACTATGCTCATAAGTAGTTGGTGCGCCTTCTCATTTGACGATATGACTAGCCAGAGTCTTTTGAGACTCCCTACGGTGTGTCTCTTAGGCTGGGTTCCACATATGATGTTGTTTGCGGGTATGCTTGGTTGTTTGATCATCTATGGGCTTACGATTCTTTTGTCGACCATGTCTATGGACCACTCACGAAGCCATGCCCCCATTGGCAGGAGAATTGCCACTGCCATGGAGAATATGCAGGCTCGAATCTCGCTGACTGAGCTGAGAGTTAACGGCCAAGTTGACTTCTACACAGCCTTGCTTAGGATTGGGTTTGCAGCAGTTTCGCTGGCTAGTGAAGCTGTATACCTACAGGAAGATAGGCACATTGGGCTGAAGCCTTATACTTGGCTTGAAGAGAAACGGCTCCAAGAGTTCCAGTCTAATAGCTCGGTTAGGCGCCCGTTTTCTTCCTTTGATATGCGATATGACGATGCCGGGACGGTGGGACTTATCCCAGTTGAATATGATGCTACGATCCCCGCCCATATTGAGAACGGATATGCCCGTCAGAGATCGGCCCAGAGCGTTAAAACCTCTGGCCTTCCCGATAAACGCAAGAAAGATGGCATTGGGGCAACCGAGAGACGCAACCGGCTTCTCATGGCTGTCGATCTATTACTCACTATGTTCCACCTAATTGCTGTTGTTAGCGCGTCTTCACTTTTGGCTTTGATTAGTGCCCTTGGCGTCTCGTGGAAGCCATCAATTCTTGTACGAATTTCACAAAGTATCTCTTCGAAGACTGAACTCCATAATTCCGGCAAACCAGTTTCGGCGCTTAAGGGTATGCGGCATGGCACTATTGCTGGGGTCGTGATTCCTTTTCATGACAATGTTGATGTCGAGTCTGAAGTTCGTCGTGCCAAACAAGGGTCTTTAGATGGGGATATGATGGACGAACAGGATCTAGATCATCGCTTATATCGCTGGTGGGCGAAAGGAGGGGTTTGGGGGAAACAAGATACCAGTGGGGATTATATTCCAGTTGATGAAGAGGACGACGGCATTGATAGAACCAGCGAAGTCTCTGAGAGTGAAGATGACCTGGATGGAGAACTTGACTACTTAACCCAAGTTGACTCGCGCCGCGAGCAATCACCATTCAACGATACGCATATTACTACCCTGGAATTAGCCAAACTCCTTCAACCACAAACCCTCGAAGAGCGAGATCAAGCCCGGACTCTTTCGGCCCATTTATCAAGCGACACCATTATCACACGCTCACGATTCCGCAGGATGGAGCACATTCGACGCTCTCGTCTTCTCATCCCTCGTGAACAACGGGCCGCCCTCCAATGGAAAGATGCTCTTGACGAAGAAGAAGAAGAGCGCTTACTAGAGGCCTTGATACTTTCTCGTCGTGACATTGTTTCTCGTCGAGCTGACAACGAATCTAGCTGGCGAGACGGCGGCGCTGGAATGGGTGATGATGGCCCGCAGTGCGTTGTGTGTCAGGGAATGCCACGGACCATTATTGTATGGCCGTGCCGTTGCCTGAGTTTATGTGATGGGTGTCGGATTGAGTTGGCGATGAAGAATTATGATAAATGCGTGTGTTGTCGGCGGGAAGTGGGTAGTTTCAGTCGGATATTTGTGCCATGAGTTAGTTGGGCAAAGAGCTATCTAATAGCTTGGAGTGAGTATCATGGGTAGTTTGACCTGTTTTTGTTTCTTGTGTATAGCTTTTGTTCTTTTGTAGCTTTATTATAGCAAATTTCCTGCTTTAGACTGGTCGAGTCCTGTATGGTTTCAGTACATGGGATATTCTAGCACCTTGATATCGTTTTCTTATAAATAGATTATAATTAAAGACTTTATTCGATAACACAACTGGTACATGTTTCGCATGATTGTGATGAAAGTACTTGAGTATTTATAAACATCAAGTAATTCTATTTACATTGCCGCCCATTCAATGGTAAAAGCCCGGAATGGTCCAGCATCCCGAGACTCTTCATCCAGTGGCTGCCCCCCAATCAGATATCCCTTCTTCACTGCAGTTCCCAGCCGTCCATTCCCGACAAGATCAAGCAAGGGAACAGGTTTATCCCAAGCATATGAATTGGCTAGGAAATGAGCGTGATACCGAAGGGGATCCCCAGGGTAAACGCTGTAGTGAGAGCCAAAGCGAAGTCCGGGTGTCATGAAGTAGTGGTTGGCCTGAAGCCAACGCCACAATGGGTTCACTACAGGCTTATGTTCAGTGAAGGGCGCAACATCACTGACGAGCCCGTTGCTGTGTGCGGGAGTGAGGGCGATAGGTGGCTCATCATCGACATCAAGTGGCTGGGACAGAGATTCGGCCTGTGAGTGTTCAACAGGTTTATTATCAGTCACCACATTCTTGTGAAACGAGCGAGCCTCTTGTTTCTTCCTCTTCTCCTCTTGCTCCAGGGCATCATGAAAATGCTGACGACGAGACTTCAAGTCGTCCAAGTATCTCACATGAGCTGACCGATCCTCGCTCATCAATGCTTCCATATGCGCTGCTAGCTCATCAACGATGTACGCGGCACCAATATCAACAAAAACACTTGCTTCCTCGGGACCTATTTCAAGCGGAACACCTTGAAAAATGTTTTGGCTGGGGTTCTGTGGAGTAGTGCCGATAAGGATGGCGCAGAGGTTCTGCTCGCGACGAAGGCGGCCTATGTCTCGGTAGTCAAAGATCATGTAGCGACCGCCGATGCGGGAGATACGGATGCGTGATGATGAGGACATTGTAGGCAGTATTTTTACTATTACATCTATGACTTGTTAGTTCAAAGTTCTGAAGCAGAAAGGTCTTTGTGAAAAAAGAAAAGTCATGGTGGAGGATCATATAAAAAGACACAGATAAAATGTTGTCGTCATCGTATATCAGGGGATTGACAGATATTATTGTTTAATCATCTCCAGCTGCGGGTGCGTATAATGTTGGTGAGGATATGATTCTTACCTTGTAATGTATACCCTCTACGCTATCTTGCGAACGTAGAGGTCTCTGGGGAGGAAAAAGAGAATGCTGATGTGTAAGTAAAAATCTTACAGATGATCAATTTAAATATGCCAATTATAGTGGGCCCAGTTGATGTGATTTTTTTCGTATACATACATGCAGATAGCGGGGTATTGAAATAACCCTAGTTAAAAAAAAATATATATATATATATATATATTTAATAACGTATGTTACAAGCAAGCGCCTAAAACAAGCGAGCGCCCAAAAATTCCTATCTTTCAACTGAATTTCCTCCATCACAGATCATGCCATTATCAATAAATGAGGCAAATATCAATCTTGCCCTTCAAGCCCTGGAGAAAGACCCTCAATTAAGTCCTTATCGCGCTTGAGAGATCTACAAGGTTTCTCATCGTACTCTACGACGCCGACTCAATGGCATCCCTTCGCGATGTGATATTACGGCCAATTTGCGTAAACTATCTGATCTAGAGGAACAGGCTCTGGTCGAGTATATTCTTGACCTAGATTCGCGAGGATTTCCTCCGCGGCTTTGTGGTGTGGAAGAAATGGCCAATCGACTGCTCGCCGACCGTGATGCGTTACCTGTCGGCAAGCGCTGGGCTTCCAACTTTATTAAGCGACAACCAGTGCTCACGATGCGCTTTCATCGTAAATACGATTATCAGAGAGCTAAATGCGAAGATCCGACACTCATTCGCAATTGGTTCTCGCTCGTAGAGAACACAATCGCGAAATATGGTATCACCCTGGCCGATATCTATAACTTCGATGAGACTGGCTTTATGATGGGTCTGATTGCAAGCGACATGGTTGTCACAGGTGCAGAAAGGCGTGGAAAGGCGAAATCAATGCAGGCTGGAAACCGGGAATGGGTTACAGCCATTCATGCGATCAATGCCGAAGGCTGGGCGGTCACGCCGTTCATTGTGGTTGCAGGGCAATGTCACCTCGCCAACTGGTATCAAGAAAGCAGCGTCCCGGGCGATTGGGCTATTGCGACGACTCAAAATGGCTGGACCGATAACGAGACGGGTTTTAAGTGGCTAAAGCACTTCGATCTGCACACAAAGACCAAAGCAAATGGTCGATATCGCCTTCTGATTCTCGATGGGCACGAAAGCCACCACTCGGTCGACTTTGAGAAATATTGCAAGGATAACAACATCATCACGCTCTGTATGCCGTCTCATTCGTCTCATCTACTCCAGCCTCTTGACGTCGGGTGCTTTGGGCCGCTCAAAAAGGCATACGGCCGAGAAATAGAGCATCTGACCAGATGCTCTATAACCCACTTTTCAAAGACGGAGTTCTTTCCGGC